>CM060244.1:28650502-29021634 GCA_030555515.1 Acutogordius australiensis | reverse complement strand
GTTAGATAGACACAACCAATTTTAAATTATAGGCTAATTCCTAATACAAAAAGAATTTTTCTAGGTCAATATTGCCTTGAAAATCCCGAATTTTCTATTAAAAATTGTCGCTCGCTTATAGTTTTTAGGATATTAACGTTTGAAAGTCCAGAAATGAAAAATTTATATCTATTATTTTTTTAGAATGAAATACTAAAATCATTGTCACCAAAGTCTGGCCAGGTACATTCTTACCTTTGTATTTTTATAAAGTAGTTAATCTAAAATTTAAAGCTATCTCTGCATTTAGTTTTTTTTGATTAAATATTTTTGATGCTATATAGCAAATAATTTGTGATAAACATTATAAATAGCACTTAAAATTATTGTATATTTAACTTATTGTCAGAAAATATAAATTATTGTAATTTTTATTTCCATCTTTCATCTTCATTAAAGCAAAAGTACTGGAAATAACTAAAATTTTACACATTATCCTTTTTATATAATAAATATTAATAAAATTATATTTAATTATTCATAGTATTTTTTTCAGTTTGATATTGATGTTTTTTAGTATAAACTTTTTATTGAAAATTTGGCCCATTTACTGCATATTATAGGTATGATTTTCATTTTAAGACATAACTAGAAATTTAAAAAAAGATTAAAACAGGAGTGTTTTCAAGATATTTATTTAAAATTTTGAATATTAGATATAATCCTATTCATTTTAAAAATATTTTTGATATTTATACCCAAATAATAACATTTTTTTCCTTTGACAAATTATTTTTTAACTGTATTATTAAATTGCTTGCTATAATTTTATGTATCTCATCTTTCTTATCTCATTAAATTAACTAATTTGCAATTATCTTTGTTCCACTTTGTCAAAAAATATTATTGAAATTTTTATTCTTTATCAAGTATAATCCTATTAATGCACGCGAAAAATTTCAGACCTCTAGCTACTTCCATTATTAAGATACGATATTTTATAACTTTTCAAAAAATTGGGTTTTTTTACTCGAGTTCGATTATCTCAAAATTCTGACTATAAAATAATTTTTTCTAGGTCAATATTGCCCTAAAAATCCCGAATTTTTTTAAAAATTGTCGCTCGCTTATAGTTGTTAAGATATTAACTTTTGAAAGTCCAGAAATGACCATTTTTTAAGAAAAACATCAGCTTTTTAAATGAAAGTTTGTAAAATTTAGTGTAGGCTTGCTTTAAACTTCGCTCAATTCAGCCAAAATTTATCAAAAATAGAGCGTATTCAAATTTTCAAACCTCAAATTCCTTAAAGTAAAGTTGAGCGACACTTTGATAATATAAATTTATAATCTCCATGCCAAAACTCCAAATATCCATAATATTCGTTCTTTAAGGTGCGGTTTCGAATTTTTTATTTAGTAAATTACCTTATTTTTTATTGATGAATATTAAATATACTCACCTTTATTTTCCATAAAATTTTTAGCCTCATTGAGTTTATATTGGTCGAGTAATGGGCAAAGCATTTGAGTTAGGGTAATGCGTTAATAAACATGCAATAATAAAGGGATATCCCGGGCGAAGCCGGGTCACATATTCTAGTCTATATATTATTAAAAATGAAATTTTCGAGGTTTTTTGTTTACCATTCAAAATCCACGAAAAAAAAATAGTTTGTGTAAAAGGTGTCTGAGAATGCCAATTTTTAGTTTTTATCCACGAGGTGTGCATATTTTTTTATTAAAACGAAAAAAACGTTTTACGACCAAAATAATTGGAAAATATTTTTGAAATTTTCACTCTATATCAAGTATATCCCTATTATTGCACATGAAAAATTTCAGACCTCTAGCTACTTCCGTTATCTAATTAAAAATGAAATTTTCGAGTATTAGTGATTACCGTTCAAAATCGACGAAAAAAAAATCGTTTGTGTAAAAGGTGTCTGGGATGGCAAATTTTTAGTTTTTATCCACGAGGTGTGCATATTTCTTAATTAAAACGAAAAAAACATTTTACGCCCAAAATAATTAAAAAATATTTTTTGAAATTTTTACTCCATATTAAGTATTATCCTATTAATGCACGTGAAAAATTTCAGACCTCTAGCTACTTCCATTATTAAGATACGATATTTTAAAACTTTTCAAAAAAATTGGGTTTTTTTACTCGAGTTCTATTATTTCAAAATTTTGACTATAAAATACTTTCAAATTTTAATAGCTTAATTTAGAATGTTTACTTGAAATTCTATGCAAATTTCAGCCTCTTAGAGTATATAGGAGCCGGGTTATGCATCAGGTACCGAAAGGTACATAAAACGTACATTATAAAAAATTTCACTATAATAGCCAAGAAATATAATTAACGGTAATAAATATTCTTTTTATTTAACATGTTTATCAATATTATCTTTTATATTAATTATAGTTTTATATTTTAATATTTTATATTTTTAATTTCAAATACCATATGATTTCTAAATTTAGTATGTTAGATAGACAATTTCAAATACCATATGATTTCTAAATTTAGTATGTTAGATAGACACAACCAATTTTAAATTATAGGCTAATTCCTAATACAAAAAGAATTTTTCTAGGCCAATATTGCCCTGAAAATCCCGAATTTTCTATTAAAAATTGTCGCTCGCTTATAGTTTTTAGGATATTAACGTTTGAAAGTCCAATAATGAAAAATTTATATCTATTATTTTTTTAGAATGAAATACTAAAATCATTGTCACCAAAGTCTGGCCAGGTACATTCTTACCTTTGTATTTTTATAAAGTAGTTAATCTAAAATTTAAAGCTATCTCTGCATTTAGTTTTTTTTGATTAAATATTTTTGATGCTATATAGCAAATAATTTGTGATAAACATTATAAATAGCACTTAAAATTATTGTATTTTAACTTATTGTCAGAAAATATAAATTATTGTAATTTTTATTTCCATCTTTCATCTTCATTAAAGCAAAAGTACTGGAAATAACTAAAATTTTACACATTATCCTTTTTATATAATAAATATTAATAAAATTATATTTAATTATTCATAGTATTTTTTTCAGTTTGATATTGATGTTTTTTAGTATAAACTTTTTATTGAAAATTTGGCCCATTTACTGCATATTATAGGTATGATTTTCATTTTAAGACATAACTAGAAATTTAAAAAAAGATTAAAACAGGAGTGTTTTCAAGATATTTATTTAAAATTTTGAATATTAGATATAATCCTATTCATTTTAAAAATATTTTCGATATTTATACCCAAAT
The DNA here is from genome assembly GCA_030555515.1 of Acutogordius australiensis. Taxonomy (NCBI): domain Eukaryota; kingdom Metazoa; phylum Nematomorpha; class Gordioida; order Gordea; family Gordiidae; genus Acutogordius; species Acutogordius australiensis. The sequence continues at coordinate 29,018,377 of CM060244.1, read as the reverse complement.
AATAACATTTTTTTCCTTTGACAAATTATTTTTTAACTGTATTATTAAATTGCTTGCTATAATTTTATGTATCTCATCTTTCTTATCTCATTAAATTAACTAATTTGCAATTATCTTTGTTCCACTTTGTCAAAAATAGATAAAAAAAATTTTATTAAAAAAGGGATATCCAGGGCGAAGCCGGGTCACATATTCTAGTATTGTATAAAAATATTTTATTTGATTAAAATTAAAAAAAATTAAACATTGTTTCAAAAGATTTCTACTTACAAAATATTATAATTAATGTTTTATTTTTGCTTATGGTGTCTGTCCTTCGCGTTATCACCCCTCACATGCCGCCGATTAATTGTCTCGCAAGCATCCCACCATGTCGGACTATTCGGTACAACCCCTTTGGTGTGATGGGCAGAACCGTGCTTGAGCTGATTAGCTAATACAGTTCTGGAAACGGTCCTCGCAGGTAAGTATTCCTTACCTGCGGCAGCTGACCTCGCTTTTAGTGGTTTTGGTACACATTCATATGCTATACCCTTCGGAAACCCCTACAAGTTCTGCAAAAAACTCTACTAAGTTTTTTCCCCTGACCAGTGGTCGGTGCCTTGTCCTCCGTTAGAGTTACAGTAGGGATATGGTCCTGAACTCGCAGAAATCCCTGCCGTGTAACAGTCACACGGATTGACTGTTGAAGCGGTCGCTTCAGTACGCGCAGTGACATCTTTAAAGAGAAGGTTGCTTTGCGTATTTCCATTTTATAGAAAATAATCTAATAGAAATATATCGTGCACATAAGAACAATTAATAATTATTAAATGTTTGTAAATTTACCTAAGCCCCCCCCCCCCCCCCCATCCAAAGTGAGTTTTTATATACGTAAAATTTTGAAAATTTTGATAATTGGTTTTATTATTTTCAAAATTTTTAAATTTTTTGTTTCAGAAAAAGCATGTTATGTGCATAAAATAAATTTGGCAACTCTTTAAAAACCTGCTTAATCTTTTCAAAATTTTGAAAATTTCACGAAAACAAAAACCTACTTTGCACGTACCCTAACTCACCTATAAATTTAAAATACTACCTCAAAATATCTCATAAAAATTAAGGTGATGTATTAACTAGCGATTAAAAGGGGTATTTGGGGACCCCGTTAAAAATATCTTTTGAACAAGCAAACAAAAATGTTTAAATCCTATGACTATTTACCCCGCGATTAGCACTGTTGGGTCCATATGGACCCCAGTACCATTGATTTTCTTCAAAAATATTATATATTATTTGCCAAATTATTGTGACTTTTCCCTTAAATATATAATAAACAAAACTAGTAATTGAAATATGGTATATGTCTAATAACAAAGTATGTTCAGAAATTAGAAATTTTATTGGGGTCTGTATGAACTCCACTCTCAATTTCAATGTTAAAAGCCATGATATTACCTTTATGTAAATTTAAACGGATAAAAATGCAAATTATTTTCTAGGTATTCTTTCATAATAGTTTTACTTATCGAGTATATAAAAGGTTTGTGTTACTCAGGTCAAATATTAATGTCAGAAACGTGAATTTTATGAAAACATAAAAGAATGCATCTCCATGATGGCCTAATCACATACATATTTTTTGTTTTTCATACTTTTTTCCGTCTTTGGCTCCTTAGATCTGTCTATATCGAAAAATGGCCCTTTTTAACCAAATTGACAGATCTAAATATACCATAAGAAAAAATATAAAAATCTTTTTTGCATATAAAAATCCCTTGTAACTTATATTTTAAATCACAAATAATGGAAAATTTATTTTATTAATATATCAAGCTCTTACATCGGCATTTAGAAAATACAAAATATTTCGCGCTAAAAATTAAATTCGACATCATATGTTATCGGTTTTTAATGAAATCATTTGAAGTTTAAATTTAACCGTTTAAATATTGTGAATATGCAAAAATAAAATTTTAATTTATTTTTGTTTTTAAATCATTTTTGGTTTTTTGACCTTTTTTTCTAAAATTTTCAGTGTTTATAACTGTCTAACTAAGTTTGATTAGAAAAAACGGTCAACGGATTTGATATTCCCTAAGATGGCAGGTGAGATCTTTAAAGTTAACTCATAATTCTCAAAAAATTGTTGGCTTGTGTTATAATAATGATAAAAATTATTTTATTTTTTTTATATATCTTTTAAGGTAGATAAGGGCACATGCAAAGTGAGTCTTTATTTGTATATAAGAAAAAGCATTTTATGTGCATAATCTAAATTTGGCAACTTTTGAAAAATTTGCGTTTTATTTTCAAAATAAAATTTCTCAAAATTTTTTCAAATAAAAACTCACTTTGCAAGTGCCGTTATAGCCAAAAATAAATTTTTTATTTCATACAAGATTTATTTAATGTAATTAGAAAAATGATTTTAATTTTTTAGATTTTTTCTACAGGCGCGTTCAGACTCTGTTCGTTTTTAAAAAATTTAATTTTTACCTTTTGACTTTGAACGCTTTAAAAAAGTCGCCAATTTTTGTTATTAGCATTTAAATAGTTTTTCTGAAAGCAAAGTTTTAAAAAATTTAAAAAAAAAAAAAAAAAAATCAAAAAATTTAAAATTTTTAAAAATTTGAAAAAATAAACTGAGATTGAACGCGCAATTAGGCATATCCTAAAACAAACAAAAACCTAAATTCTTATTTTTTGATATTAGCCGCTAAATTTTTTTTTTATAATTTTGAAAGAAGTAATAGCCGCAGCCTTACTGGCAGCGACTAGTAAAAATAAAAAACAAAAAAAAACAAACGCATTTATTTAACATTAAGGTGGCTAGTGTAAAAAAATTAAAAAAAATTTAAAAAATTATAGAAATTTTTTTTAAGATTTTTTGGTAGGCATATCCTCAAACAAACAAAAAATTATTGATTCTTAGTTTTTAATTTTAGTCGTTAAATTTATTTATATTTAAAAGTTTTTCTTTACGATTTTGAAATTAGTATTAACCGCAGCCATTAGTCTAGCTAATAGGACACGTTAAAAAATATTTTTAAATTTAATTGGGGTTGCACAATCTAAACCCTTAATTCACTTCGATCATCAAATTAACGTGTTTATAAAATGGGTAAAATTATGAAAGCGGGAAAAGTCGTTTTAGTGTTGGGTGGAAGATTCGCAGGACGAAAAGCTGTTGTTGTTAGAGTAATAAAAATTGTATTATAATTTAGAACTTTGATGAACCAACTTCTGACAGAGCTCATCCTCACGCTTTGTTAGTAGGGATTGATGAATACCCTAGAATTGTGACAAGAAATATGAGTAAAAAGAAGTTAACTCGAAGGTGTAAAATTAAGCCTTTTATTAAAGTTATAAACTATAATCACCTTCTTCCGACAAGGTGAATTAAATGTTAAGCATATGTTTAGGTACTCAGTTGATTTACCTATTAGTAAAAATCTTGTAAATAAAAGCTGTTTGAATGATCCTGCTTTAAAGAAAAAGGCTATAAAGGATTGTAAGAAGAAGATGGAAGAAAAGTAATTTTAACTTTTAAATATTTTAGATACAAATCTGGCAAAAACAAATGGTTTTTTACTAAGCTACGATTCTAGTGCTCAGCTTTGTTTTATTCATCCAATAAAACTAAAATATTTATTAAATATAAGTATGTTTATAATTGTTAAAATAAAAATTTGTTAATCCTAAATTATAATTTTTCAATATCTTATATGGCAATGTGAAAGTTATTTTATTTTATTTGGCAATATCAACAGCTTCATTGTTTAAGCCTCCTTGAGTTATGCAATTAGATAAAATTAATAGTTTACATTTTGTATTTTATGAGTCACTTCCATCAAATTCATTTAAGCTTTAAACTGTGCATTAACTATTGTTAATTACATAAGTGATTATATATAAGCAAAACCTTGGCAGCACAAATAATGGCTTGATTGCAATATCTGTGCTCTGCTTTAATATTTGTAAATGTAATGATTAATAGTTAGGTTAATTGTTGTTTTAAGCATTTTTAAGTTAATATCTAGCCAATAAGAAAAACTCAGCTAAATAGTTTAATAAACTGTAATGTTTTTCAAGAAAGGCACAAAAATATCAGAATTTAAACTTCCCTTGTTTAGTTTTACTTTTTTAATACAATATTATTTCCCTAAAGCCATAATTGGAGCAGGGCTGGAAAAAAAAATAGGGCTTTTTTAACAAGTTTTTGAGTTTTTTCCCCAAAATGCTTACAAACTTGTGGGCATGGCAAAAGAAAAGCCCCTTTTCTTGCTTAAAGAAAAAGGGCATGTTTAAAAAAGGTCTCTTCTTCAACAAAAAATTCTTAGGAGCTTTATTTATAAAGAAAACAAAAAATGGGGCTCTTTTTAAGAGCCACTTGCCCATTTTCTTGTTTTTTGACTCTTTGTTTTCCCAGCACTGAATTGGAGGGTAGACAACATTTATAAATGATATTGCTTTATTGCAACACATGTTTCATGTTTACCATTTAGTGACATAAGTCAGTGGATGTGGATCAGAGATCTGCAAAAACCAAAATTTGGGAGCCCGGCCTGGGTTTAATTTTTTTACCTTTATGCCGGCCTGGCCCGGGTTCAATTTTTTTTGCCTTAACGCCGGCCTGGCCAAACCGGGTTTTTTTAAATTTTTGAGCCCGGCCCGGAAGAAAAATTTTAAGCCTATCTAAAACCCAAGTTTAATTATTTTTAAAATTTTCAATATTTATCTTAAATTTTGTTCAATTTATATAAATTAAATTTTGTACTTATATATGATGCAAACTCTATAATAAAAATATACATCATATTGTTTAAAAATAAAAAACATTTGTAAGAGTATCCAAAATCACATTTTATAAATTTGAATATAAAAATAATAAAATGTCTTTCTCTGGAGCCAGCTGGGTACGGCTCTCCTCAAAAACTCGTCCAGCAATTGAGAAAATTTATCAATGAATGAAAATTATAGTGAGAAAAAAATAGGCCATTTAATCTATATTAAAAGAAAAACTTATTTACAGAGAAGTTATGTTGTAATGAAGTTTAATAAAAAATAATTTTATATATATATTAATTTATTTAACCAACCTGAGAAAAATTTTTTATTATGTCAGACCCAGCCCGCCCGGATGTTAATTTTTTCCAGTCAGCGCAGGGTCCGGGTTTCCGGGCCGGCTTCGGATCTCTGATGTGGATTACAAAAATGCCCTGGTGCATTGAACATTTTTCTCCATCAAATCTGATGTTTGACATAAGCTAATCAGATTAGCAAATATTTATTTAGTTGGCCTTTGTTTAAAGCAAAATTAATATTATGTTAAATTTAATATTTTTTCTTACTAAATTAAATGTAAATATTCTTTCCTTTTTTTGATCTTTTCTTTAATGTGTGTTTGTGACATCTATAGGCCTTATTTGCAGGTTTAAAAATATATTAAAATTTAATGACAACAAAGAAGGGATGCACTTTTATCTGATCACAGCAAACTTTGTTATATGAAAATCATTTAAACGTATGCTATCTATATTTTTGTGCTTAATTAATTCCTTCACTTTGAGTATTGATCTGCAGTTAAAAATGTTCTTTCAGCAGTTAATTAACTTAAGATTAAGATTATCTTCTTAGCGCATTCAGATAATTTTGTTTGCCACCCAAATAGGCTGCCTTATTAAATTTTTTATATGGATTTTTATATGTTGTACCAGGGTTGGGCATAGATAATCAAAAAATGATGTAGATAATAGATATAGATTATTGGAGATTCTAAAAAATAGATCACAGATAATAGTTCAATTTTTGAAAACCTAAATAGATCATAGATAATAAATAGTATCTATTTGGCTTTTTAAAAATTGATATGGATCATAGATAAATTAAAAAAAAATTTTAATTAGGTTTTAAAAATCAACATACTTAAGTTTGAATTTGCAGCTAAATTTATTTGTTTATAATATCTAATAATTAATAATAATAATAATAAAGAAATGATATATTAATGAATAATGGTTGTGACAATCATAAAAGGATAAAAATGAAGATTATGTAATATCACATTATTATAAGATAAATGAAAGAAAAAAATTCATTTTTTCAAAAGCACTAATTAACATTTCATCAGAAAGTTTTTGCCTGTTAGGAGTAAAAACTAAGTTGGTGAGACTAAAGAGTCGTTCGACGGGAGCAGATGATGAGTTGTATTTAAAATTAATTTAATTAAAGGATTTAACTCAAGTGATTTGATTTCACTCAAAGAATCTCTCATATAATTTACAACTTCTAGTTCAACCATACCCAAATCTCTATTGTTGTCAGTTTCATAACCAAAAAAATCTTCACTCATGGATTTTTTACTCGGTTTTAACTCATTGTATTTTGTTAATGGTTATATCTCCATTGTTTTTTTAAATTTGGTGTCAAATTGGCATACATAAAATTTTGCATCCGCATAAATGGCTGCGGCTAATACTTTTTTCAAAACTCTAAAAAAAATATTTCTAAAATAAAATAAATTTTAGCGTCTAATATCAAAAAATAAGAATTTAGGTTTTTTGGTCGTTTTTGCCTAACAAATTTTTTTTTTAAAATTTTAAAAAATTTTTAAATTTTTTTTCGCACTAACCGCTTCAATGTTATTCAAAAGCGTGCGATTTTTTTCGTCAATTTTTTTTTCCACTAGCCGCAGCCAATGATACAGATGCACTATGCATTGATTCATGTGCTTCAAATTTGGTTAAAAGAGAGACGAGAATGAACAGGTCAAATGTGGTTGGAATATAAAATAGATTAAATGTACTTACAAAATATTTATGAATGGCCGACTAAGGGCGCGTTCAGACTCATTTCATTTTTTTGAAAAATTTTAATTTAAATTATCACCATTTGACAGTAAACGCTTTTTTACAAAAAGTCGCCAATTTTTGTTATTAGCATTTAAATAGTTTTTCTGAAACAAAAGTTTTTAAAAAATTTAAAAAAAAAAATAAAATTTCAAAAATTCGAAATTTTTAGAATTTTTTAAAAAATGAATTGAGTCTGAACGCGCCCTAATATATTTTTTTTATCAATTTCTAAAAATGTTCTGCTAGACCTGAAACCGCGATTTAATTAATAATAAATACATTTAGTTTAGTGACAAGACTCATTAATAAGGGCGCGTTCAGACTTGTTTCAATTTTTTAAAAATTTCGAATTTTTTAAATTTTCATTTTTTTTTAAAAATCTTAAAAACTTTTCTTTTAGAAAAACTATTAAAAGGCGACTTTTTGTAAAAAAGCGATTAAGGTAAAAATTTTAAAATTTTTTGAAAAAATGAAATGAGTCTGAACGCGCCCTAACACAAAAAAAAGTTACCATTTTTCAGATTTTCTTCTATTATGTGAATTAAATATTAATTAATGATAACTTATATTAATTTTTAATTGAAAAGAACGTATTTCTTTTCAAAATAATTGGGAAATTATAGAGGTTTAAAATTGGGGTTCTTTTGGAATCCATAGTGTAAGTTTTCCTTCTATACTCTCTTTATTAAGTAATCCAAATAAAAACATATGATTGTCATTCGTACATCAGCATGTCTTATATACGACAAGCTGAACACCTACCCCCTTTTAAATTGCCCTTGTGGTTGACCAACGATTGTCATTCGTACATCAGCATGTCTTATATACAGGGATTGGAACCACCGCAAAAATTTAAAGTGGTTCCGGTTCCGGTTCCTTTCGAGTGGAACGCGGTTCCGGTTCCAAAAATAATATCGGTTCCGGTTCCAAAATTTTCGCAAAAATTATTTTTTGCCCCCTTAAGATTCTTTTTCCCTTTAAATAAATTGTTACAAACGCTCTATATGTGTATATATTTATTGAAAATTTAACAAATTTTATTGTATATAAATTTATAAATTGTTCAATTTTAATAGCAATATTGATTGTAACAGTTCCGTGTTTATTCTGGATCTTAGTTCGGACAACATATATTTCAAGGGTGAAAATGATCTTTCGACACTAACCTAAACATTATAATTAAATGAATAACTTGTGTTGCTGGTACACTCATTATGACCTTAGCAACTAGGTGCAATTGTGGGAATTGCCCAGAAGACTTATCCCAAAATTTCAGGATATTGTCAATATTGGAGTCAAATGGTAACTCCTCAAATTTTTTTATTTCTGAATCAAGAGATTCGCTGAGAACTGGATTATTTTGACCTATTGATTGCTTTTTTAAAAATGAGACGAATTCGTCATCTTCAGTAATTTCTTCCAGTTCAATTTCACCAACCTGACTTCTTTCATTGATAGAAGTTTATTATGAAGTATCTTTATATGAAGTTTTGCTTGTTCTGTCTCCTCGATAGTCAGTAGACCTTTATATAGAGGGTCTAGAAATATAGCTCCATATAAAACAGGTGATAACAAATACGTTTGTTCTCGTTTTGCCATGTAACTAATTATTGTTTTGCTAGAGTCCAACTTATTTAAATCAAAAGTTAGCCTTTTCCAAACACCTTAAAAGTCGGATAAAGTCAATTGACTGTTTTGAAGTTTTAAAGAGGCTAAGTTACAAACTTCAAGTGTTTTTATTAGGTCTCTAACAATATCCCAATCCTGCTGAGAGACCTTGTTAAAAGCTGGTAAATCAGGACATTTTGTTTTTATGTAAAAATATATATAAAATTCTATACTTAGCCTGTGTATCATCATGTAAGTTGATGACCATCTAGTAGGCACATCAATAATAGCCAGAGGAATATTTAAATTCTTTAGAATTTTTACATAATAGGAATTTCTTAATTCCTTTACTATTTCTCTAACATTATTAATGTCTTTATCTTTAAGATAATCTTTGATGGCCAACTGCAGTGTGTGTGCTGCACATCTTACATGATAAATCTAAAATTAAGTTGAAATCTAAACCTTTCCAAAAGAAACAACATCTCTATAAATTAGGGCATCTGATAAATCTTCATCAAATGTATAGTTTTCTGATTAATCCTCATCAGAATCATCCAATAATGTTAAATCTGCAGAAAAAAGTTCTACAGTTTTTCATGTTTGTTGCATTTTCAGATGTAATTGTACATCTGACAATTGAAGGTTATAACTATCCAAAGTATTTTGAATAATGTATTTTATACTCAATCCTGTTGACTCATCATGTTCAAACATGCCTAAGTGGATAATTTGGATGCTTTCACCATTGTAGAATTGGGTATTTATACCTAAATTATAGTAAATAAATATTTCCTAAGATTGTTCTTCCTAACCTTTTTTTTAAGACCAATGGGAGGTTCTGAAGTTTAAACAAGATTTCTTTTTTCAAATTTGAGGCTTTTAAAATTATTAAATCTCTGAGATTGCTTTTATTAATTGAATATTTAAGCCCTTTTAAAATTGGATTAATTATTTGTTGAAATCCTGAATCCTCAATAATTAAAAGAGGTCTTCCATTTGAGGTAGTAAGGGTCACTAATCTTCCAATTCTTTTATTGAGATATCTATCTTTATAGATTTTTTTTCAAAACAATTCATTATTTTAATAGATTTAATAGAATCCCTAAAATAAAAATTTTTAAACCGAAATATTTACTTATCCTGGGGTTCCTTCATTCTTTTTTTTAACTCTTCTAACTTTTCAGGATGGACAAATCTTAAATGTTTTACTAAATTTGTATTATGATTTCCTTTAATGATAACATCGCAGTATCTACAATGGGAATCTTTATTTTGGGCATGAAAATAGTGCTGTAGGGCATTTTTAAGCTTCATGTAAACGAGGAAATAAAAACTAAAAAATAGTTAAAGTTCAATTGGAACCGCAGTCAAAAATCAAAACGGTTCCGGTTCCGGTTCCTAATTTTTTTCCGCGGTTCCGGAACCGGTTCCAATCCCGGCTTATATACGACAGGCTGAACACCTACCCCTTTTTAAATTGCCCTTGTGGTTGACCAACGTATAGTTTTATTTTTTTATTAATTTTACATTGCCGTGCAACCCAAGATTTTCATATCAATGTCAACCCTTCCTACACTTTCAGGAATAGTCAAGGTCTTCACTCTCCTTTTTTTTTAAATTTTTTTAGCACCAGCCAAAAAAAATTTTTATTTAAGTATATCAAAAAAAAACATTTAGTTCCACCAATTCAACAAAACATATTTAGTTCCACTTTTTTAAAAATAGGGTTTATAAGGAGTCGGTTCCAGCCATCTTTCATTACAATTATATCATTATGACAACATGACAAAAATATCAGGTTCGCGCAAAATTATTTGAGATCCCTTTTTTTGAGCATTTGATCGCCAACCGAATACGTTTTGAGCTTCGACATCAAAATTTTCTTTATATCGGACACCTCCAATTTTTGACTTTTAATTCGCTTTTTTTTATTTTTATTTTTTTTTTGGTATATTTATGAGTAATTAATATTAATTAAAACATTATATCATATTCATATTATAAATTGATAACTCGTATATTAAAAAAAACCATTACATATTATTTTATAAATAGGGCAATTATAAATTAATAAAAATTATTTAAATAATATAAAGTTTGTTAAGCATAATTATGTTTAATATTTGCATAGGTATATGAAATAAATTAAATATTTAAATAATACTGAATCTGTTAAAAATTATGTAACTTGGCCATTTTCCAATTTGAAAAAAAAAGGCTAAATAGTTTTTTTTAAAGACTAAAAACTGTTTAAATTTACGGCCACCCGTTTATTGAGCCTTCAATACCCAATATTTTACCGTCTTTTAATGATCCCCGTATTGCCATTTCTCTAATCTTATATTTTTTTTCAACATTTAATTAAACCTAATTACAACAGCTAATTACTTTCTCATCCATTTTTACCAAAAAATTCAACCGAAAAATTTAATCCTGATACAGGATTTGGCCCCGAAAAAAAACCCTTTTTAGATATTCTCTCTAAAAAGAAAAACCCACATTCAAGATTAGGTTTATAGGCCTTGGCCTACTAACCTTGTCTGTAAAACCGGGATCCCCCAGGATATTTTAAAATTTATTGTCATTAACTAACCTAATTACCCTTAATTTACTTAAGATCTTCCATCCATTAAATAATTTAATTCGCCCTAATTTTATCTAAATTTTCCTATCAACTTTTCCATTAACCTAAATTCTCATTCTTCTTTATACAGGGATCATTGACATTTAGAATTACTTAACATCTATTTTTAGATAAATCCTTTTATCAAAAAGCTTTTATATTTAAACAATTATCATAAATCTTGTCAAATAAAACAAAAATTAAACGTTTTAGGCTCGGCGACTATTTTACGTTAATTTCACATGTAAAATTCTTTTATCTTAATTAATTTGTATGACCCAAATTGCCTACACTATTAAATTAAAACAAATATACATAAAATTATATAATTTAACTTTCCCAAAAAAAAACATTTATTAACTTTTCGTTTTGATTTGTTCTTCATGTTTCATCACATTATTTTCCGACCGGGTTATTTGCCTATTTAATTTTATTACCCTTCCTTCTTGCCATTCCACCACCTTCTTTTCTTTAAACCAAATGTTTTGACCTATTTTAAATTTAGGTGTAAATTTTATTACATTTTTTGTTTCTCAGCAGCTCTTTCAACACTGTTAGCAAAACTAGGCCACGTTAGTTCCCTCCCCCAAAATTGATAAGCTACTGATGGCTTGTTCTGCCATGGGCTGGCATTAAAAAAACCTTTCCAACCTTTTTAACCATGCCGTTGCAAGCCGGATGGGAGTTGGCAACAATTTTTTTTTATTAAACTTTTTACAAAAATATTAAATTCTTGGCCATGAAAAAAAACGGGCTGTAGTTATTTGTGTTAATTAACAACTTTCCAATATTAATTAAAGAAAAAAATACTTCCCTCACAGGATTTACCGTCAGTCTGTAGTCCACGCCTATTAGTAATTTAATGTTTTCTTTAGGTACGACCAACTAGCAGGATAGCCCATTCGCTCATTTCACAGGCTTTGATAATCTTTTCCTTCACCCATTTATCTAAAATACAAAATACCTATTCCTGCCAGGCAAATGGAACCCTTCTTGCTGTAAAAAATTTTGGGACCACAATCTCTATTAAATTTATTTTCACAAAAAAATTTTTTTTAAACATCTTTATTCTTTCTTAAAAATGTCAGGAAACATGTTGACCAAAACTTTCACTTTATAATCCCCCTCTTTAATGCTAATTAAATTTATAAATAAATTATTAATATGCCCTTGAGTGATGTGCTCTACCCAATCATACCATAGAATTTGGGATTTTCCTAATAATTCCTTAAAACTTGCTAACCAATCCCATCCTATGATAGCTACACCAGGTTGATTGGTGATCCAGAGTTTTATAATCCCCTCCTTATTTTTATACAAAGTTGTTAAGTTCAAAACACCTAACAATTCAACTTTTGTATTGTCAAATTGTCTTAAATTTAAATTTTCTTTTAATTTCAACCACAAAATAATTTATCAAAAATGTTTTTACTTACTATTGATACTAAACTTCCAGTATCCACCAACCAACTCAGTTTAGTGCTATTCATCTCACACATCACTCTAGGGTTTAATACACAAGTAATATTGATAACACTTATATGTATATGTATATTAAAATCTGTAATAAAAATTTATAATCCCTTTATTCTAATTTGCCATTAGTCATTTAACTATATCTGGCCCTTTTTTTCCAAAGTTCCTACTTGGCCCTGACCAGTTGTAATCCATTTCAATATCAGGCCCTTCCCGCCCATAGTTCCTAATTGGCCCTGCCCAGTTGTGATAAGCCTTATATGGACATACATTCTTAACATGTCCTACCCTACCACAATTAAAACATGTTGGTTGTGGTCTTAGGACTAACACTTTTTATATATAAAATTAATAAAATTACTCTAAGAATTATTAAATTTTGTTGCAATTCAAAATAAATATTAATAGTTTTCTTGAACATTATTAATTAAAATCATTACTAAAATTATTCTTAATTCACTATTTGATAAAATTAAAATCCATGTGAAAAAAATAAGAAAACATATATTTTTGGTATTACATTTTGTTTGTATATTGGTCAATATAAATTTTAATTATTTAACTTTTTACCTGATATGAATATGAATTTTCCAACAACCCGTTTTTATCCGCTGCCACCACTCGTAAGTTTATTAAGTAATCCAAATAAAAACATATGATTGTCAGTACATCAGCATGTCTTAAATACGACAGGCTGAACACATAGCATTCACAGGTTAATCTTATTCTTGGCCTCAATATTGTTTGTGGCCAACTCTTGCCACACTTTTAAATATTAAGGTGATATGAAAGCGAATATTTATAAAAATTATTTGGTGCTCTAGTTGAGTACCATTTTTAATGGATGGTTTTTTAATTTTTTAAATTATTAAAAATTTCATTCTCTTTAACATCCAATTTATTATAACCTATATACTAATATTTATTTAACCCGCAGATGTTAGGGTGAGATTTTTGTAACGCGAGTGGTACAGAGTTTTAAGACTCTATAACTTCAAGATTTTTAAGCTATGATATTTATTTTTTTATTATTTTAACCCACGATTAGCACTGTGTGGTCAATACGGACCCCAGCACTTTTTATATTTTGAATACCTTTAAATATATAGGCTGCGGCTAACACTTCTTTCAAAATTGTAAAAAAATATTCTAAAATAAAAAATTTTAGCGGCTAATATCAAAAAATGAGAATTTTGGTTTTTTGGTTGTTTTAGGATATGCCTAACAAAATATTTTTTTTTTACATTAGCCGCCTCAATGTTATACAAATGCGTTCGATTTTATTTCGTCAAAACTTTTTTTTCCACTAGCCGCAGCCTTATTGGCCAATTGTGACTTTTTTCTAAAATATATAACACAGGTCAAAATTTTTTTGAGAGTTATGAGTTAAATACAGAGATCAAACCTGTCATCTTAGGGAATATCAAATCCGTTTACCGTTTTTCCTAATCAAACTTAGTTAGTCAGTTATAAACATTGAAAATTTTAGATAAAAAGGTCGACCAAAAAAGATTCAAAAACAAAAATTAAATTTTATTTTTGCATATTAACAAAAGTTAAACTGTTAAATTTAAACTTCATATAATATTTGCATTAAAACCCGATAATATATTGTGTCGTATAGTTTAGACGCGAGAAATTTTGTACTACACAGGTCAACAAATATTAATGTCAACGTGAATTTTATGAAAACATAAAAGAATGCATCCCCACGATGGCCTAATCTCATGTATGTTTTTCGTTTTTCTTAGTCTTTAGCTCCTTAGATCCGTCTACAACGAAAAATGGCCTTTTTTGACCAAATTGACAGATCTAAATATACCCTAAAAAGAAAAACTTTAAAAATATTTTTTGCATATCAAAATCTCTTGTAACTTATATTTAATCACAAATAATGGAAAATAAATTTTATTAATACATCAAGCTCTTACATCGGCATTTAGTTAATACAAAATATTTCGCGTCCAAACTTAAATACGACACGAAATACTATCGGTTTTTAATAAAAATATTATTTGAAATTTGAATTTAACAGTTTAACTATCGTGAATATGCAAAAATAAAATTTCAATTTATTTTTGTTTTTAAATCTCTTTTGGTTTTTTTAAGCTTTTTTTTCAAAAATTTTCAATATTTATAACTAACTAAATTTGATTATGAAAAACAGTAAACGGATTTTATATTCCTTAAGATGGCAGGTTTGATCTCTGTAGATAACTCATAATCTTAAAAAATTGTTGACTTGTGTTATTTTAAATATTTTGTTTTAAAATTTTGCAATTTTCTAAAGAACATTCAATTTGATATAACAAAATGTATTTTTAAATTTCTTGAAAAATTGCTGAAATACAGTCCTTAGTATTCATTATTAATATGTACTATATACAATTGGTTTGGAGGTTTCCCTCATACCTTTCCCCATTTAGGGGGCGCCATACCCGTTAGGGCTTTGACTCTTCCGAGCAAAGCAATCAATATTGCCCACGGGTTAAATAGTAAGATTTGCTCGCACGCCGGCGACCTAGGTTTTTATCCTAGGCTCTTACTATAGGCATATCGTTTAAGGCCTACTGCCTAAGCAAGCCACTCAGCAGCTCAAAGTGACACATGTATACTATTTTTCAGAAGAAAAAAGCCTCCTATGCACGGATTAGAACTCGCAACTCCTGCTTGTAAGGTAGGAAGGTTTGCCACTGAGCTTTTGAGTCGACATTATAAATATGTGAACTCAAAAGTATGGGACCGACATGATTTATTAAAAATTTTAAAACATATTTTTTTTTATTTTTAGACAAAAATTTGCTCCCTGCACTATATAAAAATATTAAAAAGATCCAAATTTGATTATATATAAGAAGTTAGACATAGGGGCAATTATGTTAGGCTATAACTGTTTTATTAATTTGATTCATACTCTTGTTAATTTTGGAAAATAATGGGAACTTTAGATCAAAAAAATTGGTAATTATCAGTATCTTACTCCTATCTTCAAAGCCGACTTGGGTTACTACCAAACCAATTTTAAAAATGCATTTTATACATAAAACATCGCTATATAACATAAATTTCCCCCAACATGTTTTACAAGTTTTTTTAAATTTTAAGGGGGAAAAAATAAAAACTTAAAATTTGTATGCTTACATTTGTTGCAGGCCCGATTCTAGCTTTTCCAATTTTGGGGGGCAAAAAAAACTTGTGTGGGGGGGAGGGGGGGGGGGCAGAATTTTTTTTTTCAAATTTTTGTAATTATTAAGTTTTTTTATTAAAAAATTTTTTTGCTACGTTAATTTCTTTAGATAATATATTTTTATCAATATTACTTATTTTTAAAAGGGCTCTAATTTATTTATATCTATAAAAAAGGATAATCAAATTTATAAAGGAAATTTAAAGATTTTAAATGAATATTATCCGTATCTATTAATGAAAGGATCAATAAATAAATCATTAATATTAATAAATATTTTTTAACTTTTTCATTTATTTTTAAATTATTCTCAAACTTATTAGTAGAAAATAAATAAAAATCAGAAAAATTAGGTTTAGTTTTTTTTTAACTATAAATAAATTATTATCATTTAAAAAAGTTTTATATATATCAAAACCGTTTTTAAATAAATCTGTAAATGTATTTGTATTTCTTGTTTAATTTCTAACAAACAATGGTGTAATAAATAATAAAATAATTTTTTAAATGATAAATAGAAAAAAATTGATGATTATAAATATGGTAAAAACCCTGACGTTGGCCCTGAAGATAAAAAAACTATTTTATTTTTGATTTTTAAAACAGTATTTAATATTTTTATGTATTTTTTTTAAAAAACAATGGTGTCCTAGTGACCACACCACCGATGGGGCAACAGCCGGGGTATGGTCCCGCATTCACTTACTTCCTTGATTGCATCATGTTAAATTTATGAAGAAAAAAAAAATATCAAAAAAATCTTTCCCTTCACTTAAAATTTCAAGACAATCTTTTACAACAAGATGCAGTCGGTGATTAAAGCAGTGAATATACGTGACATGGTGTCCAGCCATTTTGCTTAGAAATACTTGAACAACACCTTTTTCCCCGACATTACGTTCGCCCCATCGTATCATTGTGCGATCAGGTTCTTAGGTTCTAGATTATATACTAACAAAAGATTGTAGACAAGTGAGAAAATTTCTTTGGCATCAAATTTATGAATTGCTTTCACAAATATACAGCTTTCTGTAACATCATATTTTTCTATATATCTAATAACAACAGAAATAATTTCTGTGTTAGTTAGATCTTTTTAGCGGATGAGAAATGTTAAAATGAATAAAAACATTTTTTTTAAAAAGTAATAATTTTTAAAATAATAATTTTTAGATATTTTTGGGGGAGCAAATTTAATTTTATGAGGGTGGAAGGGCAACAATAAATTTTATACTTTATACGTGTTTTGGGGGGGGGGCAAATTAAATTTTTGGGGGGGGGGGGCAAAAATAAAATTATTATGTATCCCCCCAAAAGTGGTCTAGAATCATGCCTGATTTGTTGTTAACTTTTACTAGTCATATTTAGTTTGATGAACAAAATTAGAAATTGTAGATAATTTTCAATATTTATCCTCGGTAAAATTCAAAAAATTTGTTCAATTTATTGTATAAAAAAATTGTGGGAGGATTTTAGAAAAAATAATAAGGTAACAAAATTTGTAAAAATTATTTTTTTTTCCTTCATTCATTAGTTTTTAAATAAAACAGCCACAAAAACGCTAAAGATGATATAAAAAAGTAAATTAGAATATTTTTGGCCTATTTAGAATATTGAGATTCAACAGATGTTCTTATTTTACGCATATCAACAAACTTAAAATTAACGTAAAAAGACAAAATTTTATGATACATAGTAATATGGTTTTTTGATATTATAAATACATAAAAGAAGTCAGATTTAGGGTTAAACAACTTTAAATGATTATAACGGGCAGAATTAGCTTCAATGTTAAATTTTAAGACTAAATATTAGACCCAATTTAATATAAATAAAATATAGAGATTCAGTATTTTTTTACTAATTTTCACTAATGCCAAATATGTTTTTTAAATGGTATTGAACAAGGCATACATTGTATATCTAACCGACCTTATCAAAAATTAACAATTCTAGTTCCAATTAAATCTTACTGTTTCATATTAGACCTATTAAAGAAAGAGGAAATATCACTATTATTTGATTCTATAGGCATATGGATTTGGGCATTGACCCAAAATTTTTTATGACTAAATGTGTTCCTAACAAATTTTTACACATGAATTTCTTGTTAATAATATAACAAATTAAATTAAAGTAATGGAATGATATCATACTCTCCTTTTTTTATAATTTTTCTATCTCGTTCTTTTGAGATTTTCTATACATAACATATATACCATTTTTTTAACATTTAAACAGGCAAATTATGATTGATTTTATAGGTTCTAAATATTATTAGTTAAATATGCAATAAAAAAATAAGCTTGCACAGAAGAATACAATCTTTTGGTAAATTTTAGTTTTTTTATTGCGTCAAATATAATGAAAAAGCTGGGGCTACTGTTATTAAGCGATATTTTATTTATAAAATACACTTTAAATATTTTAAAAAAGTTGGCTGGTTAACCAGAAAGTCGATTTTGAAAATAAGCGAAATTTTCACTTTTTCGGTCTTGATGTTCACTTTTTCATTTTAAATTTAATAATAATATTAATCAAATAAATCAAAATATTATGGTGTGACATAATTACCTCTATGTCCTGCTTTTTGAATACTATCAAATTTGGCACATTGGCATAATTTAATATAGTGCAATGGGCATAAATATCATAAATATGTCCCAAAATTAGGGCAAAAATTGATTTTTTTAAATTTTTTTAAAAGTCATGCCAGTCCCGAACTTTTGATATCATATATATATTAACATTATTAAGGGCCATATTTTAAAATTTTTCAAAAAATTTAAAGATACGCTTTTTGAGCTATCTGTGTCTAAACTTGACTTTAATTTTTTATTAACTTAAAATTTTTTAAATATTTTTTGCGTCTAAGGTATTTTAAAAAAAAAAAATTATGACTTTATCTACAATACTTTTGATGATACATGCGCTTAAAGTTGGCTCAATTTTTTTTGCAAAACAAAAAATATTTTTGCTCATATCTCAGTCAAAAATCCTTTTCGGTCAAAAAAAAATTTAGGTTTTTATCAGCACCTAAGGACCCTACCAGTGTACCAATTTTCAGCCAAAACTGAGACTTGAAGGGATGCCGATTTGAGGTGGAATTGACCATATAGTGTTTGATATACAGGTTACAAAACTCGAGGAGCTTAAACTCACGAGAAAGAAAACAAAAAGATACATGAGCTCACTCAATTTAATAAAACAAAACAAATAGAGTCAGCTTTCTCACTTGGTTAATCTTAGCAAATGGCAAGCGAGTGAGCTCGCCTGAGTTTAAATGTAAACTCTAGGATATAAAAGGGAGTGGTTGTTATTTATTAACTCAAATGCACTCTCAGAGGGTAAATTTTCATTGAGGGGACCTTTTTTTGTTTCTGAGCTCGAGGCTCATTGGCCAGACCGATGCTAATGCTTTTAAATGGGAAATAATTAATAAAGCATTTTTTTATGCAATTATGTGGATAATTTATATAGGTTATGAGTAATAAAAATGTTGTTTGACTTTTTTTGATTACGTAATTATTTCGAATTAGTTAATATCCTAATTTAAAAACAAAATTATTTGACACTAAAATTTTATAAATTCTTGCAAAAGTTGACATGTGTTTAGAAATTTTTCAGTCAGTTCTGCTTAATTGACGATTTTACAGGTGTAATTAATAAATTTGGTGCGACAAAAAGTCACCAAAATGTCACGAAATCAGTTTTTAATCAAGCAAACGAATTAATGATATTTTTGGGTTAGTTGGGGTTATTTGACAATTATACAAGTGAATTCAATAAAAAATTTTAGTGCAGAAAAAATGTCGCGAAATCAGTTTTTAATTTAGCAAACGAATTTTTATTTATGTTTTTGAGTCAGTTAGGGTCATTTGACGATTTTACACGTGTATTCAAGAATTTTTTTAATGCAAAAGAAATGTCACCAAAATGTCTTAAACCAATTTATAATCAAGCAAACGAATTTAATGATATTTTTGGGTCAGTTAGGATCATTTGACGACTTTACGTGAGTTCTATAAATTTTCTTAATGCGAAAGAAATGTCACCAAATTGTCGCGAAATCCATTTATAATCAAGCCAACGAATTTTTATTGATATTTTTGAATCAGTTGGGGTCTTTTGACGATTGAGGTGTATACAAGAGATTTTCCTAATGCAAAAGAAATGTCACCAAATTGTCACAAAACCAATTTATAATGAACAAACAAATTTTTAATGATATTTTTGGCTCAGTTGGGGTCATTTGACAATTTTACATGTTTATTCAAGAAATTTTCTTAATGCAAAGAAATGTCACAAAAATTTCGCTTAATCAATTTTATATCAAGCAAACAAATATTTATTGATATTTTTGGGTCAGTTGGGGCCTTTTGACAATTTTAGTTCGTCAAATTACCCCAAATGACCTAAAAATATTATTGAAAATTTGTTTGCTTGATTATAAATTGATTTCGCGCATTTTGGTGACATTTTTTTCTTACTAAGATAATTTATTGAATACACCTGTAAAATTGTCAAATGACCCTAACTAACCCAAAAACATCAATCAAAATTGGTTTGCTTAATTAAAAACTGATTTTGCGACATTTTGTTGCCATTTTTTCCGCACCAAAATAATTTATTGAATATTTTAACGTCAAAATAGTCTGACTGACCCTTTAATTACCTATAAACCTAATATACTATCCCGAAAAATCTAAAAAAAAATCAATGCGATGTATTAATATTTAGCTCTCAGACATTTGATCGTCAATAATTTACCTGTAAACTTCGTATTTGGGACAATAAAAATATAAAATGCTCAACATTTGAAGGACAACATTTTTATTCATAATATTTTCACAAAAATCAGGTTCAAAAAGTCTCTCATTTATGTAGTTTTGAGCTCGGCTTGAGCTCAACTTTTTCGCAATTGAGTGCTTATTCAAATTTAGAATAATGAGAAAAATTTATTTTAGAGCTTATAGAGTTACTCGATTATGAACTCACATATTTTTCTGAGAGCCAACAAACTCCACAAATAACGCGCACGTAAAGGGAGCTCACTCCAGTCTATCTATTTTACCGATTGTTCAAAAATGTGAGAAAAGAGTGAGCTTACCGCTCTGAGCTCAAAAAATTAACTTCTTGTTGAATTTAACAGTTTAACTGTTGTGAATATGAAAAAAAAACCATTTATTTTTGTTTTTGAATCTTTTGTTTTTTTTGACCCTTTTTTTATAAAATTTTCAATGTTTTTAGCTGACTAACTAAGTTTGATAAGAAAATACGGTAAACGGATTTGAAAATCTCTAAGATGGGGTTTGATCTCTGTAGTTAACTCACTTTCAAAATTTTTTTGACCTGTGCTATAGGATAGGTTAATTGCCATTCCATTGTCACAGAAAATATTTAACCATGTACCCCGCAAATTAAATAGCGTATGATACTTAAAGGTATTAATTGTCTCGAATTTTTTTTCAAATAACTGCCAAGCGCCAATATTTTGGGAGGTGAGACATTAATATATAGATCTTGCCAAATTTTCATTTACCACAATAAAATTATTAGAAAAATTTATTGGCATAAACATGGCACTTTAAATAGGGGCATCCTTTAGCAATGAATTTTCATAGATTCTTTTCGCATAATCATTTTATATAGAATTTTCGCGAATAATCATTTTCCTTAAAATTTTTCCGCATAAACAATTTACTTAGAATTTTCCCGCATCGTCCTTAAAATTTTCGGCAATAAATTTTTGTTTGGCGACTGCACCAGTAAACCGGGAGGGGGGGGGGCGGGGCGTCTGGAAAAGTAGGCTATTGTTGTTGGCCTTTGCACATTTTTAGTATTGTATGATTTTTAACTTTTATGTTGTATACTTTAAATATTATGAATTGGAATTCCAAACATTATAATAACTATATTGTTGTACTCGAGAAAATTTGTCATATTCGATTATTAAAACTTCATCTACCAGCACGCACCCAAATACATTTTTTCCTCTCCCAAATACTTTTTCTACAACAAACTAACTGGATTATCGCCATAAAACAAAAAACTAAATTAAATTATAATTTTTTTTCATAGGCTCTTTGTGCGCGCAAACAGTAACGTTTGATTTTTTTGTGAATTGGAATTAGAAGGTAAGCGTTTTTCAGATCCAACGTAGAGAATGTCTCCCCTCCACCAATCTTTGATTCGAGTTCATCGAACGTTGGAATTACATGCGAGTCCTAGCAGAATAGGGATAAATTGTAATCCTGTGGTCAGCGCGCATGCAAAGTTGACCGTCGATTTTTGGGACGTTGACCGTAGGAGTTGTCCATTCAATTTGAGTTTGCGACTGATCAATCGCTTAATGTCTCCCTCAACTTAGTGTCTGAGTGGGGGATTTAGCGACATGAAAATCTTTTAGGCAAAGCGTCGGGTTAAAATTTTTTTGTAGTTTACCTGTATAACACCCTAAACCATCCGTAAATAGGTCAGCAAATTTTTCCAATATTTGAGCAGCGTTGGGTGAAGTTATATGGTTTAAAATATTTGGGCCAGGGGTAACCAAAATCTATGATCCATGGAATACCAAAAATGTGCGGAAGATCGTTGCGAGATGTTACATAACAAAATCTTGAACTCGAACCATCTATGATGGATTATTACCAGTGTTTCAATCCTATTGTTTCCTAGATGTTATAGAACTCGACAACTTTAATGTGGGAAACCCCAATTTTCTCCACATCGTAAATGAGAAAAGCATCCTGTGTCGTAGAGCATACGCGTTATGATTCAATATTTACCTTGATAGAAGGGAGCCTGGTATTGGCACCCAGGTTCAATATGATAGTGTCTACGGTTCTAATTCAGTTGACACAACTTGATTGAGTTGCATTTAAAATATTTAGACCTTTGGCTGGACACGCGTTGTTACCATGATTATGCGCACATTGTGGGCATACCAGACGATATATTGCCAGCTAAAGCTATTTTGTTTGTAGCCCTTTGATGGTGTTGCCCGTTGCCCCTGACCTCTGCTCTTAGGTATCCTTCTGCTTTTTGAGACTCTGAAGAAGTAGACTGATGGGCCGCTGGCTAATGCCAACTCCACTAATGTATTTAAAGATAAAGGTTTGCCGTTGTCCAATGCTTCCGGGAAATAAGTGTGCAGGTCCATCTCACGCTCTAAAAAATGTAATGGATTCCATGTATTTGCGTTGAAGTCTGACGAATTCAAACCGAAATGTGAAGATATTTTTTTTTCGAGAGAAGACCTATAGTCTAGCTTTCAATATTTGGCCAGGGAGTTTGGTCGATATTGTTTGGGTATAAAAATTCTCAATCTTGGTATTGCGTATTCCCATAAGCTTTTTATGTTATCGTTATATCCTAGACCCCTTTTGTTGCAAGGATTCTCTCAGTGTTTTATGTACTTTTTAAAGTCCAGATCCCTTTGGTACAATACAATTGTAATTTTCGCGAAAGATCTCGCCAGGTCTTCCAGTTTCAACGGAGAAGTTTTAGAATTCATCGTTGCCAAATCAAGAATTAACATGATATCTTATGATATTTATTTGAAGAGAAAGAGCTTTATATAACAAAACTATTTAAATACAGAACTTTATAGCACAGTACTGTTTGGATTTGCAACGTAACAAGGTATATTCCCTAGCTAGGAAATTCCAACTTATCATTGTTAGGCCTGTAGTAATTTTTGACTGACTCAAAATCAGATAAGGGATGCAAATTTTTTATTTCATGATATTTTTTGCTATAGTATCACAAAATACCACATTGATTTAATATCCTTTGTGATAAAAGATTTCTAGCTAAATGAACAAGGCAACATTGAGATAAAAAGCTGGGCACCTGGCATATGGTTATTTTCCTAAATTAAGCCTAATCATTTGAATTTAAAGCCCAGCCAAACCTTTGGGTGGTTTTTCAGGTCACATATTGATCACTAATTCATAGGCAAGTCAAATCTAATTAAAAAAAGTAATTAAGGCCTTTTTGTAATTTGCTGCATTTTATAAGTGTAGAGAAGCTTATTTTTGTTGGTCTGTGTAATGCATAACTGTTTGAGTATATTGTAATTCATTTTTTAAAAAAAATATGGGTACTGTGTTAACAAATTAACCCCAGTTAAATCAAATAAATCACAGTCAAGCATCAAATTATTTTACTTAACTTATATGTTTTAAAAATGCTTTAAACACCTATTTAATTTAAAATGTATGCTTATTAAAATAAAATTAAAAATCCGTCAAAATATTATTTGCCAGGTGTAACTATCTAGGCAGGTAGACACTTTTATATACAACAGCTAAAAAATGTATAAGATATTTATTAACAGAATAAAAATTAATATACTATATAAAATGGATTAACAATAACATGCAAATTTTAACATAATTTAAATTAAACAGCCACCAGACTGTTCTTGATATACTTCAATAACATCATCATTTTCCATTTCCAGCTATTTACAAAATATATTACATACAATATTATTCTATATACTATTATAAAAATTTTACTTGTTTTGGAGTTTGTTCATCATTTATCCTTCTTCCATCAAATAGGAAACGCAGTGAGGTAATTGGGATGCCCTGAATATATAAAATGTTTTTAAATAGTATACCATTCTCTCACTATATGATTTTTTTAATTTGCCCATCTGAGTAGTCAATTTTACACGAAAATGAATTTCACTGCTATCCTATAGTAATTTATAAATAACATTAAGATAAGTAATTATAAAAATCATTGTTTATTATACCGCCCCAACTACTTTAAGCTTAATATATTCACCACTATTATCCGCCTTGGATTCATTTTCCTTTTTATTTTCCTAAATATAATAAAGAAGATAATAAATTACAGAATCGGACATATTTAAAAAATAAAGAATAATAAATTTGTTCACCAGGAAATTAAAAATGTCAAAGTTTATAATTTTTTTAAAATAATTAATACAGCATAAGACAGCAAACCAAAAGTGTTAGTATGTAAAATAGAATTATAATAAACTTTTAATTTTTATTATTTAATTATGGCAAAGCGCAATTTAAAATCAAAGATCTTTTACTGCTACCTATATGAGTATAGCCTAAAACTAATCTATTAATATGTGCAATAAAATGCTATAATTTAATAACTTAAATAGGCGTAACTTGATAATAATATAATTACAAATAATTGTTAAAATTAATAAAACTTAAGCAAAAATGCGTACATTGTTTTTTTTACTGCATCAATAGCTGTGGTACCCGGTGATTGGTACTGTAAGGTCCATACGAACCCAACATTTTATAAAATATTTTTAAATATAATGTATATTATTGGCCAAAATTTTGTGACTTTTTTCTTAAATATATAATAAACAAAACTATTAATTAAAATTTGGTCTAAGTCTAATCACAAAATTTATTTAGAATTTAGAAATTAAATTGGGGTCCGTATAGACTCCACATAGTAAATTTCAATGTTAAAAACCATTATATTGCCTCAAAGTAAATACTAACTTTAATATTTCCAATTTTATTTTTAGTTATTTTTTCTAAATATTTTAACATATTAAATATATAAAATGTTGGGCAGGTCTATTCGGTGTAAAATGAACTCATTTTACACCGAATAGTACACGAGTTCATTTTACACCGAATTGTAAAAACGCTTTGCAACATATATATTATATTAAAATGATGGTTTTCTTATGTAAAATTTTATGAGGATTTCAAATATGCCATCCAATTATGTCTAACTCTTTTAGTTTTTAAATAAATGCAACTTTAAAATTTAATTAACTAGAGATAGCATATATGAATTCTTACAAATTTATTAATTATAATAGACCAATCTAATATTATAAAACTAATTAAATTATTTCATTCGCGAAATTACATTTTCTAACTTATAATTTCTGTTAAAATATAGATAAACTAGCCCATGTGGCCCGGCTCCGCCCGGGCAACTTGACATTTTAATTAAACTGATTGGCTGTGTACACGACATTTTAAGTAAACGGATTGGCTGTGTACACGATCAGTCTTAAAAAAAATTAATCAAATAAAATTGAAAAATTTAAATAAAAATTCATGAAAAAATATCAAATATTTAAAAAGATTTTTTTAAAATAAACATAAATATTAAAAAAATTTGTCTAAAGAATTAAATTCCAAATAAAATTGAAAATTTTTTTAAAGTAATTCATAAAATTTATGAAATAATTAAAAAATTTATTAAAATTTAAAAAAATTCATGAAAAATGAAAAAAAAATTTTAAAAAGAATTAAATTTCAAATAAAATTGAAATTAATCAAATAAAATTGAAAAAATATCAAATATTTAAAAAGTTTTTTTTAAAATATACATAAAAATTAAAAAAAATTTGTATAAAAAATTAAATTCCAAATAAAATTAAATCTGACATAATCCAAATATACCAAAGGCTTTAATAACTAATTATTCTAATTACAAATTCAAGTACTAATTCAGACTAAATCTATTTAATTCAATAAATTAAAATAGTAACATATAAATCCCTAAATAGAAACCTATTTGGTAGCAAATATCATCATATCAAAGATCTGAAGTTAAAAGAAAAGAATTATTCCTATATACTTTCCTATGAACATTTAGGGATTCTATTTGTTCTTTTTAATTTTAAATTAAATTATCAGATTGTATAAAATAAATCATAAACTGAGGGGGCAGTTTCATCATATCAAAAGAATAAAGCAATATTTAATTAATACCTAATCCTTGTTGTTACCTACAACGTGTTAATACGTTACTACGTGATCAAGATAATGCAAGGTTAACGAAAAGAGAACTGAATTATACGTTGGGAATCAAAATATCCTAAAAATACAAATTCATTAATAAAAATTTTATCAAAATAAAAATATAATAATTGCTATTGTCCATCGGAGCATCATGAAATATCATAGTTCGTTTGAGCTACATGATCGAGATAATGCCAGGTTAACGAAAAGAGAACTGAATTCTACATTGGGAATAAAAATATCCTAAAAATACAAATTCTTTAATAAAAATTTTATCAGAATTAAAATAATTAAGTACTAGTGTACAATATCATCCATATGTTTTAAATAGATTTGGAGATAAACAGCGTAAATTTTGTTGAAGTGAAGACAGATGAATTTGCAACTCTTTCTAAAACGAAAGAAAAAATACAAAATTTATAGAATAATAAAAAATGCGTTCAACTTTAACAAAAATATATAAATAATCAAAAATAGAATACAGAGATTGCATTTTAAAATTTACTTAAAAAATACAAATTGACTCCTGTTATATTGTTTTTTATTTATTTGAAAGAAAATAATTTGTTAGAATTTATCTTTAAATTCATAATTATTTTTTATGGCCTTAAAATATATGCATAAATTATCTTTCATATAAAATAATCACAAACCTTAACTACTCTAAAATCTCTTGATAAACGATATTGTTTGTTGGACCTGTTACATAAATTTGTAATTGAGGTTAATTGTTAAAAAACAAAAAATAATATCTTAGTTCATGTTATAGACATTATCAAATGCATCTTTAATGTCTTTAAATTCCTAAAAAATATCATTAAGTTTACTTGAAATTTCTATATCATCTACTATTTAATTTTCAAACTCGATTTTCCTTTGCTACGCTAGATCTCGGAGACGGTATATAGTTGAGTGGTGTGTTGGGTGGTTTTGTAGGCTAAGTATTGGGAATAAGAAAGAAATAATTAACATATGTTTAATATTAAATTCAAAAAAAAAGACAGTTGTCTTAAGGTACAATTATTCAGTATAATATTATTTTACTAAACAAAGGGGGTCCGGGTCCGGACCACTTTAATATAATAAATTAATATAAACATTTCAAATAGAATATACATGTATTATAAATAAAATTTAACTTTTACGTATTGCCTGCCTATAGGTGTATTTTTGTACCTGAAAATATATGGCCCAATCTTAGCAAAACACAATCACTTTATACCACGATATAACTATCATTAAGGAATAGGATAAGACAAATTTTGATCGTTTTGGACCTTCGTGTGTTAATTTAATTCGTACAGAGCAACATGATTTCCAGGGTTTGGCGCCCTAGGTCTTTCACACCGCTATAGCTGAAGAGCTTCAATTTGCATAAATTTTAAGGACCTAACTTGCTTACATATATTATGGATAAGGACGTTTAAAAAATATTTTTTAACTACTCTTTAAGACCGAAATCCCAAAAGGTACATTTATGTACCTTTCGGTACCGGGCCGCTAACTCGGCTCCTATGGGCTAAATGAGTCTGAAATTTTGAGAAAAGGTAAAGGACTATACTATTATGATTCGATAAAAATTTAAGAAAAATCTGTAGTCAGAATTTTTGTCAAACCGATCCCGAGTGTAAAGTTCAAATTTTAATCCCCTGTTTAACCTTAAATATCTCGGTAACAGAAGCTGATAAAATTTCGAAACTTTCCAAAAACGTGGGCAATATTATAATAATTAACCTAAAAAAATTTCATAATAAAACCTTACCATTTAAAGCCCTGAGAGAATTTCGTCGTTTAAAAAAAAATAAAACTTCCTAGTTGATAAAAATACAAACTCGACATTCCTAGGCACCTTTTTGACAAACGATTTTTTTTATATCGCTACTGCTCGAAAAAACTTTTTAAAGTTAGGTTGTTCACACCCACCGGAAGTCTCTATCGCTTCCTAACTATCTTTCCGCACACCTTCTCAACCTACCCTACAAAACCACACCTCACACGTGGCTCAACTACAAACCATCTCCGAGATCTAGCGTAGCAAAGAAAAATCGAGTTTGAAAATTGTATAGTAGATAAAGCCCAAATGTTAATTCGGAATGTTATTATAAATACATGACTTGTGACTCTTTAATTTTTAACTCGTGTTGCCGAGTGGCTAGAGTTCGTCTCTCCAGCCCAATCGTGCCCCGGTTCTACTCCCGATGGTACACTTTTTTAATTTTTTTTTAATATACCCAAGTGTTTAACAAGGTGTTGCCTGACTTAGTTTAAATACTAGCAGTTCCTAAAATGTTATTTTGAACACTTAAATGTTGTTATTATTTTATCCCTGGAGCTGCGTGCACTTTTAATTTATTATATGACCCATAAACTTTACTTCAGCTGCTTTCTGCCGTTTGAGCCATTACCTTTTTTTCCCTTTTGTCGCTTCCTGCTTCTAGAAACTTCGGTTGTTCTCAAATGACTATATAAAATGCGATTGTATTTTTGAATTATTTATTATAATGAGCAATATGTATTTTGATTAATTATTGAAAATTAAATCTTTTCCTTACCAATTTGAAAATAACAACAATTTAATTATACCAAAGCCAATTAATGTGCACCCAGAAACTTCAACAATCGATTCGGTTTCGGAGGATTTATTAAAAAGGTATTCCCAAACCACTTTCATAACTTTCCTTACCGATAAACAAGGTTGCAACTAAACCTTAAGGATAGCAATTGTTAAAAAAATTTTCGATAATGATGGGCTTTTTTTTTTGCTAAAACAGATGAGGGAGGACTTTGATTTAAAATTTTTAAATATAATTCAATATTGTCAATATAATAATTTAAACAAGTTTTCAGATTATATGTCATCTTCAAAATTAAAATTATATAATAATGTTTATAAACCTTTAAATTTACATATAATTAATGATCTGTTTACAACCAATAATTCAGAAAGTATGAACTTTGTTTTGAAAAATGAAATTGAATGGACGGCGCACCCACTAGGGGTTGTTATTAAGAAATGTACAAAATTATATGATAACCAAAAAAGAGAGGTCGAGCGAGCCTCAACTGGGGAAGGGATTTATTTTTATGATGAACAACAAAATATTACTAATAAAAAATTAAAAACAACTAAAAGTAAAATTGTAAAAAGAAACTTAACCTCGTCTACAAAAAACTTAAGCTTAAAATACCCTCTAACACTAAAAAGCTTAATCAAAAAACTAGAGTCCGTGGTCATCGCACTAATTAGTAATTTAATTTATAGAATTTGAAAAAATATACAACACAAATTGTCCAATATTGCCCTATATTTGAAATTATACATGATGCATTTATTTTATCTATAAATATTACATTACGATATTGATATAGGGCACGTGCAAAGTGAGTTTTTATTTTCGTTAAATTTTCAAAATTTTGAAAAAAAAAATTTTTGTAATAAAACGCAAATTTTTAAAAAGTTGCCAAATTTAATATGTGCACATAAAATGCTTTTTCTGAAATAAAAAATTTTTGAAAAAATTTAAAAAAAAAATAAATTTTTAAAATTTTCAGAATTTTCGAAATTTTACGAAAATAAAAACTAACTTTGCACATGCCCATACGTGAAAAAATAAAATAAATTGTAAATATGATGAAAATGTATGTTTTAAACTTTAAGGGGCGAAATTTCTTTTTTAAGAAACAACCATTTTAAATGTAAGAATTCATAATCATCGCAGTTGGAGTAGGATCTTTATTTTAAAAGTTAATTAATAAATTTTAAATGAATGAAACAATTTATAATAACACATTAATTGTTCAAAATAAAAATGGCGTATTATTATTTAATGAGAAATATGTGGGTCACCTTTTATAAAAATTAAAATAAGAAGCTCTTAGTCTACTAGTGACCATATTTACAAAGTTTCCTAATAAAGGTATCTACATAAATAAAAAGTTATTGACAAAAAAATAAGGTTTAAAAAAATTATAATATTATATCATCTTAATTACCTAAAATAACATAAAAACACTCCAGGAACTACTAAAATATTTTTAATCTAAGCCAGGTAACATTTGGGTATATTAAAAAAAATTTAAAAAAGTGTATCATCGGGAGTAGAACCGGGGCACGATTGGGCTGGAGAGATGAACTCTAGCCACTCGGCAACACGAGTTATAAATTAAAGAGTCACAATTCATGTATTTTTAATAACATTCCGAACTAACATTTGGGCTTTATTTATCTATATTTTAACAGAAATAATAAGTTAGAGAATGTAATTTCGCGAATGAAAGAATTCAATTAGTTTTATAATATTAGATTCGTCTATTATAATTAATAAATTTGTAAGAATTCATTTATGCTATCTCTTATAGTTATTTAAATTTTAAAGTTGCATTTATTTGAAAACTTAAAGAGTTAGACAAAATTGAATAACATATTTGAAATCCTCATAAAATTTTACATAAGAAAACCATCATTTTAATATAATAATTATGTTGCAAAGCGTTTTTACTATTCGGTGTAAAATGAACTCGTTTAAAAGTCTATTCGGTGTAAAAGGTCATTTTACACGAGTTCATTTTACACCGAATAGACCTGCCGAAAATGTTTGTATTGCATAACAATGATAAAACATTATTTTTTCTTTGTAAAATGTCTTGTCTTTAAGGTGAATAATAGCCAAAAGATAAATTTATTTTATAATATTTTTTTTCCATGAATTTTTTATAAAA
This sequence comes from Acutogordius australiensis, assembly GCA_030555515.1. Taxonomy (NCBI): domain Eukaryota; kingdom Metazoa; phylum Nematomorpha; class Gordioida; order Gordea; family Gordiidae; genus Acutogordius; species Acutogordius australiensis. Next base: position 28,987,153 of record CM060244.1, on the reverse strand, counting down.
TGTATAAATTATTGATATGATTTATTTAAGGTAATATGAAAAAAATAAAAATATTTCAATTTTTCAGATTTTTTTTCTACTGTTTCAAATAAAATTTGCACTATTTATTAATGATTACTTATTTTTTTTTCTTTTATAAAAATTAAGATCATAGCTCTAAAACTTTTGAAGTTATAGAGGTTTTAGAATTGGGGTCCGTATGAACCCCACTGTACCATTCGCGTTACAGAAATCTCATCCTACCATTCGCGGGTTAATACTCATTTATAATTAAAAAAAATATTTATAAAAAATTAAAGGCAAAAACAAAATATGAGAATTAATCTAATTCGACGTTAAGGATATGCCTAACAAAATTTTTACAATAAAAACTTTTAATTTCTAAAAAAATTTACCACTAACTACCTAAGGGCGCGTTCAGACTCATGGCAATTTTTTTGAAAATTTTTTAAATTTTGAATAATTTTAAAATTTTTACCTTTTGACATTGAACGCTTTTTTACAAAAAGCCAATTTTTGTTAATAGTATTAAAATAGTTTTTCTGAAAGAACAAGTTTTATAAAAACTGAAAAAAAAAATAAAATTTCAAAAAATTTAAAATTTTTAAAAAATGAAACGCGTCTGAACGCGCCCTGATGCGTTTTTTTTTAAATTAAAAATATTTTTTGTTTACCTCAGCCTATACATTATGTTTAGGTAAGAGATAGCTAATTTAAGGTTAGCTAAGGTTAATTTTAGCAAAAATGCACTTACCTTATATTTTTAATGATATTGCATCTATCTATCCAAGTTTTGGTTAGATATGTGTTAGTTTGAGGTTAAGTATGAGTTAGGGAAATGTTAGGTTAAGGGTATATTAAATTTAGGGTTAGGTTTTAATTAGTTTGGGTTAAGATTAAGGTAAGTATCAGCAAATTACACAGCACAACAAATTTTTGAGATTTTTCAGCTGATTACAGAGACCAAACCTGCCATTTCTGTGGTCTACAAATATGTTTTTATTTTATTCCAATCAAACTTGAATATCGATTTATAAACAAGAAGACTTTATGCCGACACCTGTTTTTTTTCACTTTATTGTTTGTTTATAAATTTATCGGCAGGTCTATTCGGTGTAAAATGAACTCGTGTAAAACGGTGTAAAATGAACTCGTGTAAAATGACCTTTTACACGAGTTCATATTACACCGAATAGACTTTTACACGAATTCATTTTACACCGAATAGTAAAAACCCTTTGCAACATATTTATTATATTCAAATGATGGTTTTCTTATTTAAAATTTTATGATGATATTAAAAATGTTATTTTTGTTTAACTCTTTTAGTTTTAAATAAATGCGATTTCAAAATTTTAATAATTATATAAATTAGCATATATGAATTTTTACAAATTTATTAATTATAATCGACCAATCTAACATTATACAACGAATTTAATTATCTCATTCGCGAATTACATTTTCTATCTTATAATTTCTGTTAATAAAATATAGATAAATAAAGCCCAAATGTTAATTATTAATTTTATTATAAATAGATGAATTTATGAGTCTTTAATTTATAACTCGTGTTGCCAAGTGGCTAAAGTTCGTCTCTCCAGCCCATCGGTGCCCCGGTTCTCCCTGAGGCTACACATTTTTAAATATTTTTTTTGATATACCCAATGCCTGACTTAGTTTAAATACTAACAGTTCCTAAAATGTTATTTTGAACACTTAAATGTTTTAATATTTTATCCCTGGAGCTGCGTGCATTTTTAATTTATTATATGACACTTAAACTTTACTTCAGCTGCTTTCTGCCGTTTGAGCCATTCCCTTTTCTCCCCGTTTGTCGCTTCCTGCTTCTTGAAACTTCGGTTGTTCTCAATTGACTATATAAAATGCGATTGTATTTTTAAATTGTTTATAAAAATTAACATAAGAAGCGAATAAATCTACCAGTGAACATATTTTTAAAGTTTCCTAGAAAAGTTATCTTTTTTAATAAAATGTATTGACAAAAGAATAAGGTTTAAAAAATTATAATATTATATCATCTTAATTACCTAAAATAACATAAAAACACTCCAGGAACTACTAAAATATTTTTAACCTAAGTCAAGCCTCACTCGGGTATATATTAAAAATATTTAGAAAAGTGTATGATCAGGGAATAGAACCGGGGCACGGATGGGCTGGAGAGAAGAACTCAAGCTACTTGGCAACAAGAGTTATAAATTAAAGACTCACAATTCATCTATTTATAATAAAATTAATAACTAATATTTGGGCTTTATTTATCTATATTTTATTAACAGAAATTATAAGATAGGGAATGTAATTTCGCGAATGAGATAATAAAATTCGTTGTATAATGTTAGATTGGTCGATTATAATTAATAAATTTGTAAAAATTCATATATGCTAATTTATATAGTTATTAAAATTTTGAAATCGCATTTATTTAAAACTACTGGAGAGAAGAACTCTAGCCACTCGGCAACAAGAGTTATAAATTAAAGACTCACAATTCATCTATTTATAATAAATATAACTAACATTTGGGCTTTATTTATCTATAATTTATTAACAGAAATTATAAGATAGAGAATGTAATTTCGCAAATGAGATAATTAAATTCGTTGTATAATGTTAGATTGGTCGATTATAATTAATAAATTTGTAAAAATTCATATATGCTAATTTATATAGTTATTAAAATTTTGTCGCATATTTAAAACTAAAAGAAGACAAAATTGAATAACATAATTGGAATCTTCATAAAATTTTACATAAGAAAACCATCATTTAAATATAATATATATGTTGCAAAGCGTTTATCTATTCAGTGTTAAATGAACTCGTGTAAAAGTCTATTCGGTGTAAAATGAACTCGTGTAAAAGTCTATTTGGTGTAAAATGAACTCGTGTAAAAGTCTATTCGGTGTAAAATGAACTCGTGTAAAAGGTCATTATACACGAGTTCATTTTACACCGAATAGACCTGCCCCCCGTGAAGCTTTGTCTTTTATTTTTCCGAATCACATAATTCAATTCAATGTTTTTTTCCTGTTCAACAATATTTATAAAAAGTCAAATTGACATAATAGGATTAATTCGATATCAAGTTTACGGCTATATTAAGTTTAACATACAAAGTGAAACAGTTTAATATATTTACGCAGAAAAAATTTCTTTTAACTACTGTTTAAATTTTTAAACTGCAATTAAATTGCATAATGCAGGTCAGGTATTGTCAAAAATATTTTAATAAAAGTACAATTTATCAAAAAGTTTGGCCAAGCCCGACATCATTTTTTCTAAACCCAATGTTTGTCTCTTATCAAAGTTAAAGTCAGAATCATTCACTTAAAAATACTGATTTCCTTGCCCTATATTTCTTGCCTAACCCTTTTAGCCCCGTCTACTAAACAATTATTACTAATAACATAATGTAATTTTTTTCAATTTGTAAAATTTATAACAATCGAGGGCTCATATAAAATAAGATAACAACGTAAAGTTTGATGGGGACTCCTAGCCAATGCTGGGAAAACAATGAGCCAAAGTTTTTCCCCCAAAACATAAATAAAGAAAGGGAGCTACGAATAAAGGGCCAAAATAAGAATTCAAAATAAGCCCTTACTAAAAAAGGGGCAAAAAAAACTTCCCCCAAAAGGCTCTTAAAAGCACCAAATAGCCCATTTTTTGTTTTCCTTATAATTTCGAGAATTTTGATTTTTTCTAAATAATGATGGGTGTGTTATTTTTTCTTAAAGCTCCTAGGAGTTTTTTCTTAAAAAGGGGCATTTTTTAAACATGCTACTTTTCTTTAAGCGAGAAAAGGGGCTTTTCTTTTGCCATGCCCACGAGTTTGTGGGCATTTAGGGAAAAAAACTCAAAAACTTGTAAAAAAACCCATTTATTTTTTTCCCAGCCCTGCTCCTAGTTCTTCGCAAGTAAAAACAATAACAAGTATTTTACAATCCCAGCCCTGCTCCTAGTTCTTCGCAAGTAAAAACAATAACAAGTATTTTACAATTTCACAAGAATACAAAATTTTGTAAAATGACAAAGCGTATTAGCTCTCTCATATATATTGTCAGAAGCAAAGCCTCAACATTGAGAATTAAACATTATTTTAAAAGGAAAATTTAAATTTGGTGCTTGACATTAAATGTATTAACTTTTGTAGAAAAAATATTTGTCATTTGGTCTATAGCCCCCCCCCCCACCCCCACCTTAAATTTCTCTACGAAGGAACAGTGTGATTCATTAAAAAATAATTTTTTGGGGTATGATTTTAGCCTCATATAACTTTTTAGACTAATTAGACGCGAAGGCAGTCTGTAAAAAAGGTAAAGTGAATGGGGCCGAATTTATGTTATTTTGCTTTTAAAAAAACATAACGAATCAAATATGGGAAACACGATGTAAAGTATTACCGGCACTCAGTATATAGATAACTCTAAATACAGGAATTTATAGCTTTTAATATAAATTTTCCGGGCGGTATATTTTAAGTCGGGCAGAATTTAAAATGAAAAAAATAGTTACGGGCGGGCAGGGCTTAAGTTATGATATGCCAGATGGGTTGGGCGGGTCGACGGCCCGGTTTAAACTCTAATTGTAATACGTTTTGGAGTTATCATATAGATTTTTCTATTTCAAATATCGGCAGGGGATCCAAAAAGATTGTCAAAATATTGACATTGGTATATTTCGAATCTGAAGTTTGATTGAGCTAAATGTCATTTTAAATTTATTTAATTATTTATCGGTCCAAAAAAATATAAATGAGACTAGTGGAGTTCAAAATTTATTTTAAAAATGTCTAAAGCCTGTTTATTAACTCTACATAAATTGCAATTATTAAACTTATAATATACATCCCATTATCTTAACCCCAATTTAGTATTTAAAAGGCCTGGCCAAGCTGGTCCTAAATGCCCTAACTCTAAAAGGGTTGAATGAGAGAGCTGAGATAAAGCTTAAAAGGTTTTAGTTTTTTATCGTTTTGGATTTCCTAAAAGTTGACACCAGTGCGCAGTCCCTCTACATAGTCTTAGAAGTCTTTCGCGCGGTTTCAATAATCACCTTGGTGTTTCAACGCACCTTGGTAATTTTTAAATAACTACCTAGATTTAAAACTTTATTGCGCTCTAAGATCCTCGGGCAGTTAAAGTGGCAGGCGCATTGTTTACATCGACGCTTTAAGGTCTTCCGCCCATTAAGTATAAATAAAGATTTACGCGGTTATTAAAATTCATAAGCGCACTTCTAGTTAGTGTTCTCAATCGGGACCTAAAAGCCCGTCCGGCCCGGTGCCGCCCGGCCCGAAATTTTGGGGGCCGAAAGTGTGATGCTTAAATTTGCCTATTTTTTGCGCTAAAATTATTGCTATAAATAGTTAGATAGGTAGATTTATGGACGCCTGAACAGAAAAATAATGTTTAGTGAACATGAACGAGACGGGATTCGCAGTCTCAGCTTTATTTGACAAATACTTCAACTTATCAAGAAGGTAGGTGGGAAAATGACGATATTAGAACCGACCAAATTACAACTTATATAAACCTCCCACCACAAAAAGCTACAAAAAACACGCACCGCGAGCTGTACTGAGTATTGTGAGAAAAGAGTGACCGCTCAGAGCTGAAAAAATGAACCTCTGTACTATACTCCTAAACACTATTCTAGCCCTCAACCCTAATTTTAAATTAAGCCCTATTTATTAAACCATAATCTAAGCATAAAAAATCAAAAACATCAAAAGATTGATATTTGAAAATTTAACACATTAAGCTTGTTTGTCCCTTAAATTGTGCAACATTGCCGGCGGAATATAAACTTTGGGCGCTGAAATCAAGTCCAAACAATATTCCGCCGGCAAAAATGTGTTTTGGACGTTAACTATACGCAAAAATATTTCGCCGGCGGTATATAGGCTTTGGGCGTTGAGTTCAGGTCCAGACAATATTCCGCCGGCGAAAATGCGTTTTGGACGTTGACTATACGGCAAATATTATTCCGCCGGCGGAATATAAGCTTTGGACGTTGAGCTCAAGTCCATACAATATTACGCCGGCGAAATTGCGTTTTGGACTTTGACAATACGCCAATTAATATTCCGCCGAATATAAGCTTTGGACGTTGAGGTCAAGTCCAGACAATATTTCGCCGGCGGAATATTGCGTTTGGGCGCTGACATATATATATATATATATAGATAATCAGTCCGTCATGACACGGCCCACAAAAAATTTATATACTTTATGCCTAACTCAACGTTCTTTTATCGTCTAGATTTAATATAAACCATAGTTCAAGCCTGGCGGCAAAGGCAGGGCTAGTCAGATATATTTATTTTAACTTTAGCCCGGCTTGTCGTACGTATCCGCTCTAAATAGCGAATTTAACCAGGCCCAAATTTTTGATATATTTTATGCCATACCAATTATAAATTTTTAACTGACCTATCGCCTGGCCCTTTTGAGCATGGTTATATCTATAATATGACGTAAAATTTAATTCTGTCATTGAGGCCAAACCAGCTAGACATATTCTTAATATAGCCTGACCTGGTCCATACACTTTTTTTAAATTTTCGGCCATTCCGGTACTCTCTTTAATTGCTTTTTTTTGAACAGGCCGACCGACTGTGTTTGAGTATGCACTTAGTCCGATGCCACAGTAAGCTTGGACCGAGCATTTGAGATCTTTATGGACAACCGCAACCTTTTTGCTTCTAACCCAACATTTTACAACCTCTTTTTGTTTCAAGTCACAATATTTTCAAAAAACCGACCCGTTTAATATATGGGTTAAGCAAAAATTACTGACGACGGGCATTACAAATATAAAAAACACGGCCCGTTTTCTTTACAATCACAAACTTGTAAATGGTAATATCAAATATTTCACAGGTCAATAAATTTTCGAGATATATGAGCTAACTAAGAAATTAAACCTGCCATCTTAGGGATATTTAAATCCGTTTACCGTTTTTTTATCATAAGTCAGCTATAAACATTGGAAATTTTAGAAAAAATGAAGAAAAAAAAAATCAAAAAAGATTCAAAAACAAAATTTAATTAACATTTTTTTTTATTCATAATAGCTAAACTGTTATCAAACTTCAGATAATATATTTATTAAAAATCGATAATATATCATGTCGTTTTAAAGTTTGGACGCGGAAAATGCTGTATTATCTAAACGCTGATGTAAGTTGATATACTAAAAAATTCTATTTCTCATTACACAGGTCAACAAAATTTTGAGAGTTATGAGCTAACTACAGAGGGCAAACCTACCATCTTGGGGATTTGCAAATCCGTTTACCGTTTTTTCTAATCAAACTTAGTTAGTCAGATATAAACATTGAAAATTTTTTAAAAAAAGTCAAAAAAACAAAAAAGATTCAAAAAAAAATACAAATATTTTTTTTGCATATTCACAACAGTTATACTATTAAATTGAAACTTCATATAGTATTTTTATTAAACGTATATCGTGTCATATTTAAGTGTGGAAGCCAAACATTCTGTATTATCTAAATCCTGATATAAGAGCTTGATAATAACAATAAAATTTATTTCTCATTATTTGTTGAAAAAAAAATTCCTAAATTTTTTTCTTTTTAGGTATTATTTTGATCTATCAATTTGGTCAAAAAAGCCATTTTTTGAGATGGTCGGATCTATGGAGCCAAAGGAGAAAAACTAATAAAAAAGAAAAATATATATGAGATTAGGCCATCATGGGGATGCATTCTTAGTTTTCATAAAATTCAATTACCTGTCATTGATATTTGTTGACCTGTTTTATTTGAGATGACAAATATAAGTTACAAGAGATTTTTAAATAAAAAAAAAGATTCCTGAATTTTTCTTTCTCTAGGGTATTCTCAGGGTCGCAAAATCTGTCAGTTTGGTGAAAAAAAACATTTTTTTTTATAAGGACAGATCTAAGGAGCGAAATGCGTAAACTACCAAAAACGTAATATGAAACAAGGCCATCATGGGGGTGTATGCTTTTATTTTCTTAAACTTATATTTTCTGACATTGATATTTGTTATTCGAAAGTAAGATTTGACTTAATCCCTTGGTAAAATATCACATAGTACCCATATTTAACGAATATTTACATCAATTGATCAAGACCAAAAATACGCTATACATCAAGCTTATAGCACCTATACTTAATTCTTGCGCATAAAGCAAATATTTCGTGCGCATAGAGCAATTAATTTTTCCATGTGTGACAATTAATTATTACCTATAGAACAATTATATGCGTGTAAAGCAATTCATTCGTGCGGTAGGGAATACCCTGTAAATCAAATACGATTAATAAATAAAATAATTAAACTCTTTGTAAAATTAAAAATTTGTTTTGCTAAATTATAAAAAAAGAATCCGGCGAAATATAGGCCTTCGACGCTGTGGTCATCTCCAAATATCTGGCCAAAAATGAGTTTGGAACGCTGACTATGCATTTAAAAATTCCGCCGGCGGAATTAGACTTAGGACATTAAGGTATGTAACGAGATTATGCCGGCGATCATTAGGTATGGACACTAACATAATTAACTACTCTAGGCGTCAATCAATGGGCAGCATGGCCATTCTTTCTATGGTAAATTAGGAATTTTTTACTCGGTCTGATTTGCGTAAAATAAACGAGTCCGATGATACCGATTATTTAATTTTGAATTGTTTATAAAATAAGGCAAAGGAATTTACGAAAATTGATTTGTTGGAGTCAAAATCATAATAAATTCAAAAAAATTTTGCTTTGACCTAAGATCAATCACACCTTACCCTTCATATAATCCAAACTTTATCTTAACCTACTCTACCTTGTCTATTATACCTCGTGTTTAATTTAAACTTACATATTTTCGGTTGCAATTGATTCCAAGGCAGGATACAATTAAAATTTGCAGTTGACGACGTTAATTTTATTTAGCTTTAAATATAATTTTTGATTCCTTAAATTCATTATTATTTCGGCGCCTTATATTTGATTAATCTTTTTTCAATTTTGAAAGTATTATGATAATTTCATTAATCATGAAACGTTGTAATTTGAGAGTGCTAACATTTGATAGTAAAATAATTAAGGGTAAGGTTTCTAGCTTATTTATAAATTTATCGAATAAATGATAATCATTGAATGAATTTAAAAATAATTAGATTGATTTCCAGCTCCTCTTTCCATCACATTTTGCTGTGCAAGGAAACCACAATCAGGATAATGCTTAAAAGATTTACCAGCTTCAACTCGGGCCAATCTTGATTAAAATATTTTAAAATTCGAAAAGTTCATTATAATTTGTTATTTAAACAACACTACTATTGAAGGTAAAATTTGTTTTGGGCGTAACTTTAACACGCATCGCGTACTAATGTAAGATACCATTAACACGAATTCACTTTTTAAAGCTGTGTTGATATTTTTTTTTTTTGAATCATACTTAAATTATCAGATCAAAATTTATAATTGACGTTTATGCCCTATAAATTATAATATGTTAATTTCAATAGTTTAACAATAATTTATTATAATTAACATTGTTTAAGGTTAAATTAACGATAATATATAACGTTAGATTTGACATCTTATGATTTATTCACTAAATTTCAAAGAGTTTTTATAATGTTATTAGTTAAACTCCAGTTACCATTGAATAATGTCTTTTCAGTATACTGTTAAATTATTATGAAAACTCGCGATTTTGAAATGTCTCGTAGAACCAATGTTGCATCTAAAAGTTATGACAATTTAGATAAAAAAATATAACATTTATAATACAGGCAAACCCAATACACAACCTTTAAATAATTCTCAATTATAATTAAAATTTTAACATTAAATTTCAAATGATTCATTACTTTTGCCGATAGCGGATTTTAGAAGCCCAATTCTATTTACTTTGAGTCTGGCACGCTTCTCCATCTCCTCAGCGAAATCACCTTTGAAAAATCATCCTGCATATTCATCAATTTAGGAAACTCCTTGTTACACGATTTTTAATATCCAACGGCCTCTTACATATGATGGCCCGCTAGCTACCATATTCAACTTACAAAATCTCAAACTAAGAAATTTTAGACTAAAATGCCAAGGATTAAAAGCAAGGTAAACAATTTGTTTAACTTCAAATAGTATATGGTCAATTCCACATCAAATCGACAAACTTTTTTCCTTCAAGTCTCAGTTTTGGCTGAAAATTAGTACACTGGTAAGGTCCTTGGGTGCTGATAAAACCTAAATTTTTTTTTGACCGAAAGTGATTTTTGACCGAGATATGAGCAAAAATATTTTTTGTTTTCTTGCAAAATTTAATTTCTTTGCGCGCGTGTATCATCAAAGTTATTGTAGCTAGAGTCATAATTTTTTTTTATTTTGAATATCCTAATAAGAGCTACTTTAGACGTAAAAAATAAAAAAAATTTTATTAAGTTACTAAAAAATTAAAGTCAAGTATAGATACAAATAACTCAAAAAACGTATCATTTAATTTTCTGAAAAATTATAAAATCTGGCCCTTATTAATGTTAACATATATCTAATTTTAAAAGTTTATTACTGGCATGACTTTTTAAAGAATTTAAGAAAATTAATTTTTTGCCCTAATTTTGAAACATATTTAAGCCCTTTGCACTATATTAAAATATGCATATGTGCCAAATTTGATAGTAATCAAAAAGCAGGACACAGGGGCAATTATGTTAGACCATAAGAGTTTAATTTACATAATTAATATTATTATTAAAAACAATGAAAAAGTGAACCTCAAAACCGGAAAAAGTAAAAATTTCGCCTGTTTTCAAAATCGACTTTCTGGTTAACCAGCCAACCTCTTTAAATATTTAAAGTGCATTTTATAAATAAAATATCGCTTAATAACATAAAGTAGTCCCAGCTTTATTCATTTAATTATGACGCTTCTACAATAAAAAAACCAAAATTTGCCAAAAAACAGCAAATTTTCAGGTGTCAAAATATTAACGCAGATTGTAATCGTCTGTGCAAGCTTATTTTTTTATTATTTTTGCATATTTAACTAATAATATTTAGAACCTATAAAATTAGTCATAATTTGCCTGTTTAAGTGTTAAAAAAAAGTATATACGTTATGTATAAAAAATTTCAAAAAAAACGACATGGAAAAATTGCATAAGGAGCAGGGCTGTTATAAATTCCCATGGCTAAAAACCGGGAATGGGAGTTCGGAATTCCATTCCCGGGAACGTTCCCGTTTTACTTTCCGGGAAACCTTTCCGAATGAGCTAGCCGGGAAGGGGAAGAAAACTAATGTTAATAATAAAGGGTAAAGTACTAGAAGAGTAAATAGTATTTTCACTTTACTCTAAGTTCATAGTAAATTTTAAGCCAACACAAAACTATTTTTAGACATCATTACAAATTTATAATTGTAAAACTATAACAATTTTTATTATAAATAGAAAATTATTTGAATTTATAAAAGTTGGTTTGTAGCGTAGTGGTGATGATCTTGGTTTTTAGTCCAAAGAGTCCAGGTTCAAGTTCAAATGAGGGGCTTTTTTAGTAATAACAAAAGTACACTATTTAATAAAATACTTGGCGGTAGGCCCTCGAAAAATATGCTTAGAGAGTTTAAAATCAAATCTGGGTCACACTGCGTCATCAAATGGGGCTTGAGATCTAACAATAGCTTAATTTTTTAAGTTAATAACATATGCTAGATAGTAGGTAAATTTGCTTTAATAACATGCATTTTAAGGTTTCCGGGAACGTTCCCGGAGTCAAAATTAAAGAAAAATCGGAGTTCCTTCCGAGTTCCGTACTATAGGAAAATAGGAAGGAATTCCTTTGTACGGAAAGGGGAAGGAACGTTCGGAATTTTTAACAGCCCTGATAAGGAGACCATGAAATAATTCCTTTATTTTAATTATATTTGTAATTGTTATATTGTTAAAAATAAAATCTTGTGTAAAAATTCGTTAGGACATTTAGTTATAAAAAACAATGGGTCAATGCCCAATGCCTATAGAATCAAATAATAGTGATATTTCCTTTTTCTTTAATAGGTCTAATGCGTCTTTGTTATAAAACAATAAGGTGTAAATGGAGCTAGAATTGTTTGTTTTTAAAGTCTAATAAGGTCGGTTAGCATTGTAAGCCTATTAAATACCATTTCCAAAACATTTGGCTTTTTTGAAAATTAGTAAAAAATACTGAATGTCTATATTTTATTTATTATTAATGGGTTAAATATTTATTTTTTAAATTTATTATTGAAGCTAATTCTGCCCGTTATAATTATTTGAAGTTGTTTAACCCTAAAACTGACTTGTTTTATGTATTTATAACATCATAAAACCATATCACTACGTATCATAAAATATTTGACTTTTTACGTTTATTTTAAATTTGTTGATGTGCAAAAAAAACATCTGTTGAATCTCATAGGACAGAAATATTCTAAATATTTTGTATCAGATTTAACGTTTTTGTGGCTGTTTAATTTAAAAACAAATAAACAAAGGAAAAAAATGAATATTTAGAAAATTTTTAACCTTATTATTTTTTCTAAAATCCTCCCAAAATTTTTTTTTACGCAATAAATTTAACAAATTTTTTGTATTTTGCGGAGGATAAATATTGAAAATTATGTACAATTTCTAATATTGTTCAAACTAAAAAGGACTATTAAAAGTTAACAAATGTAATCATACAAATTTTAAGTTTTTATTTTTTACACCTTAAAATTCTAAAAAACTTGACAAACTTTTGTTTTTATTTCATAAAAAGCCATGGGTACGAAAAATGTTGGGGGAAATTTATGTTATACAGCATGTTTTATGTATAAAATGCATTTTGAAGTTTTCAAATTGTGGTAGTGACCCAGAAAGTCGGCTTTGAAGATAGGAGTAAAATACTGAAAATTACCAATTTTTTTGATCTGAAGTTCCCTTTTTTTCCAAAATTAACAATAGTTTGAATCAAATTAATAAAACTGTTATAGCCTAACATAAGCCTAACATAATTGCCCCTATGTCTAACCTCTCATATATCAAATTTGGCACTTTTAATCATTTTAATATAGTACAGGGAGCAAATTTTTGTCTGAAAATAAAAAAAAAATTATTTTTTTGAATTTTTTTAAAAAGTCTCCCATACTTTTCAGTTCACATAATAAGAATGCACTAAGACTGTATATAAGCAATTTTTCAAGAAATACGATTTAATTATATGAAACTATTGCAAAATTAATTTTATTAAATAATATACACATGCAAGATAGCCATTATTGTCCTCTTAAAAATAAAAAAAATTGAGTTTTTAGCTATAATACTTTTTGACTTATAACCTCCCAAAGTTGCATCAAATGTGAAAATTCACCTTGCAATTTTTTTTTCTTTTGCCCCTACCTCTGTCAAAAATCACTTCCGGTCAGAAAAAATCAGAAAATGTGATACCCATTGATACTACCTCCATGCAAAATTTTAACCAAATCTAAAGGAGTATTCCTCCAACCATTTGCATTTTTTTAATTAAAAAATATTAAAATTGATAATAACATAAAAATTTTATTTTGTTCTATGACAAATTTGTTCCTAATCACAATTTTTTTATACAATTCACAAAAATTTTGATTAAAAGCAAGCTACTTTGAATTTTTTTAAATAAAATTAGTTTTTCGAATAAAAATATATTAATGAGATATTATTAAAGAAATTTTGTTTTGTTTTATGAAGAATTTGTTCCTAATCACAAAAAATTTGCAATTTTTTTAAACCCCTTTTTCGCAAAAGATTTTTCTTTAAAAAATCTTATTTTTACTCCAAATATAAATGTATCGACTACTGAAAAGAGCTAGACTCCTATTTTTATATTTGAGTATATTTAGTATTCTAAGCCCGTATTTTTGGCCGTTGTAGTTGTCGCCGTAATTTGATTAGTTGTTTATATTTTATTTTTGTGATTTTTCTCACTTCTGGTTTGGTAAAGTCGTTTATATTTAACCAACTTATTGATATTTTACAAATAATTGATTTATCATTTTAATTTATCTGTGTATAAAATTTTTCTTGTTATATAATTTATTATAATGTAAATATGTCCTGTCAATAAAGATTCGATATAATTTTATTTGTCAATTCTTGATTTTTTCTTATTCATATGAACCTAAGTTTTCTGCTCTAATTTAATAAAGCAAGTATTTCTCTGGGTCTAAACAAGTTGCCAAAATTTATAGAAATAAACAAGTCGCCACATAAGTACCTCAGTCGGTTTTGTTTACTATATATTTTTATAGTAGTATTAGCCAAATTATAACCACTTAGCTATAATTTAATAAACTCGTAGCTAATCAGATATTTATATTTGAAGAAAACATATATATTTTTTTTAATAATTAGAAAATGAAGGAATTGTAGGCTTATTATTTTGTAGAGGTCGTTGGCAAATCATACCGCCGTCATGAAAAAATGCGTTTTTAGGAAAAATTTAAGAATTTTATAGTTAATTGACCACAGCCTATTAAAGAGTTTACTTAATAATTTCTTTGACATTTTGTCCTTAATTGTGTTACAAGGCTTAACCTAAGCCACAAAAAGCCGCTTTTTATATTTCCCCGCCCTGTCTATCTACTACACAAAAATTAATCTAAATATAATTTATTTAATGGAAACACCCGATTTTTTAGATTACTACTAAAAACATACGCTTTCTTTTGTTGTTAACTTTCTGTTAAATAATTTCTGGTTTTTCACTTTTAACACCTAATAAAGTACTACCTATTTTTCGTTAATATAATTTATCTAAATAAGGAATGTACAACATTGTGGTAACTTGAGGGTTAACACTTGGATATATTTTACCAGAAATAATGGAAGTATTAGCTGTGGCCTGTTATTGAAAAATTTGAATTCAAACACGATGAATTAATAATTTAAGTGGCTTTTTTGCCAAAATTTTTGCAAGTATCTCTTTTATAGTTTTTATTTTTTGTTATTTTATAACAGGCCACAGCCTTTAACAATATGTTATGTAATCTCCAATTCTTACCTTAGCACTGTTAACGTTTTGATCAAATTCATTTAAAATATTACCATAACATGAATAAAAAAGCGCCGAGGTCAAAAAATCAATGAATGAATAAAGAAAATTATGACATTTGGGGGAAACAATTCACAGGATGGCTTTATCTCCTATATTTTTTCCCCAAAGTTTCTTCAGACTTCCCCTATTATCTTAGATATAAATCGAGAAAAGGGCCAAATTCGGTCAAATTGACAGATTTTGCTACCCCAAGAACAGCCTAAAGATAAAAATAAAAGAATGCTTTTTTTAAATAAAAACCACTTGTAACTATTTTTTTTTTCCAAAAAATGAGAAATAAATTTTTAACATCAACATTTAGATTGTGCAGAATATTTGGAAAACTTAAATAGGACATAATATATTATCAAATAATAATATTATTCAAAGTTTGAATATAACATTTTTGCTGTTAAAATAATATATTTTAAATATTTAAATGTTTATTGTATAAAATTTTTTCAAAAATTTTTCATGTTTAAGCTGGCTTACAAAGTTTAATTAAAAAAATGGTAAACGGATATCCATATCCCTAAGATGGCAGGTCTTAATCAAGCTGCGATTTGAATTTAATTAAACTATTTTTCAGCTCTAATATTTTGGCTAAGAATATTTTTGACCTCACATTAACAGTTAGTCAATAATTATTATTTAATAAAACTAATTATTTTCGGCTATGTAAAAAAATAGAGTTTAAAATAAAAGAAAAGGGGAAAAATTTAGCAAACGTTTTTTGGCAAAAAATTAAAATATATTTGGTCAATTCCACCTCAAATCGACAAACTTTTTCCCTTGAAGTCTCAGTTTTGGCTGAAAATTGGTACATAGGTAGGGTCTTTGGGTGCTGATAAGAACCTAATTTTTTTGACCGGAAGTGATTTTTACCGAGATATGAGCAAAAATATATTTCATTTTTTTGCAAAAAAAAGATTTGAGGCAACTTTGCGCGCATGAATCATCAGAAGTATTGTAGCTAGAGTCATAATTTTTTTTTATTTTGACTATCCTAATAAGGGCTACCTTAGACGCAAAAAATATTTAAAATTTTTTTTTAAGTTACCAAAAAATTAAAGTCAAGTTTACACACAAATAGCTCAAAAAATGTATCTTTGAATTTTTTGAAAAATTTATATATTATGGCCTTAATAATGTTAATAAATATATGATTTAATTGGGACCGGCATGACTTTTTATAAAATTTAAAAAAATCAATTTTTTGCCCTAATTTTGGGACATATTTATGCCCTTTGCACTATATTAGAATATGCCAATGTGCCAAATTTGACAGTATTCAAAAAGCAGGACATATGGGCAATTATGTTAGACTATAATAGTTTGATTCAATTGATTACTACTATTATTAAATTTACAATGAAAAAGTGAACCTAAAAACCGAAAAAAGTGATTTTGCCTGTTTTAAAATCGACTTTTTTGGTTAACCAGCCAACCTTTTTTTAATATTTAACATATCGCTTAATAACATACAATAGCCCCAGCTTTTTTCATTCAATTTTAACGCTTCTACAATAAAAATACCTATATTTGCGAAAAAAAAGCAAATTTTCAGGTGTCAAAAAACTAACGCATATTCTATTCGTCTGTGCAAGCTTATTTTTTTTATTATTTTTGCATAATTAACTAATAATGTTTAGAACCTATATAATCAGTCATAATTTGCCTGTTTAAGTGTTAAAAAAATAGTATATATGTTATGCATAGAAATTCTTAAAAGAACGAGATATGTAAATTACAAAAAAGGAGATTATGAATCATTCCATTATTTTAATTAAATTTGTAATTTGTTATATTTATTAAAACATATTCTTGTGTTAAAATTTGTTAGGAACGCATTTAGTTATAAAAAACTTTAAGTCAATGCCGAAATCCATATGCCTATAGAACCAAGTAACAGTGATATTTCCTCTTTCTTTAATAGGTCTAGTGCGTCTAAATTTTTTTTAGATTGTTATGAATGAGTTAACTACAGAGATCATACCTGCTATCTTAGGGAATATCAAATCCGTTTAGCGTTTTTCCTAATCAAACTTAGTTAGTCAGTTATAAACATTAAAAATTTTAGAAAAAAATGTCAAAAAACCAATAAAGATTTAAAAACAAAAATAAATTGAAGTCTTATTTTTGCATATTCATAATATTTAAACTGTTAAATTCAAACTTCAAATGATTTTTTTATTAAAAACCAATAATGTATTGTGTCTTAAGTTTGGACGCGAAATATTTTGTATTATCTAAATACCGATGTAAGAGCTTGATATATTAATAAAATTTATTTTTTATTATTTGTGAATAAAAATATAAGTTACAAGGGATTTTAATATGCAAAAAAGATTTTTAAATTTTTCTTTTTAGGTTATATTTAGATCTGTCAATTTGGCCAAAAACGGCCATTTTTCGTTATAGACGGATCTAAGGAGCCAAAGACGGAAGAAACTAATAAAAACAAAAAATATATGTGAGATATCCATCATGGGGATGCATTCTTTTATGTTTTCATATAATTCACGTTTCTGACATTGATATTTGTTGATCTGTGATTATAAAACTAAGATGTAATTTTATTGGTTTTTAAACTTTATTAAGGTCGGTTAGATATATATTGTAAGCCTTGTTCTAAATACCATTTCAAAAACATATTTGGCATTTGTGAAATTAGTATAAAATACTGAATCTCTATATTTTATTTATATTAAATTGGGTCTAATATTTAGTCTTAAAATTTATCATTGAAGCTAATTCTGCCCGTTATAATCATTTAACGTTGTTTAACCCTAAATCTGGCTTCTTTTATGTATATATAATATCAAAAAACCATATCACTATGTTTCGTAAAATAATTGACTTTTTATGTTTATTTAAGTTTGTTGATAATCATAAAAAAAGAACATCTGTTGAATCATAATATTCTAAATAGGCCATATATATTCTATTTTACTTTTTTTTATCAAATTTAACGTTGTTGAGGCTGTTTTATTTGAAAACTATTGAATAAAGGAAAAAAATAAATTTTTACAAATTTTTTAACCTTATTATTTTTTCTAGAATCCTCCCAAAGTTTTTTTATACAATAAATTTAACAAATTTTTTGAATTTTGCCGAGGACAAATATTGAATATTATGTATTTCTAATTTTGTTCAACAAACTAAAAAGGACTAGTAAAAGTTAGCAAATATAAGCATACAAATTTTAAGTTTTTATTTTTTACATCTTAAAATTTCAAAAAACTTGGCAAACTTTTGTTTTTATTTCATAAAAAGCTATGGGTACGTTAAAAAATATTGGGGGAAATTTATGTTATATAGCGATGTTTTATGTATAAAATGCAAATTTAAATTTTCAAATTGGTTTGGTAGTAACTCAGAAAGTCGGCGTTGAAAATGGGAGTAAAATACTAAAAATTACCAATTTTTTTGATCTTAAGTTCTCTTTTTCTTTCCAAAATTGACAATAGTATGAATCAAATAAATAAAACTATTATAGCCTAACATAATTGCCCCTATGTCTAACTTCTTATATATAATTAAATTGGGCACTTTTAAAAATTTTAATATAGTGCAAGGAGCAAATTTTTGTCTGAAAATCAAAAAAAAATTTTTTTTTGAATTTTTCAAAAAAAGTCATGTCGGTCCCAGACTTTTGAGTTTATTTATAAAGAATATTAAGGAGTATATTTTAGCAATTTTTCAGGAAATTTTAAAAAATGCTTTTTTAGTTATTTTAAACTGAATATTCTTCATAAAATTGTAAAATAAATTTTTTAAGATAATAAACACATGCAAGATAGCCCTTATTGTCCTCTTCAAAATAAAAAAAAATAAGTCTCTAGCTATAATACTTTTTGAATTTAACCTCCCAAAGTTGCAAATGTGAACACCTTGCAATTTTTTTTGTCTTTTGCCCCTATCTCCGTCAAAAATCACTTCCGGTCAAAAAAAATTTCCATGAGATACCCTTAGATACTACCTCCATGCAAAATTTCAGCCAAATCAAAAAGGGTACCCTTCCCGGACTTGTTGGATTGAGGTCGAATTGACCATTTATATTTATGTAGAAAGAAAAATTGTATGATTGAAATTTATTTTTAATATATACGGATGTGCCCCTCGGCTGCGTTGTCCGGACCTTGCGATTCGTGCGGAGGCGCTTAGCGCCCTGACTGGTTGCTTTTTTAAACTGCTTGACAGAATCCGAGGCGGCTAATTTCGCATTTAGTGGTTATTGTGCACCATTGATATTGTTAATCTTTTCAATGTTTAAGTGATATTGGATTGTCCTTAAAAGGGGTATGGTGTATAGAAGGGACTTAAAGTATAATTAAGAATTTTAAATAATGAAAATGTTTTATATAAATGATGGGCATTGGTGTTGTGAATGTAATATTAAAATACTACCAAGAAAAACGACCAAATCCAATTACTGAAAGAAGCGTCATTTAAAAATCTATTTTATGGACTTTTCGTATTCAAATATATACATTATATTTTCCTATAACCTTGGACAATAAATATCATAAAATGTAATTTTATCTACTTTGTAAAATGGCCACCAAGATGGGATCTAGTTTTTTTTAAAGGACCTCCCGTCGACCATAAAGAAAAATAATTTAAAATAATTAAGAATATTTTTTTAAAGTAATCAAATTCAACCCCCTTTTATTTGTTGGCCCGATGATTCTTGAGGAGAATTGATATTAATTGAGGGAGGAACCATATACAAGTGATTGACGCACAAGGTTCATCTTCAGCTAATGATTCACCTCATATTACGCTCATCAATCAATCAGGAATTACGAATCAAGCTTTGTCTGAAAAGAAGTGACGTAACAAGACATAAATTGATGGAGCAAAGATTTGTCTCATAGACAAATACACGACGTTCTAAAACGAATGCGCATCAACTCGTACGTCCCCCTAATTCAGAATCGAATCTTATTCACAAGGAATTGAGACAGTTTGAACAACAGACAGAAAGCAATACACAGGCCAGAAATGGTTTTTCCAATCTCCAAAAATGGCAAGAAACACGATTCCTGAGTGACAAATGGTACTAAACGACCGAACAATATGGTCCTCAACAACCGAACGATAATGGGTGGAGGGCAGATATTCTGCACGTTGGATGAAAGACCAAAAAGCTAAAGCCTAAATAGCTGACGACGTCAACATCTCTGCTTATGACCCAAAGCTACCGATAGTGTTAGAGACCGGTACTTCACGCGAAGCACTTAAAGATGCCTTATGGGTATCGTACGTCAAAATGACACCCTCTAGTAAACAGCTAACCTCAAGTTTTTGGATAAATAGTGAAGCGTCAAAATGGATGGCGAGAAGGGGATTTAGCTATAAGAACCCGCTGCCTCTGTACTCCAGAGTCTATGACAAGCACATAACAGCTCGTTAACATGTCAACCATTGATTGATAACAGCACAACTTTCCAAAACAGTCCCGCCCTTATTTACTTGTCAAGATTAATTAAACTTGGTAGAGATGAGCGACGCCGTCTATCGCACGTTACCTCCTATCGCAAAAGGGAAAGGTAATGTGAATAATATTCAAATACCACCAAGAAAAACGACCATATTTAAATACCAAAAAAAAGCATCGTAAACATTCATAAATCTATTTTATGGACTTTTCGTATTCAAATATATATATTTAATTTTCCTATTCCACCTTGAACTTAGAAAAAATATCATAAAATGTAATTTATCTACTTTGTAAACGGTTTGAAGCATGATTACTTAGGTGCTCAAAATATAACGTTGAAAATGTTCCTTGTCACAAATAATTCTTAGATGGGCTATTGCGGGCTGAATAATAAACCAAGTATTCGAAAGAAGGCGACGAGCGGCGAGAGGGGAAAGGTGAGGGCAAAAGGAAAGAAATAATGCTAGTATTAGGCTCGACTAAGAAAAAGTCAATAAAGTAAGGTGGGGTAAGATGTTAATAAAACTATAAAGCTTAGGAAAACTAATTTTAATGGCAAGAATTAAGTGAAAGATTATTTCCAAAATCAAATACCTTTCTCATATCTCCCTTGCAAATTAAAATTTAAAATGTCTAGAAGAGAATAACTTTTTTTGT
Source organism: Acutogordius australiensis (assembly GCA_030555515.1). NCBI lineage: Eukaryota > Metazoa > Nematomorpha > Gordioida > Gordea > Gordiidae > Acutogordius > Acutogordius australiensis. Next base: position 28,965,965 of record CM060244.1, on the reverse strand, counting down.
GCTTTGATTATTATATATCTGTTTTTTATTTTATTATAATCTGTATGGTCTATCAAAAAAGCATAATATTAAAATGTTCTTCTAATCCGGTAAATCAGTATCAAGGTAAAAAAAATCAACAAAACTTACGGTTTAAAAAAATTATAGTGGTAAATGGGAAAATCCTATACAATTACAAAACGTCATTGATAACGCAATAGGATCCTACAATTGGCAAAACATTCAATGGCAATAATGTTAGGCATACTAATTTTAAATTCCAATACTAATTTTAAGAGGGAAATAAAAATTCATTTTCAAGCGGGCTTTGTTATTTTATAGCCCAATATTATTTTTTTAGATCCATACTGACGTTACGGTCCAAACTAAGTTTTAAATAGTAAAAGGGGAAATTCTTTTTTGGGTTGAGATATATGGAAAAATGTATTAAATATTTTAATAGGGTACTGCGTATTTAGAAAATTTTAGGCTCTAAAAAACAAGAACGTTGTATTTTTTAAACCGGAATTTGCGCTGGTCTAGTTCCATTTTAAAAAATAGGGTAAAAAGAGTATTTTTAAACCAAACAGGTTTTGAATGATTGAGAGACCAACCCATCAAATAACCTATCTCAAAAAGCCAGAAAGGTGGAATTTGAAATGTAGTAATCCGTAAAATAGCAGTTTGGCAAGTCACCTGACAAGAAGGTACCAAGCATATACAGGCAATAAACTTGAGGGTTAGGGGTGTAAATTTTATAAGACATACATTAAGCCCCTGCAACCATTATAAACCCCAATTTTAAGGATCGTAATGTCAAAAAAAATATTCCATATTGGAATGGTAAATGAGGTACTGGCGAGTTTTAGGGTAAATATATATAGGGACACGTTGAATGAGGCCCAAAACTGTATAGATCTTCTTTATCAAAAGTTTTGACTTAAGCATTATTGTTTTACGGAGTAAAAAAAATTATATCAGATCGTATATCCCTAGCAAGTTAAAATAAATATAAAAAATAGTCAAAAATAGAGTTACTTTTTTGGGCATTGATTTCAGACACCGATTATATTTTTTTTAACCTGTAAATGGGTCTATCAAAAAGAACACAAAAAACCTTATTTCACTTAATGGAGTTATTAATAAGCACTTTGCAGGCAACAAATTTTTTTTCCCTATTTTGTCATTTTTCGACTCGTCCAACATTTTTAAGGGTTATACAGTCTTTAACAATTTGTTAATTAATAAAAAAATATTCAAAAAATTTCAAGAAAAAGATTTTTAAATAACTTTTTGTCAATGAAATCTTTTTAACTTTAATAGTTGTATTCGACTTAATTCCACAAACCATTGTTTTCTTTTCTCCACATATATTTCTCATTTTTTTTGTAGTTACTATTTTGTTTTCGCTCCAGTCCTTTTAACTTTGACTGTGCTTTGGAAGAAATCAATAAAAATTAAGACATGGGTAAAGCTTAAACTTAAACTCTAAGTCGTGTAAATAGTACTTATTTAAATATTTACAAGCCAATTATGTAAAAGATATGTTTTACCTCTAATGTATTTTATAATCGCATATCATAATTTTTTCAAATTAAAGTTGTATTTTTTTTCCCTTAACGGTTTATTATTTTATAAATTTTTTTGTCTAACATTGTCTATAAATTTTTATTTTAATTTGCACAAAATGATAAATTATTATTAATCCATATACTTTAAGTATCATTACATCCTTTCACTAAAATATTGAAAAACTTTAACCTGAACAAATTGTACAATTCTTATTATCTATTCGTAGTTTTCCAACACGCTAGTATAAACATTTAGGACCAAGTAAATTTGCTAATTTAAACTATAAATTTGAATTATCACCCCGCCTAACCCGTTTAGGTTTGATTCTTTGAGCAAAGCAAATGATATTGCTGTCGGGTTAAATAGTGAGATTTGCTCCCCGGCGACATATTAGCCTATACTCTTGCTTTAGGCATATTATTTAGGGCCTAATGCCTAGCAAGCCACTCTGCAAGTGGTTGTGTGCTATTGTCCGATAAAAAAAAGCCTCCTGGGCCCAGTCCTGCGTATAATAGAGAGTTATTTCAACCGAGTTAACTGAGCCGATATCTTTACTGATTGAATATTTTTTTCTTCATATTGCTTTACTCTTACATATCTAATCATCGAATAAACGGTGTGCCACCCAAATTTATAATTAGGCAATTCGACATTTGACCCCGAAAGCGGGAAAATCATCTCTCGCATATTTATTTATTATTATCCCCTGATTTGTTTCAGCAAACTTTTTCAACCTGCGACTGACAAAATTTGTCAGCTAGACAAATTCAGCCTTGCTTCCTAAAAATAGGATCATCAGGCCGAACGAGAGCATGATCACAGAAGCATAAAAACTACCATAATTATCATTGCAATAATAATACTAAAATCGTAATAATTTAAACCTTTTACGGATTTTTTATTGATTTTTTGACCACATCCACATTTTAATCCTAAATAGAACGGTAATTTTTGATAACCAAAAAAGACGGAAACTAAAATAAGGTCCAAAAATATTCGCCGAGTGCATAAATAAGGTAAACGATTGTAAAAATGTATACTTTATAAAATAAGACCTCTTATAAAAATTATTTTAGGAGTTTTATTTGGCTATTTAGATAACGATTTTTGTTGTTTTTGACTAATTTTCTCTCGTGACCCAGGAAAATTTTATTAAAGCTATTATTTAGGTTTTTACGCCCAAATTTTGTCATTATCTCCAACGGCTATCCTTACTTTTGATATCACGACAAAGTCGGCTTAGTTGGCACGACAATAAAGCGTCTTTAATTTTTGGCATATATATAATATATGTATGGTCAATTCCATTTCAATTTAACAAGTCCGGGAAGGACACCCTCTCAGATTTGAAATTTTGCACCAAGGTAGTGTCTAAGGGTATCTCATAATTTAAAAATTTGAACATTGGGAGGATCTAAGTCAAAAAGCATAAATGGTAGGGACTTAATTTATTTTTATTATTAAGAGGGCAAAAGGCTATCTCGTAAGTGTTTATTATAAAAAAACTTATTATAATTTATACAATTTGGTAAACAAAATTTTTTAATATAACTAAAACATATTTTTAATTTCTTGAAAAATAACTAAAATTGTTTTTAATAATTATAAATATATGAATCCATAGGGACCGGCTTGTTTTTTAAAAAAAATAATTTTTTTATCAAATTTTGGGACAAATCTGCTCATTATTAAAATACACGAAAGAAATTTGTTTGTAAGCAATAATTTAGATATAGGGACAATTAATTTAGGCTATAACAATTTAATTAATTTGATTAATACTATTGTTAATTTTGAAAAAAATGTGACCTTCAAGGTAAAAAATTTGTAATTTTAAATGATTTACTCGTACCTTCAAAGCCGATCTGAACTGCTTTAAAAATGGATTTTATAGATATAACATCGCCTTATAACATATATTACCCCCAAATTATTTAAAAGTACCCATGGCTTTTTACATAATAAAAACAAACACATGGCATATTTTTAAAATTTTAAGGTGTAAAAATACAAACTTAAAATTTGTATGCTTACATTTACCTTAGCTATCCCTTTAGGGTTTTATATAATTTAAATAATTCCCAATATATATCAATTTTTTAAAAATTTTTTTTACAAAGATTTTAAAAAAATATTACGGGTAAAAAATTTGTGTAAATTTACCGCATTCGCAACGAACTTTATATGTTCCTGGTAAATTAAACTTAGATTTAGATAAAATTGGTTTTTTCAGACCTAAAAATTAATTTTTAACAGATCCTTGCTTATGCGGTCATTTATTTTGGATAAAAAAGGTAGATTTCTTCATAAATCGATCAAGTTTTTTTAAAGGCGCGTTTAGAGTTCATTCATTTTTAAAAAATTTAAAATTGGTTTGTTTGGTTTTTTAAGTGGTAAATTTTTAAGTGTCATAGAAATGATTATTACCTAATTTTGTATGGATTTAAATATAAATTTAATATAATTCCTGAATGCATTATGTAATATAAAAAAAAATGTAAATATTTGATGTAAAAAATCTTTAGAATTTAAAAAAAATGGACTTTGAGCGCGCCATAAAAAATCCTGTGTGTTTTAGTCCCTCGTAGAGATGGATCATCGATAACACTGGACATCAAAATTTGGACGACCCTAAGCATCATTTATGGCAACTATGGTTTTTGGTCAAGTCTTTAGCGCTGATCACGAATATGAAATCATTTTACCCAATGCCTCAGATTTTTAGTTATTCGGTGTCAAAGTTGAGATTTTTCAATTTTTGGGGTATTTTGGGCTTCTATATCATAAAACCTATGGGTAGTAACAAAAGTTTAAAAATATACTTAAATAACGAAAACATTCATTATTAACGTAAGGGGTTTAACTTTTTTTTTAACTATTTAATTTTTTTTTATTTTTTCATTTTTGTAAAATTAGTGGTTTTCGTCATAAACTCCGTTTTTTGATCCTAAATAACTTGAAAGTAAATTGCTAAAAATATTATGTAATAACCTTTCTTAGATATGTTTTTTATAAGGAATCTGAATATGCCAATAGATTTTTTGTAGAATTAATAGAAAAAGAAATTGAATTTTTTTCTGAACTTTGGACGCGGTTTAAAAAAAAATTGGAGGCATTGAAAAAAAACTAAACCCGGAATCGTTATCGCAAGAAAATTCTCTACAAAACCCTCAAAAAATCGTTTATGTTGTTTTTTTTGTTGTCCAGTGTAATCTATAATCTTAAATATATACAACAATTTTGGATATATATCACAGGTCAACAAATTTTTGAGAGTTATAAGCTAACTATGGAGATCAAATCTGCCATCTTAAAGATTTTCAAATCCGTTTACCTTTCTAATAAGACTTAGTTAGTAGGCTATAAATATTAAAAATTTAGAAAATATGCAAAAAAAAAAACAAAAAAGATTTTAAAACAAATACAAGTTGAATTTTTTTTTGCACCACAGCTAAACTGTTTAATTTAAACTTCAAATAAAACTTTTATTAAAAATCGATAATATAACGTGTCGTATTTAAGTTTGGACGCGAAATATTTTGTATTATTTAAATGCTGATGTATGAGCTTGAAATATTAATAAATTTTATTTCTCATTATTTGATATGATAAATATAAGTTACAAGGGATTTTTATATGAAAAAAAGATTCTTAATATTTTCTTTTTTAGAGTATTCTCTCTGTCAATTTGGTCCAAAAAGGCCATTTTTTCGAGACGGAAATAAGGAGCCAATGCCGGAAGAAACTAAGAAAAACGAAATATGTATATGAGATAAGGTCATCATGGGGATAAATTCTTTTATGTTTTCATAAAATTCACGGTTGTGCCATTGATATTTGTTGACCTGTGTATTAAAACTTTTTTGTACGACCAAATTTAATTTGTGCGGGCAATGAAAATGGCTTGGGTGAAAATAAAAATTAAGAGATATATAATTATTAGGTTAAGTTAATAATTAAGTTTTAACCGGGCCGTGATATTCGGCCCCGCCCTTACCGACACATTTTTCAACTGCCTAACTACCACCTGCGGGTTGGCCAGGTTCATTTTCGCTTTGTATCGGTTTTCGAGCGCCCAATCCGTTTTGAAAAATCTTGATAATATAAAATCATCTATTTAGGTCCTTATAAATGGCTAAAAGCAATACATTATATATATTTTTATAGTTAGAATCAATTTAGCAGGGCCGATCCTAAAGGGCAATCCATGCGATGTGGGCTAAGAGATTTGTGATAAATATAAGATTATAACACTAAAATATTAGAATAGTAATTAGGTTTTAGGCGCCTCAAAACTGTTGGCGGGATGAATATCGGGCACTGCAATAGATTAAGGGTGGAGAGGTTAGCTTATATAATGTTATTTTTAATGATAATGCGGACATTTTTGTGAATTTAAGGGCCCAACCCGCATTTTTAGATGGACTAGATGACTAACATGGCATAGCTCAATTACCTTAAAGGTGGAGGCGTCAAGGAATTTTTATCAAAATAATTAGCAAAAGTGAAAAGCTCGCCGGAGAAGGGGCCTCCCGCGCCAGGCTCACTCCCTCCTAGGTGGCATGTTCGTTTGGGATGGGGATAAAAATTTAACTAAATTTAACACAGGTAAATATCAATGCCAGAAAATAAAAGTTTATGAAAATTTAAATGAATTCTACCTTATCTCAAATATATTTTCCTATTTCCGTAATTTTTTTCGCCTTCGGCTATTTTGCTACGTCCATATCAAAATGTTATTGAATTTAAATTATTGGAATTTAGAATTTAACAGTTTAACTGTTTTAAATACAAAAATTTTATTTTTGTTTCTATTGTTATTTTAACATTTTTTCTAAAATTAATTTTGAAGATTAGAAAAAACGGTGAACGGACTTGAAATCTCTTAGATGGCAGATTTGGTCTCTGTAGTTAGCTCACAACTCTCAAATATTTGTTGAATTAGTCATGTACTGTAAGTAGGTTTCTTGGTTTCTTAACCATAAAAAATTTTGTCAATTAATTTCGTAATTAAGGTGTTTTAAAAGTGTATTAAGCCATTTACCTCTAGCTATAAATTAAATATAAAGTAACAAATTCCACAAAAATGAAATTATCAAGAACGTTTTCAGGGCCGATATTATAATTCTGTTTTTGATTAATTACATGACGTACACCCCTCCTAATGAGTTAAAAAGGTTTGATAACACTGGACAATAAAATTTGGACGACCCTAAGCATCATTTGGCAACTATAGTTTTTGGTCAAATTTTTGGCGCTGATCACGAATATGAAATCAGAATTTTAGCCAATGCCTCAGATTTTCAGTTATTCGGTGTCAAAGTTGAGATTTTTCATTTGGGGTATGGGCTTCTATAACATAAATGGCTAGTAACAAAAGTTTAAAAATATATTTAGATAACAACATTCATTATTAACGTAAGGGGTTTGAATTTTTTCAAAATATTTAATTTATTTTTTTATTTTTTTTTTTATAAAATTAGTGGTTTTCGTCATAAAATCCCTTTTTTGATCCTAAATAACTTGAAAGTAAATTGCTAATAATTTTAGGTATTAACTTTTTTTAGATATGTTTTTTGTAAGGGATCTGAATATGCCAATAGATTTTTTAAAAAATTAATAGTTAAAGAAATTTTGTGAATTTTTTTCTGAACTTTGGACGCGGTTTAAAAAAAATTGGAGGCATTGGAAAAAAACTAAACCCGGGATTGTTATCGCAAGAAAATTCTCTAAAAAACCTTTAAAAAATTGTGGATGTTGTTTTTTTTGTTGTCCAGTGTAATATATCTGGGTATCGTTTTTCTAGTAAAGCACACCAGAAAAGTCATTTTTTGGCTATTAAAAAAAATTTTTCCGATTGGGCCAGAATTAGCTAAAAAGCAGTTGGCTCGGTTACTCGAGATGCGTGAAAACCAATTATATGAAGTTTAGATTGGGTTAGGTTAGAATAATAATTTAATAGTTTGTAAATTGAATTTCTCAATGAATTGTACTTTGCCAGGCTACCGTGGCAAATAATAGCTCTTTGAAAAAGGAGAAGGGCAAGCCAGGAACTAAAATAAACTAAAAACCCCGTTGGAGATGCGCACCAGGTCTGCCCCTCCCTTCATCACTCCTGGTTAAGACTCCGTCACAACTGCAAAAAATGACGTTTTAAGTAATTTATAGAGATCTCTTTTGTTATATATATGTGAGTATCATGAAAACGTTTATAAAACATATACCCAAATAAATCAAGACGTCTAAATTAGTATGCAGGAACCGTGCAACCTTTCAGATATAGCCCTATTGCCTACCACAAATTCTTATCTAAAACCCCTACTTTTATATAAATTGTTTGCTTCAGCTGGTTGGAACGGGTTGAAATATTTTAAAAAATAACCTGGGGTTAGATTAATAAATTGTTATATTTTAAATATGATATTTGCTCAAGAATCCAATTAATGTAAAAGCTTATATTTTTCTTGGAAATTTGTTAATTCAAAAACCCGCAAGTGCTGGGTCCATATGGACACCAGCAATAATTAAATTATGAATATCTTCAAATTTATCATTCAAATTGCCTTTTATTTAAATATAAATGAATAAAAATAGTAATTAATTTGCTCTAAGTTCAACAAAATTCGTTTATATAGAAGTCTGGTGCATATGGACCCCCTAGGATAAATTTAAATGTTGTAAACCATTATATAGCCTCAATATAAATTATAGTGGAAAAATAACAACCTTGTTTTCCAGATATTAAAAACAATTCGCTTGCATTGGTAAATTTGTATTACATAACAATGTTATGAAATAATTTTTCCTCTATAAAATATCTACTTTTAGGTGAGTTACATTAGAAAAATTAATCCATATTTTAGAATGATTTCCGCTTTTTGTTAAATAAAAGTAGTAATTAATGATATGCTCTAAATTAAAATCTATGTTTTATTAAGAGAATAAAAATAACGAAGTCCGTGGCTTTACTATTGAAGCTATAGAAAATTTGGGGTCCGTACGGATTTTTGATAAAAGTTCACGTTTCATTAAAAGAATAAATATAACGAAATCCGTGGCTTTGAATCGAAGCTGTAAAAAATTGGGGTCCGTACGGATTCCACTGTAGCTTTCGTGTTATAAATTTGCCATTTAGCGATTGGATGAAATAATATGAGTGCTCATCGTATACATTGTCCAAAAACTTGCATAAATCGATCTTTATCATTTGGCCGTGGCCAACTACTTTAACCTATTAGTGCCGGATGTTCCACTTTTGGAACACCAACTTTGAGGGGTCATAACTGGTATCAAGTCCTTAACTATATATAGGGATAAAAAAATTTAAAAAAAACGTTTTTTAAGGAGCTAAACTGCGGTTTAAAAATTGCAAAAAAATAAAAGATTTTATTCGATTTCTAATGGCCCATAATAGGGCTCTATGATAACTATTTAAAGATTAAACAGTTGGGGTCTCTAAAGGATCATAAGTGTTATATTATGTATAAATTTTAATAACTTTGGCCTAACGTGCCAAAAAATATTAGAGTTTAAAAATTTTTGTTCCATTTTTGGAACAATCGGCACATCCGATATCTAGTTTTTTAGAAAATTTAAAAATAGATTTTTTCTAAAAAAAACGACATAAATTATACTTAGCATAAAAACTTAATTCTTTTTTACGACTTTTTTTTAAAAAAACAACCCAGCTGTTCTTTTTTCTTGTTATGCCCGTTTTTCAAAATTTAATCAACGCTCTTGATTTTGCTCATGCCAATTCGGGAAACGATGAACTGTGATTCCTTTAGACAATTTTGGGGATCGGACGAAGAAAAAAGCGATGATGATTTGGTCGTAAATTTAAAAACTGATGTTGCTGGAACATTAGAAATCTTAATTCCTCATGAAGAATTAGATGAAGATTTGCAAAATGTCAATTGGAAAAAACATAAAACTTTAAATCGTAGACTTGCTGTAGATCCTCTCAATACATTGTCACTAAACCGGTTAAATTTGGAATTAAAGTTTGGGTACTTTCTTCTTCTTGCGGATATTCATTTTCTTTTGAAATTTACACTGGAAAATCTACGCCTTATACCGGATTATTGGGAGAACATATTATCGATAAACTAACAAAATGTTTACAAAATCCAAAATCACATGCTATTTACTTTGATAATTTTTTCGCATCGACGAAAATTATTCGAAAACTTGGAGACAAAGAACTTAGATGTACGGGTGCCATCCGAGCCACCCGCACAGAAAACCCTTCAATGAAAAGAATCTTTTAAAGTTACCGCGAGGTAGCTTCGATTATTATGGGGATGGCAAAGTTATTCTTTGCCAATGGATGGATAATCGAGTTGTCATAATCGGCAATTGGGAAGAGGTCCACCCCGTTTCCATTGTTAAACGCTGGAATTATAAAAAGAAAAGTTTTGTAAAAATAAATCAACCTAAACAAATTAGTTCATATGTAGTCATATGGGAGGAGTTGATTATTAGATCGATTTCAAAGCGACTACCGTCCTCAACTACGTTCAAAAAAATGGTGGTGGTGCATTTTTTTCAACTTTTTAAACATGGCAGACGTAGCTGCGTGGCGCTTCCACATTCATTGCGGAGGCAAAAAAGATCATTTAAAATTCAGACGCGATTTAGTGAGAGAAATGGCATTACAAACACAAAATCGCCCCTTCCGTATAATTTCTGGGAGGCCTCACGCATCATTGAAAACTCTGGATTTAACACATAACCTGACCAAAGCTGCTAAACAAGGCCGGTGCAAGCTCTGTAAGAAGAACACGCTTTTAGGATGCCAGAAATGTGAAGTTCTACTCCACAGAAAATGTTTCGCCGATTATCATAAAAAAAGACTATAGATGTGCCGGATGTTCCATTTTTGGAACAACACATAACCAACCACAAATAATTTTATACAATTTTTTTAACAATAAATATAAATATTATAACAAAATTAATTTGATTTTCAAAAATTTTTGTTCCTTCGGCACTAATGGGTTAAAGTTAAAATAACATTAATTTAAAAAAATTAACGGCCAAAAAAATTGAAATATAAACTTAATACGGACTAACGTTGACTTATGGGTTTGATTTTGTACGAAATATATTTAGTCGGCCACATTTATTAGGTAAAATTTGTTTTTGATTTTGGGCATAGTTTTACGCGGGCTATTTTTGTTCTTTAATATGCCAAACCAAAAAACTTTTTTTAAACCATGGGGAGAAAGCTTTAGAATTAGGTTCACATTAATTAGTTGCACCTCAAAGGAAACGCTACACATAAAATGTTGGGATTAAGAAAACGAAAGGTAAAGATGTGCACAGACAAGAAATTCATGTAATTTAATTAAGGTCGGTTGTTTGATTACCTAATTAATCAATCATAATTTATTTTCATCAGCCACATCATCCGCTGGTAACAATAACGGTGTTTTTTTTTATTTTAGGGCGCGTTCAGACTTAACCAAATTTTTTAAAAATTTAAAAATTTTTCTAAAATATTGGTCGAATGCTGAAAATTTTTTTAAGAGTTAGAATTTTTCCAAGAGTCTTGTCGAAATCAGCTATGTTTATATAAATTTAGATGTAAATTTATCATTTTCTAATTATATTTAGAGATGCTCTGAATGTTAGGAAATATTGAAAAAACAATATTTAATAATTTTCGATGAAAAAACTCAAATTTAAAAAATTTCATTTTCAGAATTTTTAAATTTTGAATAAAGTTTAAATGCGTCTTTATATGTTTGAGAAACATGGCGTTAAAAACAATTCTCTTTGTACTTGCAAAGTCTAATTTAAGCCTATAAATTTTCTTTGATATTTTTGAAAATATTGGGATTTAACATTTATTTGGTAATTTCTGAAACGCGCGCAAATTTATAAGCGCGTAGATGTATGTATACTTAAATGGACTTGTAGAATCTTCAAATCCCGTTGCCATTCTAAAATACGATGAGGACCTACATTAGAGCGCTTAAGAGTCTCGAAAATGCTCAAATAATTTTAAAAGGACTATAAAATGCCTTAATGCAGTATATTAGAGCGTTAATGTGTCTCATCAGCATAACCGAGCATAAGACTCAAAAGCGCGTAAAAAATTATTATTTATTTGATGATTAAAAGTGCCGAAGAGTTTCAAAAGGCGTAGTGAATTAGCGCTAATAAGATTTAACTGTAAATGTAATTATGTTTTTGGTGAGGAGCATTGAAATTGCTATGCGGCGACATTCATAACCCCTGGAATCAATAAAGTGCTTTTCTCCGCCAATATCAACATTAAAATGACGTGTCTCCGGAATATTGTAGCATGCAGGCTTTGCAACCCTAGTCGAGGGTCAAAGTCATTCACCTGCCAAAACCATGCCCCTTGCCATACATCTCTCGAACGAGACGGCATACACGTCAGGGCATAGCCGCTTTAGCCTTGTCGGGTACTAGGCAATTACTTAATTAACCACGGCCATCATAATGGCAATATTTAATTATATTTAAAATTGAAACTGCAGAGAGCCCCAATATTTTAGTTAACAATATATAATAATCACATTTCTTTAAAAAAAGTAATTCATCCAAATATAAACATATAAATTAATGCAGAGCTGAGGAGTGAAGAAAAAAAAAATGGGTCATTTACAACACGGACACTCGAAATCACTTGCAACCAATCTTAATATCCTTGCTTTTTTTAATACATGCAATATAAGCCTTTTTTATTTTTTTAATTATAAAAAAAGTTGCTGAAAGATTTAAACAGTGCTTTTAGATTTATTTTCATTATGGTTAGCTTTGTAAAGATCTACACCAAATGTTTTTTAGATAGTTTTTGAATCTTAATATATAATATCTTTTTTGCTAAATTTTTCAATTAAGTGAATGGCTTGATCGTAAATCTTTGAATTAGGAAAGAATGTTTAGAGAAAAGACCAAATAACTCAGTTTCATTAACCAAATGAAATTTGGCAATCTCTTTGTAATTTTAGCTTCATTCCTAAACATTTATATTAAAGAATGGCCACCAAATATTCCTAGCTTTTGCCCCAAATTTTTGCGCCTACACGATTCGAGGGCCCAAGGTTAGCTAAAATATTTGCTAGAGTCGGTCGCAACTGATTGTAGCAAGCCCCCGTTTTTGACGTAAGTCACCTTTAAAATTTATTTGGAAGGGGAAAGGGAATATTTATTTACGCTAGCAACGTCGATTATAAACATTTTAATTTCCGACTTCCGAGTAAGCATTAACGTGTTCTATTTAGATTTTATTATGTAATGTTCAACAACATATAAAATATATTCATATTTTTATTTAAGTGATTTGAACACTTGTTTCTTTTTAATATGTATTTTTTCTAAAATGTAAAGGCGGTATGTAAATCATATGTGCAATTTCCTAACTTATTACACAAATATTTATATAAAGTGTTTGCTATATATTTTGTTTGCCGCAATATTTATACTTCCTTCCATCATGAATTATTCATGAATATCCGTCCGGCTTTTTTTTCCTCAAACTGATTTTTTAAGTCTAGCAGAAAGTTTACCTTACCACATTTCTATCATATAAACATTAACAAAAGTCTTTTTATAGTAAAGCGTCATAAATTTCCTAATGGAAAACTTTTTTCTCGCAAATTGCTTAACCCTTATCCTAGTGGCTAATGGCTACTCATAGGCGCACAACTTTGTTTTGGCGTACGCACTTAATAAATTTTTTTTTAAATTTCTAGAAAATCTAATAATTTTAAAGTGTATATATTATTAAATTTGTCTCCGCAGCCCACATGTTTTAATATCGCACTAATTGTCGCAATCCTAATCAGTGGCCGTTAAGGGCGATTGTATAGGTAATTTCTAAGAAAATAGGGCTTCTACATTGAAGGATATATCTAGACTGACTTATAAAAATAAATAGGCCCAGCCCAATACAGCCCCCTTATTACATTTGGGATAATCGGAAACAAAAGATTTTTACAGATTTTTTTAGTTGGAGGGACATTTGTTACAACAATCGACGGGAAAAATTCCGGTAATTTAAAATATATTAAAAGGTGCGTATAACAACTGACTGGATGCCCAAGGTTTTTACGTTTTTTTAAATGTACAAAACTTTTTTATGTCAGCCTAAATAAAACCCAGAGTGTGAATTTCTTTTTTTGGGCTAAATCTGATTTTGGGGCCAAAATTTACAGGCTGGGCGTGAATTTAAAATAGAAATTACCGGCCGGGCATAAGTTTTAAATCTCATATTGATTGCCAATTTTTTAAATTTTATTAACAACTAAAGATAAATTTTTTTCTGATTAAGGGTATTACTTTTACACTCTGTAATTTTTTTGTTAATTTTAGGACAAAGATTAATTTAGCAGTGGTACATACCTCCCCAGGCTACTCATATATTAATATTTATACTCGACAATGTTTTAATATGTTGTTTAAACTAAATGTTGTCGGCTCAAAAGCTCAGTGGCAAACCTTCCTGTCTTACAAGCAGGAGTTGCGAGTTCGAATCCGTGCACAGGAAGCTTTTTTCTTCGGAAAAATAGTATACATGTGTAACCACTTTAAGCTGCTGAGTGGCCTGCTTAGGCAGTAGGCCTTAAACGATATGCCTAAAGTAAGAGCCTAGGCTAAAAACCTAGGTCGCCGGCGTGCTAACCCGTGGGCAATATTAATTGCTTTCCTCGGGTTAAAAGAGTCAAAGCCCTAACGGGTATGGCGCCCCCCTGAATGGGGAAAGGTATGAGGGAAACCTCAAAACCAAATGTTTATGTTTTTTAAACTAAATGTTGATGTAAGAGCTTGATATACTTACAAATTTTATTTTAAATTAGAGATAAAAAATTTAGGTTACAAGTGATTTTTATATGATTCTCTCTATGGTAATCTAGAGGTCGCAAAATCTGTTAATTTGGTCAAAAATAGCCATTTTCAATATAGAACCGAAAAAAAACAGCCGAAGAAACTTCGGGGAATTATAAAAATGATAAGGTAATTAGGATTATTTTTTTTTCAATGTCATACCTTTCTTTTTTCAGATATTGATATATGTCAATCTGTGGAATGCAAATAAAGATTTCTACACTGTGTTCGATTATGCCAAAGATGAGGTTTGGCAGTGCTGTCTAATTTATATATATCAGCCTAGATATATATTCTTTAATGTATAAACAAAAAGCCCAATTTTTTTTAAATTACCCGCCCGTAACAGCCATCTTAGAATACATCATTTCGTGCGATACCAAAACATGTGAGCAGCGGAGACAAATTTTTTAATATATCATTCAACCCTCTAAATTATTAATTTTTTGGTATTCAAAAAAATTGTGATTTTTTAACAGAGTGCGTTCGCAAAAACATATACAATGTTAAAATTTTTATATTGCAATTATAAATTTTTGGGCCGTCGGGTCGGGTCTAAAATTAAATAACCAAATTTCGGGCGGGCCTTTATTATAAAATATGTCGGGCGAGCAGGGCCGAAATATTATGGTGGTCTAATTTAAATTGCTTAAATATAATCAATAAAATTATTACTAACCATGCCCACATGTTTTGGTATAGCTAATGTCGTAATTAGGAAAAAAATTCTAAGCTTTTCTTTTTTTAAGTTGAAAATTAAAATCGATTTTTTTAGAAACAATGTAATGTGTTAAAGAGTTAGAGATCAAAGCCGAGACCCAGCCCACCCGGCCCAATGCCGGCTTGCCCAAAAACCATGCCGGTTTTAGGCAGGGCCGATTTTTATATCGGGCCGGACTTTAATTAAAAAAACAATTACGAGCCGAGCCGAGCCGACTTTTTGAATCTCATTTTGCTTTAATTTAAACTATAACAAGAGCTATAAATTTATTATCAGACGTTGAAGAATATTATTCCTACAATCTGTATTTGTAATAAAGCAAAAATATAAATTTTTCGAGCCGTCTTTGTAAATCCGGGCCGGACCTAATATAAAAAACAAATATCCGGGTCGGAGTCTTTATTGAAAAATATATTGCACGGGCCCGGCCGGAATATCACGGCCTGGTTTGACTTACCTATGCTTAAAAAAATGTATATTAAAAAATAAAAATTTTGATAACTAGGGCTGTTAACATGGTAATTATAAGTAAACATCTATGGTTAATTATATTAAAATCTTAACGCTGCCGGAGCTCCTTAAAAGGGGAATAAATCAGACAGATATCACGTCTACAAGGATTGATTTAACATTGGATTTTATATAAATCAACCAACAAAAATTGCTTTTTCTTAAACATGGAAGTTTTAACATTAAGTTTAGTTATTAAAATTTTTTCTTATTTTAATACATTTAAGTAATTAAAAACCATTTATAAACAAATATTTTTTTAAGAAATTTATTTCCGAAGTGCATAGCCAAAAAAGGATTCGCTAAAACCCATCCAAAATAGTTCAAATTTATAAAACGCGGAAAATTAAAAGTATTGCACCAACGAATGACAACTTTAAATCAGTAATGTATGTATAAACAATTTTGAGTTTGTTAAAGATGTTAAAAATTTGTTAAAACAATTATAATAAACATTGTTAAAACAAAGTTAATATGTGAATATATAAGCATCCTGTAGGTATGCCAATGTTAAATTAATTGGACATGGTTACCATTTTTTTTATGGAATTGCAATTTATTTATATCAAAACTAGGGTTTAAAATGGTAATTTTAATTATCCGATGTCATAATTTTGTTTTAGCAATTATTGTGAGAATAATATGTGCCCGGCAATATTTTCAATGTTTTTATGTAGTATGATTGTAATGTATATCTACCGTTGCCAAATGAAGGCTAAAAGGGTAGGTCCGAATTCAGACGAATAAGTCAAGGCGCGTTGAGCGCATTGAAGAGGAGTATGCGGAAGCGGTCTGCGGTCGAACCCAAGACGCGCAATAGCGCGCCGGAGGCGATAAAAAACAACGGAGCGAAGAGTCATGTTTTTTTTATTTCTTATATGCACGCAGATATAGTTTTTATTTTAGGGTGCGTATAAAGTTCAATCCATTTTTAAAAACTCTAAAATTATTTTTCCTGATAAAATACACATTTTTACGAAAAGTTGCCATTCTAAAATAAAAGTTTTCAAATAATTTGAAAATAAAATTTTTTGAATTTTTTTAAAGAATGAATGAATTCTGAATATAAGTCTATTAACTTTTCTCATGCAAGCAAAATTATTTCAAGCTGTCTCAAATGCACCCAAAAGAGCTGGCAAAATATTAAAGTGCTTTTAAAAGCGTGAATTTTTTCTTGTTGTCTAACAAGGGCACAAAAATTACACAGGTCAACAAATATTAATGACACAAAACCGTAAATTTTATGAAAACATAAAAAATTTATCCTCATGATGGCCTTATCACATATACTTAGTTTCGGCCTTGGCTCCTTACAGCCTTTTTTGACCAAGACACATCAATAATACCCTAAAAAGAAAAAATTCAAGAATCTTTTTTTCATATAAAAATCCCTTGTAACTTATATTTATCATATCAAATAATGAGAAATAAAATTTTTTAGTATATCAAGCTCTTACATCAGCACTTAGATAATACAAAATATTTCGCGTCCAAACTTAAATACGACACTAAATATTATCGATTTTTAATAAAAGTTTTATTTGAAGTTTGAATTTAAAAGTTTAGCTGTTGTAAATATGCAAAAAAAAAATTTAATTAATTTTTGTTTTCCAATCTTTTTTGTTTTTTTGGCATTTATTTCTAAAATTTTTAATGTTTATAGCTAGCTGACTAAGTAAGTTTGATTAGGAAAAATGGTATACGGATTTGAAAATCCCTAATATGGCAGGTTTGATCTCCGTAGTTTCTCATAACTCTCAAAAATTTGTTGACCTGTTTTATAAAGTCATTTTGAAAGCGCGCAAATCAAAGGTGGATTCAAAAGCCTGCAAAGTGTATATCTAATATATTTCGAGTTTTTTGAATATCCAAAACGTAATTAAAAGCTTAATAAATTGTCCCATCAGCAGCGCGCCAAAAATATCGCGTTGACATTTAATTCACAAATGTTAAGATGCCCTAAAAGCGTGCCAAAAACATTGTTTGGATCTTATGAATGCACCAAAAAAAATTCTAAATGTATATAGAGCGCAAATTTTTTTTGGATTTATCAAAAGCCCCCATAATAGGCTCCTGTACCGTAAAAGATCGAAAAAAACTTATGGTGAAGCGCGAGAATGTTTTTTATGCTAAAATTTTAATATTTTTAAATGTGCTATACGTAGTCATAAAGTTGACATGTTGTTTCTATTACACAGCTTAGCAAACTTCTAAAATATATGAGTTAACTTTAGAGACTAGAGCTGCCATCTTATTTTTAAATCATACTGTTTTTTCCAATCAAACTTTGTAGGACAGTTACATAAGAAATTTTTTAAAATATTGTATTAACAAAAAAGCAAAAAAAAAATATTGAAAAAAATTATTTATATATAACAGCTAAACTGTTAAGTTCAAACTTCAAATAATATTTTTATTTCAAAATCGATAAAATATCGTGCTCTATTTATATTGGGGTGCTTAATCTATATACCTTAATATTGATGTAAGAGCTTGATTCTAATTTATAATTCTAGAGATGAAATAGATACAGGTGTTTTAAAAAATATATTAAATTTTTTTAATTTTTTTTTCCATTCTCGAAGTTGGAAAGTTTATCAATTTGGCAAATAGACCATATTTTTATATATCTAAGAAGTTAGCCGTGTTTGAAAGAAATTTAGGAGAACGAAAAAAATATTTGATAAAGCTATTTGTAAATTATTAAGCTGGAATCATAATTCTCGACGATCGCTTATTGATTTAGGTCAACCTGTGTTATTGAAAGATTATTTTTATGACTCTTAAATTATTATAATCTTTAATTTTTTGAGTTTCAAATAAACAATAATGGTTTTTGATGATAGGTTCTTTAGTACAATAGGGACAGTTGACAGAATGTTTTTTTTAGATCTATAGACAAACCCCATATTAACTGCCTCAAAACTTGCTCCTACCTCCGAGCCTCCCTCATAATTATTCAAAACTCGCAGTACATCACTGAATGTTAATTTTTTTGAATTTTTTATTAGGATTTTTTTAGACACACATATTTGGATGGCTTTGATATTAAAAATATTATTTAATTTCCAACCATATTAGAGATCAAAGTTAGCCCGCCGCCTGCTCAAAAAACGGGCCAGGCCCGGGCTTAAATTATAAACGTGCCGTGTAAGCCAGGTCAAAATTTCAAACGGGCCTATCAGGCCAGGCCTAAATCGAAAAAAAAATTACGGGCCGAGACTATTTATATTATATCTCATTTTTAACAAGGATTAAAAAAAATAAATTTAATACATAGGTCAAACTTTTTGAAAGTTATGAGCTACCTATATAGACCAAACCTGCCACAATAGGATTCAAATCCGTTTACCGTTTTTTCTAACTAAACTTTGTAAGTCAGTTATAAACATTTAAATTTTTTAAATAAATGTAAGAAAAACCAAAAAAATTAAAAAAATACTAATATTTTCATTAAAATCGCTAATATCTTGTCCTATCTAGGTTGTGGTACCAAATATTCTGTATAATATATATGTTGTTGTAAGAGCTTTATACCTCAAAAGTTTTATTTCTCATTACACAGGTCAACAAATCTTAATGTCAGAAAATTTAAGTTTATGAAAACTTAAAAGCATACATCTCCATGATGGCTTTATTTCATATATAATTTCCGTTTTTGGTAATTTTCCGCCTTCGGCCCCCTAGATTCGTCCATATCGCAAAAATGGCCTTTTTTTACCATCTTGAAAAATTTTGCGACCTTATGAATACCCTAAAAAAAAAATTAAGAATCTTATTTTATTAAAAAAATCCTTTAAAACTTATATTTATCATCTCAAATAAAGAAATACATTTTTTTAGTATATCAAGCTCTTACATTACATTTAAATACAAAATAAATCGCGTCCAAACTTAAATACGATACGATATATTATCGGTTTTTATTAAAAAAATATTATTCGATGTTTGAATATACAGTTTAGCTGGTGCAAAAAATCTTTTTTGTTTTTACTGACTTACCAAGATTAGAAAAAACAGAAAATAGATTTAAAAATTCTTAAGATGGCAGCTTTCATTTTGTAGTTAGCTCATGACTCTCAAAAATTTGTTGACCTGTGTAATTTAAGAAAATAATAATATAGGTAACAAGTTTTTAATATGAATAAAAAACTTGAATTTTTTCTCTTTAGTTTCCGAGGTCGCTTTGATATAGACCTAAGATAATATACCGGGGCGAAAAAAACTTTGGAGGCCACCATGGGGATCACTTTATTATACAAGGTCATAACTTTCATTACAGAAATTGATATATGTTAACCTGTATTATCACGCAAAAAGGTTTGTTACTACTTTACTATATATTTTATTGATAAAGCAAAAATGTATAGCTTGAATATAAAATTTCCGGGCGGGGAAAAAATTAAATATTTTAAATAATGCCGGAGGGTGGGCGGGCCTGATTTAAACTCTTAATCATATATAATCATAGTGTCAAAATTTTGTCTAACTATAATAAAAAACTTAAAAATTATATACCAAAAAGGATTATTATCCGTGATAAATATCATTGCCAACTTTAAACTTAAAAATATGACAATAAACATCATAATCAAAATCAACAATGAAAGGCGTATGCCCCGATATGGCCGATAAATGGCAAAAATCAAACATGTTTGGTGATTTGACAAATTTCACTATATTGGTCAACTTGAATATGTATTTACCTATTAAATCCTTCATTTATCTAATACTAAAGAAAATAAAACCTAAAAAATATTCAGTGAAAAAATCCACCTGAACAACATTTAATAACAAAACATATGACAGGATTCTCCATATTTATTAAACTCGGACCGTATACCCTATTGACAAATTTAACTTTCGGTCGAGATAATGTTGACATATTATACGACAGGAGAGCAGAATTTTTAATGATATGGTGATATTTATTCGCAATATGTGTATTATAATCAATTTACAATTAAAATAAAAAAAAATTTATATAAAAAACAATATTGGTATTCTTAAAGAAAAAAATAAAATTTGATTAAGTATTCAAAACAAAAATCTTGCAAAATCGACAAAAAAAATATTATAACTTTGTTACGTGTTTTTATCCTATCCTAAATAAATGCTTTATTTAAATAAAATTCGGGCCGGTTTTAACTTGAAAACATTTTTTTATCTATAAGATGTTTGGCAAAAACTTACCATAACTCACATCTTTCTGCTCAAGGCCATAAGCAGGATTTTTTAAAAAAAAAGGAAGAGATAATCTAAAAAAAATTTTTGCCACCTTTGACAGCATGCATTATACTTTATTTATTGTGCCAAAAATAATGTTCTTAGGTTATGAAAAAAGGGGTCTAATTAATGAATTAATTGTTTCAATAAAATTGCAAGTCCTTATTGGAGGGTTAAACCGATATAAACATTTATTCCTTTCCAATAAGCCTGCATGGCGGTATTAACCACAATTATTTTCTTTATTTCAATGCTCCCTCAGTATTTTAAACTTGCTCATTTGTGCACCCTAAAATTTTTTATATTTCTATATCAATTCCTAAATTTTTTGCATAAAATAATTATATATGTGCTTCCCCAAATTTAAGCTCTAACCCGTAAATAAATATATCTAAAATTTATTAAAAACTAAAATTTCCGTAAATATTTCCGTCGCCGAAAGAAGTTTATTGGATTTCCGACATTAAAAAGTAAATTATTTCAATTAAAATATAAAATTAAACAAATTCAAGTGGTAATTTTAATCATGACCTTTTTCTAGATTTGACATTTTTTAGAAGCCTAGGCGCGTCTTTAAGAAGATCTCGTGGCGATTTTAAAATATTTCTAGGTAGTATGGATTTTTTTTGCGCGCTGCCAGTGTTTAAATACAAGAAGTGCATACAATTAAAGTTTTTTGCGCGTTTAAGTAAATCCTCGGCTTGCGTCTGAACCATTTCGGTGGGCCAGGTCTAATGTATGTTCGGCGAGATTTACGAAAATGCAGCGAAATAATTTAAATATTAATAAAATATTTCCTTCTTTTTTTTTTCAAATTATCATATGACGGCCCACTTAAATGATGACAATTAAAAACTGGCCAAAATAAACAAAATGACTGTTTTTGCGATCTCGATATTTTTAAATTCACTGTAACTTTTATTTTTTATTTAACGAGAAATAAAATTTTTGATTATATTAAGTTCTTGTATCAATAGGTAATGGGGAATATTTCACCCAAACCTACGACACTATTTTTTCTCGGTTAAAAAAATATTTTAAGGATAAATTTAACAGTCTAGTTTCTATATACGGTCAATTCCATCTCAATCCAACAAGTCCGGGAGGGTCACCTCTTCTAATTTGGCTGAAATTTTGCGGTAGTATCTAAGGGTATCTCAAAATTTTGAAATTTGACCGGAAGTAATTTTTGACGGAGGTAGGGGCAAAAGAAGAGATAAAATTGAGGTAAAATTTTACATTTGATCTAACACTGGGAGGTTATAAGGCAAAAAGTATTATAGCTAAAGACATAATTTTTTTTTATTTTGAAGAGGTCAACAGGCTATCTTGCATGTATTTATTCTTTAAAAAAAAATATTTTGAAATTTCACAATTTTTTAAAGAATATTCAGTTTAATATACCTAAAAAACGTTATTTTTAATTTCTTAAAAAATGCTAAAATATACTCCTTAGTAATCTTTATAATTGTATAAACTCACTGGGACCAACATTACTTTTATATTCATTAAAAAAAATTTAGTTTGGAAATACAAATATGCTAAAGTGCCAAGATTGTATGCAAGAAGTCGGACATAGGGGCAATTATGTTAGCCTATAACAGTTTTATGAATTTTATTATTTATTTAGAAAAAAAAGTAAACTTGAGAGCAGTGTTTTATAAAAAAGAATTTAGCCGCAGTGAATTCCTAGTAAATGGTAGGAATAAAAAGTCAATATGAGTGAATTCACTTTTTCCCGGGAGTGAATAATATTCAAATAAAAAATTTTTATTTAAAAAAAAATGAATTCTCCTCATTTTAATAAAAAAGAACTCAATTTTTTTATTTTTGGTAAAACGGAGTTTTGATATTATCGATGAACTTCATTTTGTTTTTTTAATACGGAATTTTTTCAAATGAGTCGGAGTGAGGTACTCCGGGCAATTTTTAGAAAACTTAGTTTTTTAAATGGCCAAACTCATGTTTGTTATTTTTAAATTTTATTATAAAAATTCAAATTTTAATAAGTTTTTTAAAGAGCCAAGCTCAATTTTGTTAACTTTTTAATAATATTTCCTCAATTTGGTATTCTTGGGTACTAAATGCCGTTTTTAATTAATTCACACTCAAAAGCAAATATACCCAAATTTGGCAGCAGTTCCCTGTGATAATCTTAAAGTTCAAAATTATAAAACACTTGCAAAATTTTTCCTTAAGTAATTTTGGCTGCCAAAAGGAAACCTTAATGTATAAGCATAAAATTAACATCCATCCTCAAATATAATAACGCAACCTAACCTATGCAAATATTTCCGTTTTTTATTTAATTTAACTAGGTTGCCCAAGTCCGGTAAAATAAAACTGTTTAAGTTTATAAGTTACCAATTTCCAATATAATTTTATTATTACTAAATTAAATACTACAATATATTGCAAAAGCAAGTTTCTTTAAGATCCTGTCGGGATGACTCTTCCCATATTTGAGAATACTAAAGTCGTTTCAGGAAACGTAAACTCCAAGCATCGCAGCTTATTTTTTAAATCAGTTAAGGTATAGTTACTAGGAACTCGTTTAAATTTTCTGAGCAAAATCTCAGTTTCTTTATTTGCCGCTGGCAAAGAAGTCGAAGCCTTACTTTCTGATGGGCACACCCTGGGATAAATGGTCAGTATATGATCCTAATTTTAAATAAAAAAATGAGAATTTATTATATTAAAAAATTACAAAAGAATTAGTTGTAAAGGGAGTTTAAATGCATATAGACCTTGAATTAAAGGCGGGCTGCCTTAAATAAAAATAATGCCAACTACTAAAGAGATTAAAAATACTAACGAATCTGGGTGGAGGTCAAAAATTTTAGGAGATATATGTTTCACAACAATTTAATCAATATTTACCACAGCGATAATCCGTTCTTCTTTCATTAGAACCACGCTGTTTATTGCAATGTTTTGTTAGTCACATCAAACCCATGTAGAGACTAACTTTTTAACATAAAATTAGTTAAATGAATATTCGGAGTTAGTTTGGGCCTGGTGCCAGTCAGCCTAAAAACGTAGTGTTTAGTGAATTATTTCCTATAATTATTTTATTTCCACACTTTTTTTTCATTTTCCCTGAAAATATATAAAGAATGGCTATTTATTTTTATTTATAAGAATTCCATTGCACTTAATTTAAGACATCTCTCACAAATATAGGCCCTCTCCACAAACACGATTAATATAATTCACTTAAATGGTGTTGGAAAATTATTTCCTTTAAGCAAAAGTAGTGAAAACTTTGTTAAAATTGTAAAAAGTAATCATTCTGGTGAACTTAAATTTGTACGAAATAAAAATCTCTGAAATAGGGAAAATTTATAAAATATTCCACAATGTAATAATTGGGGTTAGGTTAGGTCAAAGTTAGATTGAAAATAGTTTTGGTTGAAGTAAAATTACTGTTAGGTTATGATTAAGATAAGGGTTTCTTAGGATTTTGGAAGGGAGTATAAGAGTGCGGTTAGCCTATGGTTGAGTGTAGCATAACGATAACGTTGGATAGTCTAGGGTTAGGTTTACCAGCCAAACTGATTTTTGATTGATTCAATCAAATTTTTATATTGGGTATCATCATAATTCTTCGTTGACGACGGATGTAAATTATAGGTTCAATTTAGACTAATCAATAATAATTATATGTACCGTCTCAATTCCTATATTAATTTAAGACCGGGCTTAAATTTGAAAAATAAAATAAATCGGGCTGGGTCGAAAATGAAAAATAATATTTCTGGCCAGACCGACCAGCAGATTCGGTTGGACCTATTCCAGGTCGGCCTTTCGGGACCTGTTTTTTATAACTATTTTAAATTGATTTGCCAGATTTATCAAAAAAATTAATATCGCAATTTTTGCAGTATTTCTAAAAATTTTTATGCTAGGAATATAGGAACAGGAGTGTATATTACTTTATTAACGTGTAATCTGTTTAAAAAGCCCCACATTTGTATCATGGCTTATTTGTATCTATTAAGATTAACAACGCAGTAATTCTAGAATTTTACTTTTCAATTGAATTCACTTGGTTTCTCCGCATGTTCGGAGAAGCCAATTGAGCTCATTTGAGGAGAAATAAAAGAAAATGCATTTTTTTGAGAATTATTCATTTTTAAAATTAGGTATTTTTTTGAGGTGAGTTGCAAGAGAAGGAAATCTTTTTTAATCATTTGAACTTTTTCAAATAAGGGGGGGGGGGGGGGGGGGTAAAAATTGGTAAAGATTTGAGTTCAAAATATGGCTAATTTTGCCAAATATTTTGAACGCAACTCTTACAAATAATTAAACACTGCTTGAGAGCACACAAAGTATTTTTCTGTAATTTACTCCTATCTTCAAAGCCGACTATCTGGCAAACTACCGAATTTAAAAATGCTTTATAACATAAATTTCCCCCATCATTTTTTAACATAACCATGGCTTTTTATAAAATAAAAACCAAAATTTGCAAATTTTTTATAATTTTAAGGTGTAAAAAATAAAAACTTAAAATTGGTATGCTTACACTTGTTAACTTTTACTAGCCCTTTTTAGTTTGATGAATAATATTAGAAATTATACATGATTCTCAATATCTTGTCTAAATTCAAAAAATTTGTTAAATTTATTGTATAAGGAAATTTTGGGAGGATATTAGAAAATGTAATCCTGTTTAGTTGTAAAAGTTCATTTTTATACTCTTATTCATTAATTTAAAAAAAATCAGCCATAAAAATTTAAAATATGATAAAAAAGGTAAAACAAAATATTTTTGGCCTATTTAAAATGTTGAGACTCAACAGATGTTCTCTTTATATGCATGTCAACAAACTTAAAATGAACGTAAAAAGTTAAATTTTTTAAGATACACAGATATGGATTTTTGGTATTGTAAATACATAAAACAAGTCAATTTTAGTTAACAACTAAAGATTATAACGGGCAGAATTGGCTTAAATAATGAATTTATAAACTAAATATTAGATTCATATTTATAAATAATATATAGACATTCACGATTTTTTCCTAATTTTCACAAATGCCCAAATATGTTTTTAAAATGGTAATTAGAAACAAGGCATGCAATACATATCTAGCCGACCTTAATAAAATTTTAAAACCAGCAATTCTAGTTCCATTTACATCTTACTGTTTTATAATAAAGACGCATTAGACCTAAAGAAAGTGGAAATATCACTATTATTAGATTCTATAGGCTCATAGATTTGGGTATTGACCCAAAGTTTTTTATAACTAAATATGTTCCTAACGAATTTTAATTAATATAACAAATTACAACATTTATTTAACAATGGGATAATTTCCTTCTTCTTCTTTTTTTTGTATTTTTTCCATCCTTTTCGATTGAGATATCTTATACATAACGTGGTTACTATTTTTTAAACACTTAAACAGGCAAATTATGATTAATTTTATAGGTTCTAAATATTATTACGTAAATATGCAACTATAATAAAAAAATAAGCTTGCATAGACGAATAAAATCTGCGTTTTTTTTTACACCAAAATTCGCTGTTTTTTGGAAAATTTTGGCTTTTTTGTCCTAGAAGCGTCAAAATCCATTAAGCCATCTTTTATCTGTAAAATGCATGTTAAAATTAAAAAAAGGTTAACTGGTTAACCAGAAAGTCGATTTTGAAAACAGGCAAAATTTTCACTTCTTCCGGTTTTGAGGTTCACTTGTAAATTCAATAATAGTATTAATCAAATAAATTAAACTAATATGGTCATAATTGCCCCTATGTCCTGCTTTTTCAATATTATTTAATATGGCACATCATATTCTAATAGAGTGCAAAGGGCAAAAATATGTCCCAAAATTAGGGCAAAAACTGATTTTTAAAAGCCATGGCGGTCCCAAACTTTTGAAATCATAAATTCATTAACATTATTAAGGGCCATATTTTATAAATCTTTCGGAATTTAAAAATACGTTTTTTGAGCTATTATTATCTAAACTTAACTTTAATTTTTTGGTAACTTTAAAAAAAAAATTTAAATATTTTTGCGTCTTAGGTAGCCCTTATTAGGATATTCAAAATAAAAAAAATTATGACTCTAGATACAATACTTTTGATAATACATGCGCGCAAAGTTACCTCAAATTTTTTTTGCAAAAAAATGAAAAATATTTTTGCTCATATCTCGGTAAACAATCACTTCCGGTCAAATAAAATTTAGGTTTTTATCAGCACCCAAGGACCCTACCAGTGTACCAATTTTCAGCCAAAACTAAGACTTGGGAAAAAGTTCGTTGAGAGGTGGAATTGACCATACATATAAAATATTTCAATATTTATTTGTTTTTATTTTGAATTTTTTAAAGACTTTTAATGTTTATAGCTGGCTTACAAAGTTGGAAAAACGCCATTTAAAAATTTTTAAGATGGCAGGTCAAGTCTAAAGATAGCTAATATTCACAAAATTTTCGAGCTGTGTTATGAGACACACTTTCAAGATACTTCTGTTAACATTTTTATTACTGCTCCTTTTTGGTAATCGTTTGCCCGCTTGCGAAACACCTCGGCGCCCTTTTAAGTTGCGATTTCTTTTTTTTTGCTCCTTTTAAGGTTACTCTGCGCGCCTTTGAGAGTTCTTTGCTCGTTTATAAAATATGGGCTTTTTTTTGCACAAAACCGCGGCCCTTTTAAGAGCCCTTGGCTTTAACAATTCGGCGCTGAAAATAAATTGCGCTATGGTAATTCAATTGCGCGAGTTCGAAATCCATTTTTGCGCATTTAATGCTGTCCTTTGAGTTTACCAAAAAATGTATAGTCACTTTTAAGTTTCCGATTAAGCGCTTTAGAGAAAAGGAAAGTTTGTGAGCCCTTACTGTTCCCACACTCATTTAATAGCCCAACATTGCGTTAAATACTTGTATTATATCAATCCATTTTTCTTTTTTTTTTTTTTTTTTTTTTTCCCCCCCCCCCCCCCCTTCTTTTTTTACCCATTTTAAAAAACCCCAAAAAACTTTTATTTTTAAAAAAAAAATAAAAAAAAAAATCCCCCAAAAAAAACAACCCCCCCTTTTTAAAAAAAAAAAAATAATTATTTTTAAAAAAAAAATATTATTATAAAAACCATTTAAAAAAAAAATAAAAAAATACACCACAAAAATTATTTAAAAAAAGAAATTAATTACTAATTACTAATTACTATGAGAGTAATTAGTAATTGTAATTTAATTACAAGTAATCATTACTTGCCCATCCCTGTATCAATCCATTATTATGTCTAAGTAGGTATTCCCTAATCGATAGCTATCGAATGTCTGAAGTAATAAAATTTTAATCCTAATGAATGTAAAATTACAGAATTAGTTTTAGATTAAGTTGTGGACAAATCTGCAGAAAAAAATAAATAAAATTGTGTTGAAATCAGGGATTACTTTAATCATACTCATTATTAGATTGTGCTATTTTTGAAACGAATCACAAAATATTTAAAAATTTAAGTTTAATAAAATTATAAAGATTCAACTTCTCTAAATTTTACGCTAATGTTTATATTAAAATATGTTACAAATTAAAAAATAGTTTAGGTCTAATACATTTTTGCTATAGGTGTAAAAATGCAATTACATACCCAACATTTGAATGGTCAACTTTTTCACCTACATGATTGCGTGTTACATAGCTATATACATAATAATAATTATTAAATTATGATTGGAATAAATAATGGTTGTTGAAATTTATAATTAAATAGATATAAAAATTGAAAGTTTTTGAAAAATCCACTATTTTGTATCAACTGCGCGGCCCATGTTCATCGATTAGCAATCTATATTGTATTGAAGTTAGAACATTGTGTTATCAACATAATTAATCACAAAAAATAAAATCAACCATAATGTCTTGTTAAAATCCAATTAATTGTAATGCACCAAGTTTATTGTCATGAATAATTGAAATCAAGTTATAAAAAGTTTGTGATTACAAAATAGTTAATATGAATAGCGATGAATAAAAAAACATTATTATTTTACGTGTTATCTCAAAAGTTGTTGTTGTTGTTGTTAGCCCCTATTATCTCAAGAGTAATTTGACACAGCACTTTAAATAGCAAAGTTGAAAGTTACAGATGCCTTATTGGTTTGTATGCAAGGTTCGTTTAGAAATATTATTATTAAATTTTTCATTGTCTTTATTATAATTTGATAAGAGAAAAGAGAATATTTGATAGCAATATTGTCAATTGCGAAATGTTTTAAGATTAACGGCTTTTGTCTGGATGTGGAGACGTGCAAGAAGCTTTAGGAAGCTCTTTAAAAGATGTCTTTGACCAAGATTATAATCTTTCATAATGATCGAAAACTTGTTATAATATGTTCAACAAACCCAAGAAAAAGAAGCAAACACTAGTTTTAATAATACCAACCCAACTCTCAATATGGGAATAATGAAGTAGAGAATGCCTGGCGAAAGCATTAAAATTATTCATGCATGATGAATAAATATTAATAATTTGTTTCTTTCCAATTCTTTATGAGTTGGCAAAAATTATATTTTCCTCCATTAGAGTCTGTCGTAAGTTTCCTCCCATTTAAATTTCATGTGACCAAAAAACCAACTTATTAATAATTTGTTAAACAATAATTTCTTTAGGATGAATCTTAAATTAAGACAATTATAATATCATAAAATACAGGTCGACAAAAATCAAATTGTGAGAAAAGAAAATTATGAGGGGTAAGATAATCCCCAAGATAGCCTTATCTCAATAATTTTCGGTTTACCGAAGTTTCTTTGCCTTCGGCTATTTTCTTATGTATGTTCCGAAAAATGGTCAAATTGACTTATTTTGCGACTTCAAAATTAAACTGAAAATCTTTCCATATTGTAACTTGTAACTTTTGTTTTTTATCTGAGAAATAAATAAGTTATCAAGCTTTTATCACCAATTAGGTTAATACTGAATATTTGGTGCCCCAATTTATGTAGGACTTGATGCATTATCGGTTTTGAAATAAAATGCTATTAGAAGTTTGATTATACCAGGTTAACTGTTTTAAATATAATAACAATTTTTCCCAATATTTTTTTATTTTATTTTTTTTTTTTGTTTTTTTTTAACATTTTTTAATAATACTCATTGTTAATAGCTAAAGTTTGATTAAAAAAGCGGTAAACGGATTAGATCCCTAAGATGGCAGGTCCGGTCTTTGAAAAGCCCATAGGTCTCTTTGTTGACCTGTGTAATCGATCATTGAATATAATATTTAGCAATAATAAAAAGAAAATTTAACTTTTTCAGTATTAGCGAAGTTCTTTGGAAAATTTTTAGTAAACCTTAGCAAATGTACTTTATTTTAAATACAATACACATATAAAGTATCTAATATCCAAAAAGTATATAAAATTTTTACAGGGTTTTAAAGAAAATTTAGACGAGTACTATCGATAGTACTATTCTAAAAAAAATTTTTACTCATCATCGAGTCGGCTCAAATAGCTCAGTGGCAAACCTTCCTGTCTTACACGCAGGAGGTTGCGAGTTCGAATCCGTGCACAGGAAGCTTTTTCTTCGGAAAAATAGTATACATGTGCAACCATTTTGAAGCTGCTGAGTGGCCTGCTTAGGCAGTAGGCCCTTAACAATATGCCTAAATTAAGAGTCTAGGCTAAAAACCTAGGTCGCCGGCGTGCGAACAAATCTTACTATTTAACCCGTCGGCAATATTAATTGCTTTGCTCGGGTTAAGAGTCAGAGCCGAAAGGGTAGGGCGCCCTTAAATGGGGAAAGGTATGGGGCAAACCTCGAACCAATTGTTTTTTTTACTCATCATCGAGTAGGTTTTTCCAAATCACTATTATTCGAGTAGAGATTTATTTTTTTAGATTACTAATTACCCATTATCGAATAGGCAAAAACCCGATGTGTATCAATCCTTGGTCGAAATATAGTACATGTTTTTTTAAAAAACTGCATATTGTTAAAACAACAATAAAATGTATGACAATTTTTTTGCACATCCCAATAGTGTCCACTTTTCCTCATTTAATTCTTATTCACTATGACTCCCCTGTTCATTAAATCCCAAAAGGATTTAATTTGTTCGACATTAAATCTATAGGCAAATGCCATATTAATAAGATTTTATGCATTTTTTGTGACCTCTTATAGATAGGTTTTCGCAACTTTTAGATTGAAACTATATAGTCGGAGTCGGAATTCAATTTTACACAGCCTTAATTGGCTATTAATATGCGAGACATATTTTCAGTATCCCTGCCTTCGTACTATTCACCAATATATCCATGTCAAACAGAAAAACATCAAGTTTATAATCTTTAAGGCGATTAGCTTCTCTTGTTTTTGTATTCATTTGCGCGATTTTCAATTATATAAATTTTAATTACAAAGTTTTATCTATTGCAATAGAAATTGACCTTACATTATAACTATATAAGTTTATAAAGGTTATGAATTAAATGTTTTTAAATTATTAAAAAAATATGAAATTATGTGACCTGGATAAAAGTGACGTTATGACATTACATAAAACTTAATGCTAACTTAAGGTTAAACCACCGCAATGGTCTCTTCGTGTCACATTTTCTATCTTAATGAACTACTAGTATAATCTTGTCAACCTGAAGCTCAAAATTTTTCAACTACATACTTTCTCAAATAAGAACTTAACAAAAATTATTTTAATAAGTTATCAGCCATATGGACATATTATTGTAAGAATTTTAGACCCTAACATAATATTTACAGGTGGTCGGTCAGCTCCACACTTCATAATAAAAATATCTTAAATCTTACAGAATAATCTTTGAGGCATCGAATTATTTTATTCTCAAAATAAAATTGTGGTTTGCCAAGACATTAAATATATAAAATTTATATTTTATTAACCTAGGAGAATGCTTTAATGTATGACACCAGTTCATCTGCCGCCAAACAATCAGACTTTTCAGGGGACAATCAAGATTTTATGAATGACCTCAACAAGGAACGAAGCCCTACGGTTGAGTTTTCGCCTTTTCACGCTATTAAGTCAGCTGAGTATGGTCTATCTAATAGTGCGTCACGTGATGATTGGTCACGTGGCAATGATTCAACTGTGACATCTTCCCTGTTTTCCTCTACAAGTAACAGTTCCTTGTCCTCTTCCTCCTCAAATTTCTCTTCACCCGATGCAATCAACCACGACATTAATAGCAAAAAATTCCCTAACATTTTTAGTATTTTGAATTACAAAACAACCTGTTTAAGGCGAGGCCAAACTGTCAAAACTTGTGCCATTGTAAAACCTCCGAATTTTAAGAGTTTTTCTTCCAGGTTTGTTCTGCCTTAATATTTTATTATGTCTATAATAATCGGATTTAAATAATATTGACGCAATTTACTTTATTAAATCTTTATGTTTTATGGCTATTTTTTAATATATAATAGATGTAAAAAATATCAATGCAACAACCATGAGGGTACGAATCGATCTGCCGTTACAGATGAAGAAAGATGCATCTGGCAGTGTAAAAATTACAATCAAATCACCTGTGCACGAAAAAATGCTGTCCTTGCTGTTGTAAAAAATGGGTATAAGGATAGTGGAATATCGCGGCATTCGGAAGAAGACACGTTAACCACAACGTTTTGTTCAAGTACTGAAAGTGATGTAAAGCCTAAAATATTACGAAATAACAATATTTCTACCGTGCCACATAGTTCGTTTAACTTAATTAAATCCTATTACCCCGACTTCAGCAAACACTGCAAAAATGAACATTTTTTGAATACCAACAAAAATAAATCAGTGGCCTTAGCTTACTATTGTACCTGTCCGGTGTGGGCCACAATGCTTAAAAATCACGAGAGGCGTCATCTTAAACGTGCCTACAAAAAGTACAGACAGTTAAAACTACAAATGTACCAACGAAATCGTCATCAATTAATTTTGAAAGAAAAAGGACAATGTTTTTTTTTTGATTCTAGTTCTGAACATGAAAAATCCCCTTGCAAACTTGCAAAATTTAATGGCACTAACCGCTTGATTACACAACCAAAATCCGCCACCATTAACTGTATTGGCGCACCACTATTACGTCGGTGTTATTCGGCTCAACTGCTACCGCCGTCGAATTCAGCCAATTTTTCTAAACACCGAATGTTTTTGAATAAATTCAAACAATTAATAGAGGACAACGATGGCCGTGGTTTAAATCTTCAAATTTGTTTTATGAATGACCCAAGTGACGATGACTCTACCACAGTCATGGAAGCATGCAATATTACAAATAAAATTGTTAAGCCTTCAAATGGAGGCGTTTATACTTTAAAAAACAACTATTTTTACAAAGCCTCGGCATCTTTAAACGATTTATCTGTTGGGGCTCAATTCAGAGAAGTGAATGGCGTATTTGGATACATACCACAAGCTGAATTCCAGGATTTTAGTAATAACAGATCGCGAAAATTATCCAAACAATATGGCACACTTTTCCCCGTCTTCCAATCATTGACAAATAAATATCAGACGGAATGGAGCAATGCAAAATCATTGCAAAAGCACGGGAAATACAAATCATCTTCTTACAAACCGCGTTCTAAATTATTAATGAGAGGGTCATACCGCCAAAATTTTAAAAAAACTTATGGCAAAAATTTTAGCGAATGTAGCCGCGATAACGATAGTATTTTGACGGCAAATTACAACCCAGACCAAAGATTCCCTTCTCTTTACCCTTATACTACCGATCAAGATAGGATTAATCCGGCCACTAAGCTCTCCAGTTTTTCGGGCAACGAAAGCTTGCAAGAAGGTGAATCTTCGGAGTTTCTTTCTCGGCATTACTACGTTGACAATTACAATACACCGACTGAACTTGTTCAAAGTTTGACTATGCCTTCCTTGACGGATTTACAAAACAACAAAAATATATCCGACCTTTTTCTTAAAAATGACTCACTTTTTTTAAAGAAGAAATTAGAAAATGGTTTAACCAGTTCTTGGAAATCTTCAAGCTCATTTGTTAATGATTTGCCTATGTTAGTGGAGCAACAAATCGAACTACAAAAACAAAGAGCTCGCATTGCCCTCGCTCAAGCCCCCATTATGGCAAAAATGCAGTTACAGGTGGATAAGGAGTACACGAAATTTGCCGGCATTTTTTCTAATAAGAATTGCACTGGTAAAAACATTGAAGCATGTGCTAAATCTAATAACGCCGTGGCTCGATATAAAGGCTCTTATAGCGAGAATTATAATGTTGCAATACTAGCGAAAAAAGATAACAGCCTACCTATTAATGATGGTGGTAAAGTCTTTAAAAAACTATTTTCATCCAGGAAGGCTTGCGAACAACTTCTACCTAAAGTTTTCCAGCTTAACCAAAATTTGCTTAAAAAATTGGCGGTGGGTAACAAATTAAACGGCCCGCAAGCTCCACCCATTTTACCTCCCCCTACCTTAATATTACCTAAGGGTGTAACCAGACAAAGTGAAAACTCAAGAGATGTTATAAAATTCGATTTACTCGACGAAACTTCTAACTCTTCAAGTGGATTGTCAACGCCTACTCATCCGCAACAAGGTTTTAGCCAAGTTACCCAGTGTGTGGCAGCCTTGCTCTCGTATAAAATTCCGTTATTAAGCTCCGTAGCCTCTCCTTGCCTTAATCCTAGGGTTACTGACCAACAGGCCCTTCACATAGATAATAAAAGTCAAAAAATTGCCATTGATTTTTCTCATAAACAAAGCCAACTTGCAAAATTAGAATCGTCGCAATCAAACTCATCTTCAATAGCTAATTATACCGCCAACAATAACTTTTACCGCACTCTTAAAAAGGTATATTGTTAAAAATATCGTAAGAAACATCATGTTACTTCTTTCCTTAGGATATTAGAACTCACTTTATAATGCGAATAATGTTTTGTGTTAACAAATTTAGGAATTGTTCTAGAGCATGAGCAAATCAGCCATTCTTTTAATTTATTTAATTTTATGGCAAATTTTGTCAAATAACTCTATGAAATAAAAGTTAATTTGGTTAAAACGTTTTTTCTTCATTCTATATTTAACAAAAACTTTTTTCCATACATAATTTTCTTATTAGACCGAATTAAGTTTTAGGGTACTTGGTTATGACCTTATAATTGTATTATATGGTATGTAAACCTAAAATATTACTCAGGTCAACAAATTTTTGAGAGTTAACTTACGGAAATCAAACCTATCTTAGAGTTTTCAAATCCGTTTACCGATTTTTCTAATCAAACTTAGTTAGTCACCTATAAACAAAAAAATTAAAAACAAAAATAAATTGGAATTTTTTTTGCATATTTACAATTAATTCAAGCTTCAAATAATATTTTTATAATATATCGTGGCTTATATAAGGTTAAATGCGAAATTTTCTGATCTAAAAGATGATGGAAGAGCTTGATATACTAAAAAAATTTCTCATTATCTGAGTTTATAAATATAAGTTACAAGGTAATTTGATATAAAAAAAAATTCTTAAATTTGTTCTTTTTAGGGTATTCTCAAGGTCGCAAAATCTGCTAAAAAAGCCATTTGAAATGGACGGATGTAAGGAGCCAAAGGCGGAAGCAATTAAGAAAAACGAAAAATATATATGAGATAAGGCCATGAAGGGAATACATTCTTTTATGTTTTCGTAATTCACTTTTCTGACATTGATATATTTGTTAATTTGTTTTATAAAGATTAAGCACTTTATATTAAAATATATGTGCTAAGATTGCTAATTTGAACGGTATAAACCATCGGATGAAAGGAGTACCCGACGAGCCTATATTTGATGTTGGCAAAGGCTATGGCGGAATGTGCAGCACAGCTTCCAATTATAATCTTTGCATAAATCCGATTAAAAACTACATAACTTTTAATCGTGATACACTCTCTAAAATCCCAATGGCTCAATTGCAAATTTTAACTAACGCCTATCTTGCTCATATACAAAGTTTTATAGTTTTTTTTTCAGCAAAATTTTTGTTTTCCTTCTTTGGTTTTTGTTAAACAAAAGCCATTTTTTGATAATTTGAAACGTCTTTTTGATGTCGATCATGTGCACCGTAGACAAAAAAATTTACAATACAAAGTAACCTGATCTCGAGAATACTTTGCTGTCATACATTTAAACAAACACGTTGACCATTGTTCGCCATAAACTAAATTACCGTTTTAACTTTTGGGAAATTAAAGTCTTAACAAGTCAATAACTCCTCATTTTCATTAAATTTAAAAATGCGCAAAATGTATTGTTTTTTAAGAGCTATTTCAAATATTTTACTCCAAAATTTTGATACAAACTAAAGAAGAAAAGGATTTAAAAAAATTTATGGTTGTCATAAATAAATTTGACCACTAAATATGTTTAAATATAACCCAACAATTTTTTTAGTATTTAAAGCAAAATAAATATTTAAGGAATTTTTATATAGTTGGATGAGAATATGAAAAACAGTAAACTTTTGAAAAGAGTACAAATTATTTAAGTCATAATTATGCTGATCGTAAGTTAAAATTTGTTGAAATATATAATATATCAGCAATCTTTTTAGAGATGAACGTTGATTTAATGAACTTGCTCATGGAAAGGGATGAGCTACATATGGAACAGGATTCTATTCTAGTCGATATAGAAGATATTAAAGGGTAATATTTTTATAATAGAATTCCAATCCAAAAATTAATCTTTTGAACAATTATTTAAAGTTACCCTTTATAATTAATTACATGTAAAATCGCAACCTATTATTGTTAAAAGTTTAGCAGGTTCCCCATTTTTATCAAAAACCCCGGTGTCCTAAATATCGTGTTTTTTTACATTTGAAGGAATCAGCATGATTTTATATTCAACAAGAGTGAGCCATGCATGTTATTTATTTAAAAATTATCTATGATAATTTTACTAACAAAATAACGGCCAAACACACATTCTTCCCTTTACACTATCCTGTTATTTAAATATTGGCAAATTATTGCCATTTTGGACAAAATAATAGAACTTGAGGGTTTGTACTTTTTCCGGCATTCATAACACTGGACAACAAAATTTGGACGATCTTAGGCATCATTTATGGCAACTATCATTTTTGGTCAAGTTTTTGGTGCTTATTACGGATATGAATTCAGAATTTTAGCCAATGCCTCAGGATTTTAGTTATTCAGTGTCAAAGTTGAGATTTTTCGATTTTTGGGGTATTTTGGGCTTCTATATCATAAAGCGTATGGGTAGTAACAAAAGTTTAATAATACATTTAATACCAAAACATTCATTTAACGTAAGGCGTATTTTTTTCTAATACTTAATTTTTTTTTTATTTTTTTCATAAATTAGTTTGTTTCGTCACAAAATCCGTTTTTTATCCTAAATACCTTTAAAGTAAATTGCTTATACTTTTAAGATATAAGCTTTTTTAGATGGGTTTTTTATGAGGAATCTGAATAGGTCAATAGATTTTTTGAAAAATTAATAGTTAAGAGAAATTTTTTAAATTTTTTTCTGAACTTTGGACGCGGTTTGAAAAAACTGGAGGCATTGGGGATATCTTTATCGCAAGAAAATTCTCTACAAAACCCTCTTAAAATCGTTCATGTTGTTTTTTTTGTTGTCCAGTGTAATAGGAGGAGCATTTTGGTTTAAACTTTGGTTTTTTCGCTCAAAGCAAGACATCAAATACCAGTAAAACAGTTAAATCTACATCAGAACTGTTAGGCTAATATCTCCATTGGTTGGCTACATTTGGTAGTTAGAGGATATACGTTAAGATAGATTAATGAATATTTGTTGTAATTACACATGTCAACAAAAATCATTGTCAGAAAAAATAAGTTTATCAAAACATAATAGCATAATATCCCCATGATGGCCTTATCTCATATATATTTTTTCCGCCTTCGGCTCCTTAGACCCGTCCATATCGAAAAATGGCTTTTTTTTGACCAAACATATTTTGGACCTCGAGCTAAAAAGAAAAAATTCAAGAATTTCATATAAAAATCCCTTGTAACTTATATAATCTCAAATAATGAGAAATAAAATTTTTTAGTATATTGATTTACATCATCATTTAGATAATACAGAATATTTTACGTCCAAACTTAAATACGACACGATAACGGGTTTTTATAAATATATTATTTGAAGTTTAATTTTACCAGTTTAGCTGTTATGAATAAAAAAAAATTTATCTTGAATCTCTTGTTTAATTGACATTTTTTCTAAAATTTTCAATGTTTTAAAAACCGATTTGAATTCCCTAAGATGGCAGGTTTAATCTTTGTTAGCTCACGACTCTCAGGAATTTGTTGACCTGCATTAATCGTCGATATATTACAATCGCGCAAAGGGGTTTAGGCGTTTAAATCCAGTCTTGACAACTTTAACAGTTTCAATTTTGCAAGAACACTCAGTTGTATATAAAAACATTTTTTCGTTACCGTTTATGACACAATTACTCCTAGGCAATTTCGTAAAATGTATATACTTCATCGGCTTAATTGAGCAATTATTTTTGGGTCAGGAGCATTGTGCTATGCTGCGACAATAATACCTGATGCCAGTAGAGTTTAGTGCGTCTCTCCGCCTAAACCATATTCCATAACACAACGCTGCATTCTAAGGAATAGGACAGAATGGAGGGCAAAAGTCAAAGGCCAGAGTTTACCTGCTAAAACAATGCCCCCATTGATCTACATCTATTGAAAGAGACGACATACCCGTCAGAGCATGGCCCCTTCTTTATTGAGCCTAAATGACTTGATTTAGCCTCAATACATTTTTTCATGTTAACACTCTGCCTTCATTATTTCCCACACAAAACACTTTTTTCCATTTAATCGATGATTAACAATCATTTCAATTTTTATAAATGTGGTCTTGTCAACTTAGGGTCCTGTATAAATTTTTTTCTTGAAGTTAAACACATACAATTCATGAATAATTTATAAGCACCCTAGATTGAAAATAAACTGACCTGTGACAATACCATTTTTCGCCTCTTTACATATTTTTTAAAATTCTTCTAAGTATGAGGCCTACACATAAATTTATTTTTGTGGGCTGAATTTGTTAAGCTTTGCTTTAGGCCATGTGCAAAGTGAGTTATTATTTTCGTAAAATTAAATTCGTAAATTTTATTTTTTTCAAAATTTTATTAATTTCAGAAAAAGAATTTTATAGACTAAATTTGGCAACTTTTTAAAAATTTTCGTTTTTTTACAAAATAAAATTTTTCAAAATATTGAAAATTTCACGAAAATAAAAACTCACTTTGCACTGCCTTGTAAAAAATCCTCAATATGTCGAATCTATAAATCCAAAATCATGTATTTCTTTAGAATTCGACTCATTTCTATACGAGTATATGATGTAGGGCATCAAACGATCTAGAGAAATTTAATGCAGTGTTTAATAAAAAATTTAGCTCCACAGTTCCTCAATTGAGGTGAATGGCAGGAAAGAACTGAATAAGAGTGAAACAACTTGTTTCCGGGGGGAGGGGGGTCAAAAATATTCAAATGAAAAATTTTCACATGCGGAAAAAATAAATATTCCTCTTGTAATAATTTTAAATTTTTTGGTACGGATTTTCATGGTATTGATGAATCTATTTTTCAATGTTTCAATAAAGAAATTTTTTAAATGAGTCGGATGGGGTACTCTAGGCAATTTGAAAAACTTGGTTTTTATTTGGCCAAGCTCATGTTTGTAAATAATTTAAATTTTATAATAAAAATTAATTTCATCATAAGGGACAGAATAAAAATAATTTTTTTACATAAATTTACTATTCTAAGGTACTATATGCCGTTTTTAATTAATTCACTCACCTTAAGCAATTTAACCTAAAAATTATTAATTAAGCACTTATATATTTATTAGAAAAGATTATGACTTAAAGGATGCCAATAGGGCCTATTTAGACAGGCATTTTTCAAGCCTTATTTTATCAATTTTATTGCAGGAATTATATAAAAAAATTAAATATAATAAAAGCAAATTTTTGCAGTATATAGGAGTTTAAATTACGAGTTTTTAATTTATTCTGTTCAAAAAGCCCCACATTAGTATCTTGGTTTTTTTTGTATCTATTAACATTAGCTAGGTAAAAATTTCAGAATTTTACGTATCACAGGTCAACAATTTTTTGAGATATGAGTTAACAACAGAGATCAATCCTGCCATCTTAAGGAATATCAAATCCGTTTACCGTTTTTCCTATTCAAAGTTACTTAGTCAGTTATAAACATTGAAAATTTGAGAAAAAAAGGTCAAAAACCCAAAAAAGATTCAAAAACAAAAATAAATTGAAATTTTATTTTTGCATATTCACAATAGTTAAACTGGTAATTTCAAACTTCAAATAATATTTTCATTAAAAACCGATAATATATCGCGTCGTATTTAAGTTTGGACGCGAAATATTTTGTATTATCTGATTTATTGATAAAATATATTTTTTATTATTTGTGATTAAAAATATAAGCTACATGGAAATTTTATATGTAAAAAAAAATTTTTAATTTTTTCTTTTTAGGGTATATTTAGATCTGTCAATATGGTCAAAAATGGCCATTTTTCGTTATAGATAGATCTAAGGAGCCAAAGACGGAAGAAACTAAGAAAAACGAAAAATACATATGAGATTAGGCCATCATGTGGATGCATTATTTTATGTTTTCATAAAATTCACACTTCTGACCTTGATATTTGTTGACCTGTGTTATTTAAGCTCAGTTAATTTCTCCGCTTGTTCGGAGAAGCCAACGAGCTCAATTGAGAAGAAAAGAAAAAGAAGCCTTTTAAGATTTATCTTTTAAAAATATGAATTTTATTAAGTTGAGTTATTTTTTTATTTGAGCTCTCTCAGTTAGGAGAGGGGGGGGGGAAGGGGGGAATAAAAAATGGTAAAGATTTAGTTCAATTTTGGACTATATTTCTTATTATTTTTGAACTGCAACTCTTTTAAATTAATGAACTAGGGCATTAAGCAATTGTGTTTTTATTCTCCAATTTAATACTAGTGCAATGAGCTATTGCCCTATTTTTTCCATCGTGAAATGTTTTCCCTTTTACTTATTAGGTTAGTTTTAAACAATTATGACTGCAATTTTTTTATTTTCTATTGTCTTTATGCTATCCCAATTTCGTATTATTTGCTCATTAAATTTATGGCTTTATACAATGCTATTTTAATTTTTCCTTTTCAAAATATATTGTTAATAATAACTCCAATTAAATAAAATTTGTTTGCTGCAACATTTATTAAATATTATTAACAGAATCGTAGCCGGGGGAGGGGCAAACTTGACGCCGGTCCCTTTTCTGGCAGGCTCTTCTATTTTACTAGTTATTTTAAAAATTGCCTGTTTTGCCCCCCTTATCCAAAAGGTAGTTAGGTGCCAAGTTAGCCGATTAGTGCATATAAATACGGCTGGGTCCTTATATTTAGAAAAATGTGAACATGCATTTGAGATAGCATTATTCTAAATTGATCACATGAAAGTTGAGAGCCATTAAGGTATTTAATTTCCGAATCAGCTTGTAATTTTTCAGATAAGGCCAAAAATAAAAAGCAAAATATTGCGGGCTGAACAGCAGGTTTGAGTGGGAGCTTAATTTAAAAATGTGTCGCGCTGGTTGGGTCAAATATGGCCCGGTTTAGCTACGAGTTTTAACTCGCGAGTGCTAGTGAGAAATTTGTAACACGAATGCGTGGGGCCTGTACAAATCCTAATTTTAGACCTCTATGACTTCAAGAGTATTCAAGCTAAAGACTTTGTTTGTATTATAAAAAAGAATATGTATCATAAATAAAAACTGTAAGTTTTATATAGCACAAAGAAAAAGAAAATTTAAAAAAATAATATTTCTCATTTTATTGTGGAAATAATTACACAGGTCGACACATATCAATGTCGAAAAAAATAATGATTACATCCCCATGAAGTTCTTTCATATATATTTACCGATTTTCGTAGTTTCTTCCGCCTTCGACCAATTATATCCATTCATAAAAAGTGGCCTTTTACCAAATAGACAAATTTTGCGACCTCGAGAATACCCTAAATTTCGTATAAAAATCCCTTGTAACTTATTTTCTTTTCCCAAATAACGTATAATAAAATTTTTGAATATATCAAGCTCTTACATCAACATTTAGATTATACAGTATATTTGGCACCCCAGCCTAAATATGACCCATTTTATTTTTTAATAAAAATATTATTTGGATATATTTAAAAGTTTAACTGTTCAATAAAAAAATAATTTTTTCAATTTGCTTGTTTCTTTTCTATTTTTTTTTTACATTTTTTTCTAAACATTTTTATAGCTGTACGAAGTTTGATTAAAAAAACGGTAAACGGATTTGGAATTTCCTACAGATTTGATCTATGTAATCTCATATATCTCAAAATTTGTTGATATGTGTTATAATTCTTTTAAATATATTAAATATATCCATATTATTAAAATATTTGTGTTATTCGATTTAAAAGATTCATAAAAAATCATTATATAAAAAATTATTTTGAGCTAGGGGAGACCGGGGCAAAATGGTCTGCGGGGCGAAATGGTCTGCGGAGCAAAATGAAAAATGCATTCTTCTCCGCGAAAAATAAATATTTTTTTTCTTAAACTTTAGATATTTTAGATCTTTGAGCAGACCAACTCATTTTTTGTATGGCTATACATTTAAAAAAATTTAGTAAAGGTGATAAATATAAAATTGGGTGTAAAAAATTTATGTTGTTAGGCTTAAATATTTTGTTTTATTTAAAAAAATGAGTTTGTAATGTTAATATATACACATTCTTTGAATATCATTCTAATTTCAATTTTTAATCTTATTTTTATTTTACATTTCATTAATAATTAATATTTTAATTTTAAATGAGCTCTGTTTTTGTGGCACCCCAAACAAGTATTTATGTAAATGCAAACTTATAGAAGATAAAAAAGAAGCTTGATGAAGCATTATTTTTAGAAGCATCTCTAGCACATAAATAAATCAAAATCATTATACACAATAGCTAAAGAGTTCAAATTATTCTATGCCACCCTTAGGAAACGTTCTAATAATCAATTTTAGGAAAAACATTTTTCAATTTGGATGAAGAGCAATTATCTGTTAATCATGTTCTATATGCTGCTAAATTATTTTAGTCAATCACCTAAAGAAGTATAATAAATGAAATTTATGAAAAGGCATCTATAAATTTCTCTTAGAAGTCCAAAAAATGCAAGCTTGGCTAGAATTTCAATAATGTATGGATTTTCTTTTAAAATATACTTTTGATG
Source organism: Acutogordius australiensis (assembly GCA_030555515.1). Classification (NCBI taxonomy): domain Eukaryota; kingdom Metazoa; phylum Nematomorpha; class Gordioida; order Gordea; family Gordiidae; genus Acutogordius; species Acutogordius australiensis. The sequence continues at coordinate 28,922,786 of CM060244.1, read as the reverse complement.
GTTTATTATATTTTGAAGCACACAAGATTTTCAATTTGGATGAGACAGGTTTGTTAACTGTGCCTTTATCATCTTAAATCATTGCACAGAATGGGTTTGAGCATTAATGTTTTATTAGGTTGGAACAGTTGTATCAGCAGAAAGGGGATAGTTAAAATGTGCATTGCTATTAATGCAATAAGGAAAAAAATAGCCCCTTTTTTGTCTTTACTAAGAGATTTAAGCAGGAATATTTGATTAATACTCCCTAATGGTAGCCATAGCTGTGGGAATTTATTAAAATGTATGAAAGAGGATGAGTTTGTAGATTATCTCAAGAATTTTGTAAAGCATGTAAAATGCTCTATAAAGTTTCAGTTTTTTATTTAAATTGATTCCTAGGCACTTATTATTATGGATAATTATGTATTCCACATCTCTATCAAGGCATTTAAAGTTTTTAAAGACACTAGGATCAAGGTAGTTACATTACCATCCTAATTCTCCAACAAGGCTTCTTCCATAATTCTCCAACAACTTCCCGCCTTTGTTGTAGCGCAAGCTACAACCTATGTAGGAATCTTTGGCCCACTTTAAATATTTTACAACAGAGCCATTGAAATTATTAAGGAAACAAATAAAAGGGTCTTTGGGATATATGGCATTTCAAAGATTATTCAAAAGGAAATTCTAAGAGCAACTTCCAATACCCAAAATGTAGCAAATGGGCTTATTTTAAATGTTGAAAATATGATAAATATTTTATCTGCCCTCCTTAATTAATTTTAAATAAATTCAATAAATAAAAACGGTTATATTTATGTATAAATTAATTAGAATTACATGTAATAAAAATATATTGTTAAATATGTCAACTTTCATTTTGCGCCATCAATGTTTCATTTCACCCCGTATATGGGGCGAAATGGTTAGTAACACTAGATTTGTTTAACCACTCATAATTCTTAAATGCGATAAATATTTTTAATCCTAATTTAGATAATTTAATGAAATATCTCTAGATTAATTATTTAAACCAAAAATTTGGATGTAAAATGTGGGTACAGCATCGATTTTGCAAAAGTATCGCCCCGTTCTCCCCTATTTATCTATCATAAAAACTAGCTATTTTATAGAGAAAAAAAAATTAATTCATAACATTTACAATGCAAACCTTTTATATACTTATTGTATAAAACTATTATAAACCGAAAAAAATGCAATTTTTCCAATTAAAATTAACAAGGCTATGTCGTTTTTTAACATTTAGACCACGTGGGGTCCACACGAACCCAAATAGAACTTTTAATTTATAAACTAATTTGTTATTAAACCAAATTTTACTAGTTTATTTTTTATTATTTTTTAAATAAAAGTCATTTACTTTGATATATTATGTTTTTGAAGATATTAAAAATCTAAAAATAATAAACTTAATTAATCTTGAATATCCATTTTTTTCAAAATCTAGTAAAGATCATGGCGGATACATCCCACTTTTAAATTTGTCCACAAAATACAAAATTAAAAAAAAATATAAAATTTTAAATTAGCTTGAGGCACCCATTTTTGTGCCTCAAACCTTTTGGCAGGCACAACCCACAATCGAATTTGATAAAAAATTGTTAATATACAAAAAATTTAAAATTCATTATTACGGTTTGGACGCATCCAATTTTTACAATATTGTATGCAAAAATAGCAACGTTTGGTTAAAAAACTGGGCAGGTCTATTTGGTGTAAAATGAACTTGTGGAAAATGACCTTATACACGAGTTCATTTTACACCGAATAGTAAAAACGCTATTCAATATATTTTAGATTTGAGTTTTCTAATGTACTTTGGATGGGGATTTCGAATATATTATTTTTTCCAACTTGTTTATTTTTTTAATAAATGCGATTTTTATTTTTATGACTCACTAAACGAAGGGGATTAAATAATTACAAAGTTATCCATTTTATTCTGCTAAGCTAAAATTATAAAAGGAATTTTATTATACTCGCAATATTTAATTCAGAGGGCATTTATATATTCTATTAATTTATGTAAAAATATTACTATCAAGCATATTAAATATAATGTATAAATCGTGCATCAAAATTTAGACCAAGCTTTGCCCAGTATGTAGTGTAACAGGCTAATAAGCGAGAAGTCCTGGGTTCGAACCCTGTGAAGACATTTTTTTATTTTTTTTTCAAGATACCCACATAAGCCAGCATAAAATTTGTTTACTTATTTACAGCTGATTACTCCATATATTGAATATTTTTTGTCCTATTTTGGTGTAAGTGTCTTATTACATACAATCGACAGAGAAATCGACTAAATATAAGTACACAAATGTTATGCAGATTGCAGACTTATGTAAATATCTTAAAAAATAAAAAAAATGTCTTCGCACGGACTCGAACCCAGGACCTCTCGCTTTTTAGCCTATTAACGTTGCACATAAGGCAATCAATGCTCGCTTTAATTTTTTGACGCACGATTTATATATTTATAACAAAATTTTAACTGACATTATAAATTTCTAGTAATTTTTCAAAATAAATGTAATATGGAAAATATTAATGCCCTTTAAATTAAATTTCTCTTTAAATTCATTTTAGAATTTTAGATTGGCAAAATACAACGGAAAACTTTGTAATTATTCACTAACTTTCATTTAGTGACTAATAAAAACTTGTAAATCGCATTTATTAAAAAACTAACAAGTTAGAAAATTTTCAATAATATACTCGAATTCCTCATAAAAAGTTACATTAGAAAACTTTAATCTAAGAAATTTTCCTATATTGAAAAGCGTTTTTACTATTCGGTGTAAAATGAACCGCGGGTAAACATTAGACCAAAGCAAATAAAAATAAAAGAAATATAAAAAAACATGAACCTTTCTTGTACTATGAACTTTATTAGTGTATTTAGGTTTATTTTTTGAAGATTTTTATAATTGCCATTTGATGCATCACAAAGTGTATCCGTATTTGAAATCAAAAATTAAAGCTTTTATAAATATTTAAATAAAAATTATTTTTTTCCCAATTCTCGAAGTCGCAAAATTAGTCACTTTGGTCAAAAAAAGGCCATTTTTTCAGACGGAGCAAAATAGCCACAAACCAAAGAAACTACGGAACGGAAAATATATATGGGATTATGCCATCATAGGGATTTTTAATATCAAAAACTTCTTTTTTCTGATGATATTAGTCGACATGTGTAATATTTTTGACCGGTAACGAACAAAGCATAAGAAGTATATTAATATAATTATATTCTTATCACTGAATTTAATAAACTTATAATATATTAGACGCGTCAAAGATAAGGCAAAATATTATCAGCAGACCTTGTTCGTCCAAAAAAAAGAAAGTAACGAAATAAAATAATAATCGCTATCATATTCTTTTTACGTTACAAACATTTCTTTTAAGTAAATAAAGGAATGAATGACATAAATTAATAGCAATAACATTTACAAAAAGTTATCTTTATTTGTTAATATATAGATATTATTTATTCCTCACGAAAACATAATTTTTGTTAGTTTAAATTGTTAAATATTCTTTTGTTTTTTTAATCATGTTTTTAAAATCACAAATTTTGGTAAAGTACTTTATTTATATAATTTATAATATATGAATTTTAATTAGATTACTAATAATGAATATTAATTACATAATAAATATCAATTCCCATATAATAAAATAATTTGAAAAATTAAGCTGAAATCAGAAGCAAATCCATAAATTTATAAAAAGAGCGTTATCGTCGGACTTTGAGTAATATTTATGGGAGAATTATTAAAATCAAATAAGTTAAGAGGCGTATTTACCAAGTAAAAAGTTAAAGCATTAATTTCATTTTTACGCCTGTACCGCGAAAAGCTTAATTTCTTTTCTATGTAAAATTCATGAGTGTAACATAATGCTTCAAACCAAAAATTTAAAGTTGACTTTTCAGATTTTACTAAATTTTTATTTGAATTATAAAAACATTTCTCTGCGCTACCATCAGATAGCAAAAAAAGTCCCAAACTTAAAAAAGTATTTTTGACTATAAATTTGCTAAATTCATCCACAATTTGTCTTTTGTTTAAAAAATTTTCCACGACTAAATGATTACTGGCATAGTTATTGCAAGAAAAAGAAGAAACTAATAAAAATTGTTGTAGCGGGTCAAATTCAGAAAACATTTTATTTTTAGCGTTAGTAAGTATTGCTTTGTTTTTATTATCCAAAGAAACTTGGTTGTCTAGATTTAATTCTTCATTTTTCAAGATTGGTATAAAACTCATCTGGGTATTTTTATATAATAAATTTGAATGGGGCTGTTGTGAGCCGCACTTGTAAAATTTGTGTCGTTTAAACATTGTTTTTTGATTCAAACAGTCGGAGTTATTTATAATATATGGTAAATTCCATTCAAAATATAATCCAAGTTTAATATAATCACCATTTATCTTAATTTGCGATTTCTGTGCACACAAAGAAAAATTGTAATTTAAAAAATATACATTTTTAGGCAAAATTTCCTTTATAATTGATCGTCGTAGTTTTTGAACTGCCTCTACCAGCATTTCTTTGTGGTTTGAGGCAAATTTAAAATTGTTATAATTAATATTCATATTGGAATTTGTCTCAATTATATTGAAATAAAATTGTTTAAGGGTGTAAGATCTACTAAAAGCGGGCAGGGCTGATAAACCAATTTGATTCACATTGTACTTTATATTTATATCATCTCTATTGATGGAGTTATCATTAGGAAGGCAAAATAAGGCTATTAGATTTTTTATCGTAATTTTTTTATTTTTATTGTTAAAAAAATTGAAATTATAAGGAGCAGTCTTAACTAAAAGAGGTAAATAATATGCATATGCCAAGTTTGTTTTTTGCAATCCCTGAACTTTTTCATCTAAGTTTTCTGCGGCAATCTCATTTTCATTTTTATTTAAAAGAATTAGTGGTAAACTAATGACAACCGTTAAAGTCTTATTTTCTTGAAAATCATTGCAAATCCTAATATATAATTCTATGGAAAAAGGTGAGTTGTTAAATTTTTCTGAAAAGCCATTATGTAATTGTAAAAAATCAATATCAAATTCAGTTTCTATGAGAAAAAAGGAGCCATTTATTAATGGATCATTATTATTAGTATCTATGTTATCATAGATATTTAGATATGGTAGTGGAATTTCAGTTGAGTATAATGGTACTTTTATAGCATCGTATAAATGGATAGGTAGAGATAAAATTTTATTAGAATCTAAATAACATGGCAAATTTTCTTCAGGTAAAAGTTTTATTGTCAACCCAAGTGCATCATAAGTACATTTATATTCACTAGGGTAGGCGGATATTATTAAAGGTAGGCATGTTTGGCAATGTAAATTAAGCACATAACCGTTGGGTCTAACACAACTTTGATAAATTTGAGTATGGGGTACGAATGTAAGAAGGTTTACATTATTATTATTATTATTGTTCTCCCAATTTTCATAAAAAAAACGATTGATAAGATTTTGATATTGAGTCATAAAGGAATTTTGGCCGTAATTTAATAGTAAGTCGGAGTTATTTTTGGAAAAAAAATCAAAGTTCGTTGCAAATATTTGGAAATTTTTATTAAATGAGTCAAAAGGAAACAAAAAATTAAATTCCACCGGAGGAAAACGCGTAACGACAGGTAAATGCGTAAATTTTTGGTTTTCAGGGTAAAGGGAAGGTCTGAGGTTTTGCCAAAATAATTGGTCACAATTCGACCGATCTCCTAATATGTAATATTATTAATAATAAAAAAGGATTTTGAATAATTAAATTATATAATATATGTTTAAATTACGAATTTTAGAGGGCCCTGTTAGTTCCTTATGCGCACGAACAAATTGCTACTCGCATATAATAATTGTTCTACGTTGCATAAATTAATTTCGATACAGGCAAAGAGTAATTTCTCTAGGCGCACAAATTAATTGTTCTATGCGGACGATTTAATCTTTATGGGCGCAATTAATTGATATAGATGCACTTGTTATAGATTTAAAGCGCGATTAATGGTGTTTGTCAATTGTTGCGAATATTTGTGGAAATTAAACATCGGTATTAGAGAATATTTTGACATGAAGTTTATTTGAAATTTTAGAAAAGTCTATTCTTACTTTCAATTACAGATTTGATATATAGATAAATTATAGATTAAGTGAAAGTTGGATAATATAAATAATTATTTTGAGCCGTATTTATTATTCAAACCAGTGATCAATATTGGCCAAGTAGCCCTAAGGCTGGTTAAAATTTTTTTAGCACATCCTATCCGTTTTTGAAAATATTTCTTGAAACATAGAGGTGCAAAATGTTGGGTTTGGTTTAAACCGGGTTTCAACTATAGTGATAAGCCTCGATGCGAAAAAAGTGGATGGGTTATAAATAAAAAATTTAATTCAAACTTTTTTCATTAATGGCCCGGCCTGATTTATTATTACAAATACACTTACTTTAAGCCCGGCCCAATTTTTGAACCGCCGACTATCTGAAGTATGAACGTAGTTCAACGCTTTATCAAGCCTGAAAATCGACTGGGCAATTGTGATTGAACAACGGTTAATATAACCAAACCCAATATTTTGCACCTCTCTTTTTTTCTCGAGTCATAATTTTCAAAAAAAGGACCGAATGGCTATAAATTTTATAACCAGGTTATGAGCTAGGCGACATAATTTACTACAGGCAGTCCAAATTTTGGACATATAATTTGTAAAAACTTCTTGAAATTCTTGTAATAAATTTCGACTTTGAAAAGTATTTAAACATCCGTAATCGAAATTAAAATTAGACATTTTCCCAAAAATCATGTCATCATTATATCCTATAATACTTATGAAATTGAGACACTAGTAAGTGGTATATAGCTTAAAGTAATATAATGTGCACCTGTAACAATTATAACGGACAACAAAATTTAAACAATCTTAAGCATTATTTAAGACAACTATCGATTTTGGTCACGTTTTTGATGCTGATTACCAATATAAAATCAAAGTTTTACACAATGCCTCAAATTTTTAGTTATCCAATGTCATCTTCCTATTTATAGGGTATTTTGAGCTTCTCACACAGGTCAATAAATATCAATGTCAGAAAAAGTACGTATATAAAAACATAAAAGCATGCATCCCCATGATGGCCTTATATCATATGTATTTTCCTTCGTAGTTTCTTCCGCCTTCGGCTCCGTGAATCCGTCCATATCGAAAAAATGGCTTTTTTTAACCGAATTGACCTGAATATCCTAAAAAGAAAAATTTTAAAAATCTTTTTTTCATATAAATATCCCTTGTTACGTATTTATCATCTCAAAAGTCAGTATATTAAGCTCTTACATGAGCATTTAGATAATACAGAATATTCAGCACTTAAATACGACACGATATATTATCGGTTTTCAATAAAATATTATTTGAAGTTTGATTCTAACTTGTGAATATGAATATAAACATTTATTATTATTTTTGAATCTTTTTGACACTTTTTTTTGATTTTTTTTAAGCTGAACTACTAGGTTTGTTTAGAAAAAAACGGTATTGGAAAATCCCTAAAATGGCAGGTTTGATCTATGTAGCTCATAACTTTCAAAAATTTGTTGACCTGTGAAACCTATGGGTAGAAACAAAAGTTTTAAAAATTTTAGACTATAAACGTAAAGTGTTTGAATTTTTTTATAAGATTTTTTAATTTATATCTTTTTGTAAACTTAGTGGTTTTAACCATAAAATCCGTTTTTATCCTAAATAACTTAAGAGTAGCTAACTTTGTACCTTTTTAGATATGTTTTACCTAAGGAATCTAAATATGCCAATAGATTCTTTAAAAAATTAATAATTCGTGGATTTGTTTTTAAACTTGGGACGCATTATAAAAAAAATGGAGGCATTGGGAAACTAAACCCGGGATCGTTATCGAAAGAAAATTCTTTCCAAACCCTGTAAAAATCGTTTATGTTTTCTTTGTTGTACAGTGTTATTTGTGCGCATAGAGAAATTATTTCGTGCGCTTAGCAATTAATAAATGCGAGAAGAGCAATTCATTCGTGCAAAGCAATTTTTTTGTGCAAGAAATTTATAGGGAATTGCAATAAAAATTAACTTTTTGTAAAAAATATCTACGAGAGAAAATTATATATACGAGCATCAAATTTCTCAAACGTCCACCCAACACCGAAGAGGGCAACAGAGAGTCCCTTATTTCGACATATTTCAATAGCAAAGGCTGTATTAAAACCACCTCCACCAATCATCCCTCGGCCAAAAATGTCGATCCCAACGTATATATCTTGCAAGCTTGGTATGAAAAGTTCTTTTTAAATTACAAAATAGAATGAATGTCAATACATAAGTCGACAAAAAACATAAGTGATCTAAGCGAATTACGACACTTCCAGGGCATTAATCTATATGGTGGCTTTACCGGAATTTTATTTTTAATTTTAGGGTCGGCCCGACCGACGGACCGAAAATTTTTATTGCTTTTTTGCTTCAAGATTAACAATAGAATACAAAGATTAAAAGTAATATATCGCGTGATAAATTTAGCATACTGTTAAAAATAATTTAAAAAAAAAAATTATGGCAAAATAATAAAATCGGCCCGAAATTTTTTTATTCAAGCCCAGCGAGTTTAAAATTTGCCGTCCTGTTGGAAGGGCTGGCATCGGGTCGGGTGAGTTTTCGGGTCCTAACTTTGATCTTAAATGGAATTCACAGGTAAAATTTTTATCTCAAATAATGAGAAATAAAGTTTCAACATTTTTTAATATATCAAGCTCTTACAACAACATTTAGGTTAAACATAACATTTGGCACCCCAATCTTAAAAAAACGACATTTTATCGGTTTTAAAATAAGTATATTATTTAAATTTTAATTTATAGTTTAGCGGTATTATAAATATAAATATTTTTATATAACTTCTAATATTTTTTCAAAAATTTTTAATGTTTATAGCTGGCTAAGAAAGTTTGATACAAAAAACGGTGAACGGATTTGAATACTCTTAAGATGGCTCTGGTATCAGGTAGGAGCTTATTAATCTCAAATATTTGTCAAACTGTGATATAAAATTAAAAATTAATATATCCAAGACTGGGCATTAAATTTTTTTTTATTAAATCTTAGTAAAATTTCATATCACTGCTTGATGAGAAGAGATTGACACTTAAATTTTTAATCCGTTTTCCATATTTTTGAAAAAGGCTATTAAAATTAAAAATCACTAAAACTTTTAAGGCAAATATGGGCATTAAAAATTTTTAAATATTTGTGCGATTAATATAATTATAGATTAGAATATAAAGAATAGGCTAAAAAATATAAAAACAAAAGTTTTATTTAAATTTTTTATTCATGCTAAAAACTGTTTTACTTACTAAATTTTTGGTTATTTTGAAACTCTGCAGGCTTCGAATCGAGGATTGAAAGTGTATTAACGTAATTAAGCACTGTTTTTTCAAGTGTTGCTTCGCTCCACGAGTAGTTTAGAAAAATACCATCACAGGCCAAAAAAAATTGTCTAAAAAATATAATTAAGTTCAACAGAATTTCTAATTTTAAGATGTAAAAAATATAAAAATGTAATCGCCATGAGTGTTTAAATAATCAATTTATGACGCCAGGGCTCCTTAAAATATGAAAGCAAAAATTTTAATGTGTACTTATATTTCTATTTTCTCCTCTTCTTTTCCTAGCTTTAAGACCGCTGTTTATGGTCCTTAAGCTGCCTGTTATATAAAAGTGTAAAACAATGTTAAAAATCGAACAAACGGTAAATGTCAGAGTGGCATGTTGGCCAAAAAAAATTTAGCAAGCCGTTTGGCCCACCAATAAATAGCAAATAAACGTGTTTGAAAATAGGTGCAAATAAATTTTGAATGAGGACATGTATTAAAGCTTATCATTATCCCGACTAAAATTTAAAATTTAGCATGTGTGATAATTTGATTTCGCCTCCGGCTCAACCGCCGGATGCGCCGCTTCGTGGCGCATGCTCGTTTTCAACGCGCTTGGATCCAGCACTTAGGTTGACAAAGATTGTCATACATTTTGAACCTTGATAATATTAATTTTCTATATATAGAATTTAGTACGTTCGTCATAAAAACATTAAAAATGTTGCCAGGCACATAAAAATATCATTGACATTTCCGAATTGTCGCAAATGATTTTGAAAAAACTTTTTTGAGTTTTTATTTTGTTTTTAAATTTATTTATTAATAAATTTTGGCAAATTTTGTTAATATGAAGACTGCTGAGTCAATGTCACCTGAATGTCGCAAAGTCTATAATTCAATATTGAATAAATTTTTAATATTTTATTTTGTTCGGGAATATGAGTAATTTTTATAAAAAAATTTTAGAGTGACATTTCCGAATTGTCGCAAATGCCATTATCTAAATATTGGAAAAATTTTTACATTCTGTATAATTTTGATTAATAAAATCCAAAATTTATCTGTAATAAAAAATTTTCGGGTGGGCTGGCCGGACCATAATTAAAAAAAATTCCGGCTGGACCTGATAGCAGATACGTGGGGGGGGCGGGCGAGCAAATATATTATTAAGTAATCAATCGAGCTAGAAAATCGAAAAAATCCTTTAATAATGAATCATTCGCATTTGCGACAATTTTGCGACATTATCACAAGATTAAAAATTAATAATTTTACCAAAAAAACTAATTATATTTTACCGCAAAAAAAAATCGATATAAAATTAGTTTTTTAATACATAAATGCATCTGCGTTGGTGACATTATCACAAGAATTAAAAATGGAATATTTTTACTATAAAAACTACCAATATTTACTGCACGAAAAAAAAATCGAAAATACGCTTTATAATGCATAAATCGCATTTGCGACAATTTGGTGACATTATCACAAGTTGAAAAAATGGATTAATTTTACCAAATAACTACTTATATTTTACAGCAAGAAAAAAATTAGTTTTATAATGCATAAAATGCATATCAAATTTATTGACACCGTTAGCAGACACAAATTTGATAAAATTTGGACAAAAAAATATACAATTCCAACATTTCCAATGGGCTAATGTTAATTTTTAAACTCCCGGGAAAAAACCCCGGAGTTTAAAAACGAAAAACTCCGGGCGGTTTTTGGGAGTGTTTTTTAAACAGAGTTCCCCTGGAACTCCCAGTGAATCGGAGTCTTTCCCGAATTCCGGAGTTTTGACATGCCCTAACCATGCCTAAAAAAATATCTTAATAAAATTACAGTAAACACCTATAAGGTACTTATATAATAGCATATAATATTGTTTAAACAGAATCGTTGTTTTTAACCTTTTCAACTCAAAAAAAAGGCCCAGCAAAATTTATTATTATCACCTTAAAATCCGCAATATCTACATATTAAAGATTGAGACATTTAGTGCAATACCAAAACTAAGGCATGATTAGTATTAATTTTATTCTTTTAAAAATATTTTTATTAATTATATTATTAAGAAAGTTTTCAATGTTATTAACAATATTTTACACCACAATAATTTTGGAAAAAAAAATTTGGTTTGGGCGTGAAAGCATTCGGGGCACTAAAAGGCCACGAACAGAGCCAGAGTATTAATATTGACCATTTTATTTTAACTAATATATTACATAGGTCAAAAAATTTTTGAGACCTATGACATCAGAGACCAGACCTGACATCTTAAGAATTTTAAAATCTGTTTACCATTTTTCAAATCAAAACTTGTAATACGCTATAAACATTGAAAATTTTTATAAAAATGTTTTAAAAAACGAGAAAGATTTAACTAAAGAATATAACAATTTTTTTATATTTAAAACAGTTAAGTTATTAAATAAACTTCATATAATAATTTTATTTCAAAACCGATAATATATCGTGTCCTATTTGGGTTGCCAAATATTTTGTTTAACCTAAATGTTTATATAAAAGCTGGGAAGTAATTTTTTTCTTCAGGTAATCTAGAATGCAAAATTAGTCAATTTGACCATCCTTTCAGTATAAAGAAACAGCCAAAGCGAAAAGAAACTTTGGAAAACGAAAAATAATTAGATAAGGCCATTGTGGGGATTAGTTAATTTCATTTTTCACATATTAATTTTTATTGACCTATAAAAGAAATTTTAAGCTAACAATTTAAAATTCTGTAGATTTAATGTCAAAAGCTTCTTTCCTCTTCTGCCCACAGTGAATAAAGCAGGGGAAAAATAGAATTGAGGTAATTACAATTAGAATACAAAGAATCTAGTATTTTGATGAAGATAACGGGGCTGATTTTCTTTATGTAAAATTCAAATGAACATAACTGTTCATCTAAAAAATGCTTTTTTAGAAGAAATTACACTTTAGTTTTATTGCATAATAGCCACTTGTTAATCAATTTGCCACATAAAGTTATATTTATATAAAATTAACCTTGGAGTTTATGAAACCCAAGTGCATTTTTTGATAAAGTAAAATGCACCTTTATGTAGCCCGTGTGTAAAATTAAGCCAAACATCAAAAACAAATTTGTGCTAAATAGTACTATTATCCAACGAGGAAAGATTCTGGTTGTTATCTAGGCTAAGAATATTAATACTTAATACATACCTTTTAAAATAATCCACTTTTTATCATTATTTTTTAGTATTAGCACCCAATTATGATGAGCACATGTTTATAAAGAACACATATTTTTAATAATGATCTTTTTTACCGTCGATTACTGTATAATGTCTTTTTAAGTGTGCAAACAAAAAATTAAAAAAAAAGTGCTTTATTAACCCAATGTAATGATCTGGGCAGTGCCACCTTATTTTTATAGGTCAGCCTTATCCAATTCCAAGACAATAAGTCTTTTTTTAATAAAAAGTCACCTTATAATCGCCCATCTTTTCTCTGTTCAAAATTGCCAAATTAATGCGATTCCAGATGTGGGCTGCGGAAACAAATTTAATGACATATCATTCTTCTATTATAAGTTTGGTTAATAAAAAAACCATTTTTTTTAAGCCACGTGCGAAGTGAGTTTTTGTTTTCCGCAAGAAAACGCAAAATTTTAATGCTAAGTATAGAGAAGAGCAGAAAAAGACAAAGATAATATATTCTTTTTAAATTAAAAAAAATAAATAAATATAAATAATATTTTTAAAATATATTACTAAACCATCTGCTTTTTTTATACAAATATTATTATTAAAAATAAACCTATAATGAATATATTAAATATAACTTATTACCATTTAAAAATGTTTATTTTATAGTTATATGACACTAAGGCATTAGTTACTCAAAAATGGAATTAATCTGGCTTTTAAAGCGTCCTTAAAATGTACAAAATGTCAAAGTCAGAGCTGGGGAAAAGCCCATTTTTGGGCTAAACTCATTTCTTTTTTCGAAATTAAGATAAAATAAAGTGGTTTAGCTTTAATCAAAATTTTTTTATAAGATTTAAGATTTTTTTGCTTATATTTTGTATTTATTTATAGTTAATTTTTTAGCCTTTCATAAAATTTTTGAAAAACTAAAATTTGAGCTTAGTCAAAAAAATGGGCTTTTTCCCAGCTTTGGTCACAGTATATAACGGTCAACAAAAAATGGCACAACCGTGAATTTTATGAAAACATAAAAGAATATATCCCCATGATGGCCTTATCTCATATATATGTTTCGTTTTTCTTAGTCTGGTCTTGGCTCCTACATCCGTCCATATCGAAAAAATGACCTTTTTTGACTAAATTGACAGATAGAATACCATAAAAAGAAAAAATTTAAGATTTTTTTCATATAAAAATCCCTTGTAAATTATATTTATCATATCAAATAATGAGAATTAAAATTTTTTAGTATTAACGTTTATAGCTGACTAACTAAGTTTGATTAAAATAACGTTAAACAGATTTGAAAATCCCTAAGATGGCAGGTTCGGTCTCCGTAGTTAGCTCTTAAATCTTCATAAATAGCTGATTATCATTTCAACACTTAGAAAAATTCTAACTCTTAAAAAAATTTAAACATTGGACCAGTATTTTTAATTTAATAAAATTAATTTTTTTTTATTTAAACCAAGTCTATACACCCTCAAATAAATGTAAATGAGGTATATTTTTTTAATTAGAAACACTATTGATTTATTTACTTTGAATATTGAGTGTATTACAGATGAGATATAACTAGATGGTTAAAAAAATGATTAAAAAAAATATATATATGCTAAAAAAGATATCAAATACTTTTCAAAATTTGCTTATCATCATGATTACTACCTATGTCTTTTACAATAATAAAGTAATAAAATAGACATATTACACTGGACAACAAAAAAAACAACATGAACAATTTTTAGAGGGTTTTGTAGAGAATTTTCTTGCGATAACGATCCCGGTTTTAGTTTTTTCCCCAATTCCAATTTTTTTAACTCGCGTTCAAAATTCAGAAAAAAAATTACAAAATTTTTTTAACTATTAATTTTCCAAAAAATATATTGGCATTATTCAGATTCCTTAAGGAACATATCTAAAAAATGTTATGGCTTAAAATTATTAGCAATTTATTTTCAAGTTATTTAGGATCGAAAACGGATTTTATGACGAAAATTACTAATTTTATAAAAATAAAAAAAATTAAATATTATAAAAAAAATTAAAACGCCTTACGTTAAAAATGAGTGTTTCCGTAATCTAAAAATATTTTATAACTTTTGTTACTACCCATAAGTTTGAAAATGTAGAAGCACAAAATACCCCAAAAATAGAAAAATCTTAACTTTGACATCGAATAACTACAAATATGAGGCATTGGCTAAAATTCTGATTTCATATTCGTAATTAGCACCAAAAACTTGACCCAAAACGATAGTTGCCATAAATGATGCTTAAGGTCGTCCAAATTTTGTTGTCCAGTGTCATAAATTTATATATGGCCAATTCCATGTCAAATCGACAAACTTTTTCCCTTTAAGTCTCAGTTTTGGCTGAAAATAAACACACTGGTAGGGTCCTTGGGTGTTGATAAAAATTTAAATTTTTTTGATCGGAAGTGATTTTTGACCGAGATATGAGCAAAAATATTTTTCATTTTTTTGCAAAAAAAAAATTGAAGCAACTTTGCGAGCATGTAACATTAAATTTATTGTAGCTAGAGTCATAATTTTTTTATTTTGAAGATCGTAATAAGGGCTACTTTAGACAAAAAATATTTAAAATTTTATTTTAAATTGTCAAAATAAAAGTCAAGTTTAGACACAAATAGCTTAAAAAACGTATCTTTAAATTTTCTGACAAATTTATAAAATATGGCCCTTAATAATGTTAATAAATGTATGATTTCAAAAGTTTGGAACCGGCATGACTTTTTATAATAATTTAAAAATATCAATTTTTTGATCTAATTTTAGGACATATTTATGCCCTTTGCACTATATTAGAATATGCCAATGTGCCATATTTGATAGTAATTAAAAAGCAGGACATAGGGGCAATTATGTTAGACCGTAACAGTTTATATTTTATTACTATTATTAATTTTACAATGAAAAAGTGAACCTCAAAACCGGAAAAAGTAAAAATTTCGCCTAAAAATCGACTTTCTGGTTTATCTAGCCAACCTTTTTTTAATAATTAAAGTGCATTTTATTAATAAAATATCGCTTAATAACATATAGAAGCCCCAGCTTTTTTCATTGGTCTTTGACGCTTCTATAAAAAAACCAAAATTTGCCAAAAAACAGCAAATTTTCAGGTGTCAAAAAACTAACGCAGATTGTATTCGTCTATGCAAGCTTATTTTTTAATTATTTTTGCACATTTAACTAATAATATTTTAGGCACGATTCTAGACCCCTCCCCCCAAACAAAATTGAGTTTGCTCCCCCCAAAAAAAAACATAACAATTTTATGTTTGCCCCCCAAAAAAAATTGAATTTGCCACTCCAGAAGTACATAGTAATTTTATATTTGCCACCCCCCCCCCCCCACCCAAAAAAATTTAATTTGCCCCACCCCCAAAATACGTATAAATTTTATTTTTTCTTCCACATAATATAATTAAATTTGCTCCGCCAAAAAAATCTAAAAAATATTATTTTAAAAATATTTGCTTTTAAAAGTGTTTTCATTTATCAACACTTCTTAACCGCTAGAGAGATCAAACTAACACAGAAATTATTTCTGCTGTTATTAGATATATAGAAAAATTTGATTTTACAGAAAGCTTTATATTCGTGAAAGCAATTCATAAATCTGATGCCAAAGAAATTTCCTCACATGTCAACAATATTTTGTTAGAATATTATCTAGAACCAAAGAACCTGATTGCACAATGCTACGGTGGGGCGAACGTAATGCTCGGGGAAAAAGGTGGTGTTGAAGTATTTCTAAGCAAAATAGCTGAACACCATGTCCCGTATATTCACTGCTTAAACCACCGATTGCATCTTGTTGATTGTCTTGAAATTTTAAATGAAGGGAAAGATTTTTTTGATATTTTTTCTTCCCTTCATAAATTTTTTCACATGATGCAATCAAGGAAGTTAGTGAATGCGGGACCATACCCCGGCTGTTGCCCCATCTGTTCATTACGACGCCATTGTTTATTTTAAATTACATAAAAATATTAAATACTCTTTTAAAAATTAAAAATAAATTTTTTTTTATATCTTCAGGTCACAGGGCCGAAGCGTCGGGGTTTTTTGACCATATTTAAAAATCATCAATTTATTTTTTTGTATTTATCATTTGAAAAATTATATTATTTATTAAAAATGATTTATAATCAATTTCAATGCAAAAAGATTTTTCTAAAACTTTTAATACACCATTGTTTGTTAGAAATTAAACAATCAAATACATTTGAAGCTTTATTCAAAAACTGTTTTGATATATATAATACTTTTTTAAATGACAATAATTTATCTATGGATAAAAGAAAAACTAAACCTAAAGATTTTTCTGATTTTTATTTATTTTCCACTCATAAGTTTGAGAATAATTTAAATATTAAAGATGAATTAAAAAGTATTTAATTTAATATTATTGATTTTTTTGATAATAGATTTTTTAGCGATAATATTTATTAATCTTAAGATTCCCTTTATAAATTTAATTATCCTTTTTTTAGATAAAAATAAATTAGAGCCTCTTTAAAAAATAAGTAATATTGATAAAAATTCATTATATAAAGAAATTGACGTAGCCAAAAAGTTTTTAATAGGAAAATTTAATAATTACAAAAAATGTGATTTACAAAGATGCGTTTTCTAATCTATTTAACATTTTGTCTATAAGTTTGTTATTTGGCTCTTAAACGTCGAGTTGTGAGGCCACATTTTCTTCTTCAAGAAAAATAATAACTTCTAGTAGGCAGGCAAGTAGTGACCTGCGTAAAGGTGATTTGGTTTTTCTAAAACACGAAAAATCATTAACTGGGTCGTTGAATTTAAACGAATTTTATAATTTAATCAAAACAACCTCTAGCATAAAATTGTTAGATTAATACAATACACTGCTTATAATCAGCTAATTATTGCCTACTATTTTAAGACATGGTTGCAATTTTTTTTATGCGCATTTAACGTTTATGTTCATGTTTTATTTAATTTTTTGCCCTAATATTAATTACTAGTTATATATGACTAGTGTTTTTTCATATATATTCTTCCAAATTAGCATACTTATACAATTTGTTTTCATGATAATCAATCTTATTTTACTATTCATTTTCTAAAATCCAAAGTTTTATATAATTCATTTTTATCATTCATATATATCATATTTTTAATTTTCATACGCATTGATACCAAATGATAAAATTACTTACAATAATTTCCAAATCTCATATCTTTTTAAACAATTGATATTAGTGAAAACAATTAATTTTAATTCACTACCCCATTTATAAACGCAATCATTTTTTTTTATTTTATGAATATGATAAATTACAATTAATTTGTTAAAAATAAAAATTTTGAACATGGATTCAATTGTTGTATGTATATTTTTTGCCACGGCTAATTTTGCCGCCGAAGGCGGCAAAAAAAATTTTTCTGCCCCCCCCCCCACGAGTTTTTTTTGCCCCCTTAAAGTGGAAAAGCTAGAATCGGGCCTGTAATATTTAGAACCTATAAAGTCATAATTTATTTGTTTGAGTAAAAATAGTATATATGTTATGTATAGAAAATCTCATAAGAACGAGATTGAAAAATCATAAAAAAAAAGAGAGTATAAAATCATTCCATTATTTTAATTAAATTTGTTATTTGTTAAATTATAAAAAAAAAAATTCCTTGTGTAAAAATTCGTTAGGAACTCATCTAGTTATATTAAACTTAATCCATATGCCTATAGAGTTAAATTATAGTGATATTTCCTCTTTCTTTAATAGGTCTTATGCGACCTTATTACGAAACAGTATGATGTAAACGGAACTAGAATTATTGGTTTGTAAACTCTATTAAGGTCGATTAGATATACATTGTGTGCCTTGTTCTAAATACCATTTCAAACATATTTAGCATTTTTAAAAATTTGTAAAAAATACTGAATGTCTATATTTTATTTTTATTAATTGGGTCTTATATTCTATATTCATTTTTGAAGCTAATTCTGCCCGTTATAATCTTTTGAAGTTGTTTAACCCTAAAACTGACTTGTTTTATGTATTTATAATATTATAAAAACATATCAATGTATATTATAAAATATTTGATTTTTTGCGTTTATTTTAAGTTTGTTGATATGCATAAAAAAAGAACATCTGTTAAATCTCAATATTCAAAATAGGCCAAAAATATTCTAATTTACTTTTTTTTATCAGATTTAACGTTTTTGTGGCTGTTTTATTTAGAAACTAATGAATAAAGGAAAAATATAAATTTTCACAAATTTTTTAACCTTTATATTTTTTCTAAAATCCTCCCAAAATTTTTTTTATAAAATAAATTTCACAAATTTTTTTATTTTGCCGAGGATAAATAATGAAAATTATGTACATTGTTCACCACACTAAAAAGGACTAGTAAAAGTTAACAAATGTAAGTATATAAATTTTAAGTTTTTATTTTTTACACCTTAAAATTTTCGAAAACTTGGCAAACTTTTGTTTCTATTTCATAAACGCCATGGGTACGTTTGAAGATGTTGGGGGAAATTTATGTCATGGCGATGTTTTATGTATAAAATGCATTTTTAAACTTTAAAATTGGTTTAGTAACACCAGAAAGTCTTTGAAGGTAAGAATAAATTACTGAAAATTACCACTTGTTTTGGTCTGAAGTTCCCTTTTTCTTTCCAAAATTAACAATAGTATAAATCAAATTATAGCCTAATATAATTGCCCCTATGTCTGTTGAATTTTTTCAAAAGTCATGTCGGTTCCATACTTTTGAGTTCACATATTAATAATGAATACTAAGGACTGTATTTCAGCAATTTTTCAAGAAATTTAAAAATAAATTTTTTTAGTTATATGAAACTGAATGTTCATTGAAAAATTGCAAAATTATAAAATAAATTTTTTAAAAGAATAAACACTTGATAGCCCTTATTGTCCTCTTAAAAATAAAAAATAAATGAAGTCTTTAGCTATAATACTTTTTGACTTATAACCTCCTAAAGTTTCAAATGTGACAACTCACCTTACGATTTTTTTTTCTTTTGCCCCTATCTCCGTCAAAAATCACTTCCGGTCAAAAAATCCAAATAATGAAATACCCTTTGATACTACATCCATGCAAAAATTTTAGCCAAATCTAAAGGGGTACCCCTCGACTTGTTGGATTGAGTTGGAATTGACCATATATAAAATCTCGTGTCACCTATACCTTACTCCTCACAAACGGCTAAACCAATTTCTACAAATTTTTATATGCAGATTCTGTAGGAGTGGGAATAGGTTATCTATTTTTCATACTCTTAGTTCATATGGGTCGCCCGCCTTAAGCATTATAACCTGTTTTTTTTATGAATTTTATTTTCTTTTTTTTACAAAATTTTTTATTTTTGCTTTTATTTAATTGGTATAAAAATATAAGATAACTCTTAATTCTTCTATCAGAAACCCTTATGTTTTTAAAGACCTTTTTTATTTTTGGGCAAAATTTTGTGCAAATTGTTCATTTTTATTTTTAAAATGTGGCCTTAAAAACACATACACGCCTATATTTGAGCCTCCTATCACCAACCCATATTTTTTAATATTCTTAGTATTTTTGCCCGGTAAATCTCACATAAAAAGCCTATTTCTAGTACCTAAACAGATTAAACAGATGTTTATTATTAATTTAAGTTGACATTTACAAACTTTAAATATCAATTTATTCCCAAAAATATTTTCCAACTTTCCCGTTTATTTTTACATTTGTCGGTCAAGATTTTGACAGGAAAGTTGTCAAATTACATGTATGCCTGTTTCTAAATTATTTCTGCCCATTCCTTATATATTTTTTCTAAAACATTCCTAATTTCCGATTTTCCCGTTTATTTTTCGATCAAAATTTGGACTGGAAAATTGACACATACATATAAATATGTTCCCAATCATTTCTGCCTTCAATATTGTTCTAGAATTCACTTAAAATTTTGCATATTTATATTTTTAAACTTTAATATTTAAAATAGTTTACGATTTTTATTACACGTTCATTTCGACAAATCACATTCATTCTCTGTTTCCATTATTCTTATTTCTGCATATTATTTGATTCTTTTTCATTTTCAAATATTCATTATATTAGGCCAGCAAGACGCAAAGGGGCTAATTTGGGCCGTCGAACAGAAAGAGCTGCAGGCATGAGAAATAGAGAAGTTTAAAAACAGAAAAACAAATCCAGCGAGGAAATACTGTTGCGCGTGTGGTAAAAAGACAAGCACGCCGAGAACAAATAACCAACATGTCAATAAGTACATCGATCATTTACATATGATTTATTACTGCGTTTAGCATTCAAATATGAGGCCGGTATTCAATATTATGCTTATTCAAAAGTAATAATATTTGGTGCTATAAATAAAGAATGCTCATTGTCATGCGCTCAAATTAAAAAATGAGCCAGCCGAAATGTCCTGCGCATCAAAAAAGGTGCAACTACCTAAAATTGAAACACCACCTAAACCATTTGACGAATTACTCATAAAAACTGATCCAAATCTTAACCTTTTCCTAAAGTCAATTCAAACACTCAATTCATGTTTCCAAATGACATCGTTTGCCACAGAAATAAGAAATAATGCAGCAAATGGTCAACAATTTAAATCAACATTCAAAATTAAAGGCCAAATTTATCGTAAAATGGGCTCATTGCTGCCAATGCCAAACGAACCACATAGATTCTACAGATCTACTTTATGGGCGGTTAGTATCCCGGAAGCGAGCTTGCCAATCATAAAGATGCGTGTTGTGAGTGCGACTAATATAGCCTCAATTCCCCTTTTGCAAGACGCATCGTCGGCGAGCTGGATGCCCTATTGAATGAGCACAATGAATTGTTGAAAATATTTAAATCACACATGCACAAATTAAAAAGCCATAATCAAGCTATTGTAATAAATTGTGATAAAACACCAGTTGGAAAGCATCGTAGATTCAATGCACCAGTTGTTGACGATGTTGCTAGAATCCATGGTTGGCGATCGTACAGCTGTAAATTGTGATTAGTAGTAGAAATAATAATCTACAGTTGCTGACACGCACAGTTCATGTGACGCTCTCCAATTTACGCTAATGTTCTGGAAGGGGCAAGACGGATATTGCATAATTCGGAAGTGGTAGGATTAAGGGGAATTTGGCCCTTCTATTAAATCGTAGTTTAAAAAGTGCTCCACCCAAGAATTGTTTTTAATTATTTTGGCAAAATTTTTTGTGGGTGGAAAAATTTTTTTAGTTACTATTAAATTGACTTAAAATGTAAATTTACAAACCGTAGGTTTTAAATGTCAAAAGTTTCTGACCCAGCAACAAGATATAAAAATCTTGCGGGCCCAGAATCCGCTTTCCCTAATTGTAGCTTTTTAAGTGGAAAAACAAAAACTTTCATTCTTACTATTCATAAAAATTTTGATGTTTATATATGGCGACATTCAAACTTTTAAGTTTTGAAAAATTTCTACCGAGAATCCCTTTAGAAATTTGCATGGCAAAACGACGTTTGCCAGGTCAGCTAGTATATTATATATTTACTTCAAACAATATGAGAACATACATTAATATATATTTTTAGCAATATAAATTATTTAACACTCTGACAACCTACATATTTATAAATTATTATTATATTGCATAAAATTCATCTTAGGAACTATTTAAAAAACTATGTAATGTTTATTTGAATTTATTAAGTAGCAAGAGAATAAATTTGTGGGTCAATGTTTATTTGCTTAATTTTAATAATTTACTTGTTTACATTGGAAAATAACCTATAAATAATGGGCAACGGCTTACTAAAGCAGGCATTCGGTAGCAATTCAAACTCAAAAAAGATAAGAACACTTCAAAAAAGGTAGTTTTTTTTGGATTATCGAATATTAAAAAAACAACTTCGCACATAAATGAAAAAAAAATTTAAAAAAAAAAAGTCAACATATTCACTTTGCACGTGGACTTGTGTGCGTCCATAAAACATTTTCAATGTTAATAAAAGGTAAAAAATTATTAATTACATGTTTTTCTCATTAAGTTCGTTTTGCCAGGCCAGCTTTCCTTCATAGGTTATGCTATCGTACCAGATAATCTGATTCAGACAAAAAAATTTATAAATTTATTCCTTGTTTAAAAAAATGCATATGCAATATTATTTTTCTATAATAATATTGTTATTTTTGTGATAAATAACACGGACAACAAAATTTGGACCACCTTAAGCATCATTTTTGGCAACTTTTGGTCAAGTTTATGGTGTTGATTTATAAATATGTAATCAGAATCTTAGGCCTCAATATGAGAATATCCTATATTTCTGGTATTGCGGGCTTTTATATTATAAAATCTATGGGTAGAAACAAAAGTTAAGATACATATTTAGATTAATGATACATTCATTATTAACGCAAGGTGTTTGAATTTTTTTATAATATTAATTTTTTTTTTGTTTTTGTAAAATTAGTGGTTTAGGTCATAACATTTTTTAATCGTAAATAACTTGAAAGCATATTGCTAATATAAGTAAAAACCTTTTTTAGATACATTTTTCATAAGGAATCTAACTATGCCAATAGAATTTTTATAAACTTAAAGTTTAAAAAAATTTGTAAAATTTTTTTTGAACTTTGGACGCAGTATAAAAAAAATTGAAGGATTGGGAGAAAAACTAAACCAGGGATTGTTTTTTTAAGAAAATTCTCTACAAAACCTGTAAAAATTGTTTATGTTTTTTTTTGTTGTCCAGTGTAATTAAAAAAAAATTGGGGGTTCCAAATTATATTACAATATTGCAAATGACACCTAATTAATTGCATTTTTAATTTAACTAAAAATAACTAAATTTGATACATATATATAAAATTAAACTTCATATAGATTTAACTTTTGTAAAACACAGAGATTAAATTTACTTTGGAATATGGTATGGTAGCATGTAAAGTGACAGTTAAGTACTCCAAAAAATACAAGAGTATATCCATATGTTCAAGATCAACATTATTTTCAATATTTATTAGCCAACCATCAAACCCATAATGAAGAGCAATAGCTACAAGTTGGTCAGTACATTTTTTTACTATAGATTTTGAGCTAAAAATGTTCTTGCACAAAAATTCACCTTGAATATTTTCAGTTATGAATGTGCCTATTATGAGAAAGAAAATATACTTAACCTTATATAATAAATAATGTAATAATTTAATAAAAAAATATTTAATTTACTTAAACATATATAGTTATTATAATATTACAATTTATAAACTCCTTACCAAACATTGATATTCCATTTAAATGCGCAGCATTGATCCAACCCACTGGGGGTATGGTCACAAAGTGATGACTAAAATATATAAACCCATCAATATAAGGCCAATATTTAAACACATATCCATCATAATTAGAACAAGTGCCAAAAATATACCTATTGAAAAAATTAGCTATTTAAGTATTTATCTTATCCTCCAAGTAACCACCAGCCATATCATGACAGATCAAAGTCATAGGTTTGTTACCTAGAAATTTCTTATTTAAATGTATAGTTTTGGTATATTTTTCATTTGTAGTTTTCCAGGCCAAAAGCTCATCAAGAGAGTCAAGGGGTGATGTTGTGTTATATTTTAAAAATTTCCTAATAAAAAAAAGTCATGAAAACATATTTAAAATAAAAAAGCTTATATATACATATAAAAAATAAACCTGTCTAACTGTTCCATTTGTAAGATTAGTAATTTAAATTTAACGCTAGTTAGGATGCGTTCAGACTTTATTATTTTTTTAGAAGAAACTATAAAATTTAATTCCAAGAATTTTAATTTTTTTTTACTGATTGGAGTGTTTCTGGGTACTCGGAACTCTCTCATAAAAATGACGTCATTTGTACAATATCTGTTATGTACAATATCTGTGCTTTTTCTTTATTCAAGATCAATCACCCTTTAAAACTATTTTAATATCATATACCATCATCATATATATGAAATATGTAAACTAATTGATTTGGTTAAGGATATAATTGCTGTATTATGTAGATATATTATTTCATGCGCCATTTTGCTTTATAGCAGAGTCACTCCAATCGTGTTTCTGCTCTAAAAAGCAAAATGGCGCATGAAATAAGTTTTCAAAATACAGCAGTTATATCCTTAACCAAATCAGGGCTTGGAAAAAAAACTAAATGAGCTTTTTTTAAACAAGTTTTTGAGTTTTTTTCCCCAAATGCCCACAAACTTGTGGGCATGACAAAAGAAGCCCCTTTTCTTGCGTAAAAAAAGGGGCATGTTTGAAAAAAGCCCCATTTCTTCAAAAAAAAAAAACTCCTAGGAGCTTTATGTCTAGATAGGACATTTGTAAATGAGTGTAATAATTATTATATATACCATCTGATCCTTTGTTTCAAATAAAGACTTATTTTGTAATATTCTGCTGTATTACTTCCTAGGGTTAGGCATTCCCTAACCCTAGTCATATCTAAAAGGACACAATCATACTTACAGATATAACCTAGCCTTTACCATTGGCCATCTTGTCAATTGGTGTCAAGAAGTGCGTGATCATTGAATCTCAAGAAAGTTCCAAAATATTTTGCAGCAACAAGAGAAGAAATTATTTGATTAACAAAAAAGAAGTTATTTGTGAAGTTGTGAATAGCAACAAATATAGAATGAATGGGAAGATGCCAAGTTGCAATATATGTATGAATAAATAATGTTGTGGAAAAAGTTAGAATATAGGAAGAAAGTGATCAAAACAACATACTTTTATGCGCACACTTCAGTATTTTGTTAATACTTTCATTATATTAAACATTTAACATGATCTTTAATTTTTTCTAATTAAATAAGTATAATGCTTTTATATAGTTATCAATTATGATTTTATCAGTTGATTTATAAGCAGGCACGATTCTAGACCTCTTTTTGGGGGCAGTGCCCCCCCCCCCCCCAAAAAAAGTTTTTGATTGCCCCCCCCCCCCCCCCCACAAAAAAAAATAATTGAATTTGCCCCCCCCCCCAAATACATAGTAATTTTATGTTTGCCCCCCCCCCCCCCCCCAAATTGAACTTGCCCCCCCCAAAAAATACATAATAATTTTATTTCTTCCAAATAATATAATTAAATTTGCTCCGTCAAGAATATCTAAAAAATATTAACTTAAAAATATTTACTTTTTTAAAAGTGTTTTTATTCATTAATACTTCTCATCCGCAAGAGAGATCAACTAAAAATATATAGAAAAATTTGATTTTAGAGAAAGCTTTATATTTGTAAAAGCAATTCATAAATCTGATGCCTAAGAAATTTTCTCACTTGTAATCAATCTTTTGTTAGAATATAATCTAGAACCAAAGAACATGATCGCACAATGCTACGATGGGGCGAACGTAATGCCCGGGGGAAAAGGTAGTGTTCAAGTATTTCTAAGCAAAATAGCTGCCATGTCCCGTATAATCACTGCTTTAACCACCGATTGCATCTTGTTGTAAAAGATTGTCTTGATATTTTAAGTGAAGGGAAAGATTTTTTTGATAATATTTCTTCCCTTCATAAAGCAATCAAGGTAGTTAGTGAATGCGGGACCATAGCCCGGCCGTTGCCCCATTGGTGGTGTGGTCACTACCTGCCCATTGTTTTTTTTTAAATTTCAAAAAAATGTTTAATACTCTTTTAAAAATTAAAAATAAAAAACTTTTTTATCTTCAGGTCACAGGGCCGAATCGGGGTTTTTTGACCATATTTATAATTCTATTTATTTTTTTGTATTTAATGGAAAAATTATTTCATTTATTAAAAATAATTATAGATCAATTTTATTGCAGAACTTTATATTTCTAAAACTTCTGATTTAATACACCATTGTTTGTTAGAAAATTAAACAATTAAAAAATAAAAATACATTTGAAGATTTAATCAAAAATTGTTTTGATATTAATACTTTTTTAAATGACAATAATTTATCTATGGATAAAAGAAAAACTAACCCTAAAAATTTACCTGATTTTTATTTATTTTTTACTCATACGTTTGAAAATATTTTAAATATTAATGATGAAGTAAAAAGTATTTATTTTAATATTATTGATTTATTTATATTTTGATAATAGATTTTTTACCGATAATAGTTATTTAAAATCTTTAGATTCCCTTTATAAATTTGATTAACCTTTATTTTAGATATAAATAAATTAGAGCCTCTTTTAAAAATAAGTAATATTGATAAAAATTCATTATCTAAAGAAATTGACGTAGCCAAAAATTTTTTAATAAGAAACTTAATAATTACAGAGAATGTGTTACTATTGATTTTGTTAAATTTTTATATGATTACAAAGATGCGTTTTCTAATCTATTTAACATTTTTCCTATAAGTTTTTTAATTGGCTCTTCAACGTCGAGTTGTGAGGCCACATTTTCTTCTTTAAGAAGGATAATAACTTCTAGCTGTTAAGTAGTGACCTGCGTAAAGGTGATTTGGTTCTTCTAGGACACGGAAAATCATTAACTGGGGTGTTGAATTTTGATGAATTTTATAATTTAATCAAAACAACCTCTAGCATAAAATTGTTAGATAAATAAAAAACACTGCTCACAATCAGCTAATTATTTACTATTTTAATACATGGTTGCAATTTTTTTTATGCGCATTTAACGTTTATGTTCATGTTTTATTTAATTTTTTACCCTAATATTAATTACTAGTTATATATAACCAGTGTTTTTTCATATATATTCTTCCAAATTAGCATACTTATACAATTTGTTTTCATGATAATCAATCTTATTTTACTATTCATTTTCTAAAATCCAAAGTTTTATATAATTCATTTTTATCATTCATATATATCATATTTTTAATTTTCATGCGCATTGATACCAAATGATAAAATACTTTAAATCAATTTCCAAATCTCATATCTTTTTAAGCAATTGATATTAGTGAAAACAATTAATTTTAATTCACATATCCAAATTATAAACGCAATCATTTTTTTTATTTTATGAATATAATAATATTACTATTAATTTGTTAAAAAATTTTGAACATGGATTCTATTGTTGTACATGTATATTTTTTGCCGTGACGGAAAATTTTTTTCTGCCCCCCCCCACGAGTTTTTTTGCCCCCCCCCCCAATGGGAAAGCTAGAATCGGGCCTGTTTATAAGTCGTAAGAATGTTAGTGAAAGAAATAATTTGGTTAAGCCTATACTCATAATGGTTTTAAACAATATGTTTTTACCAAAATTTTTAGCACCAAATTTTTATTTTTGCTGCAAAGCAGAAATTAATTTATATAAAATAGTAAAAGCTGAGGTTGAAATTTGAAAGGTTTTTATACCAATTTTAGATATTTATCAATGTTTTTTTTGATATTTTATTTTGCAAGATAACTTAAAGGACTGAATTAGTTTGATGGGAATATACCAATCAGACCATGCCCATGATTTGGTTTTTGTTTGGTGGTATGGAAAAGTTACACTTTATCTTCTTGGTCATACTGTGTACAGATGACGTTCAGAAGAGAGTTTTCTTGGTCATACTGTGTTTGACATGCAGAAGAGTGCCTTCTTGGTCATACTGTGGTTTACAGATGACATTCAGAAGAGACTAGAATATGTGACCCGGCTTCGCCCGGGATATCCCTTTATTATTGCATGCTTATTAACGCATTACCCTAACTCAAATGCTTTGCCCATTACTCGACCAATATAAACTCAATGAGGCTAAAAATTTTATGGAAAATAAAGGTGAGTATATTTAATATTCATCAATAAAAAATAAGGTAATTTACTAAATAAAAAATTCGAAACCGCACCTTAAAGAACGAATATTATGGATATTTGGAGTTTTGGCATGGAGATTATAAATTTATATTATCAAAGTGTCGCTCAACTTTACTTTAAGGAATTTTAGGTTTGAAAATTTGAATACGCTCTATTTTTGATAAATTTTGGCTGAATTGAGCGAAATTTTAAGCAAGCCTACACTAAATTTTACAAACTTTCATTTAAAAAGCTGATGTTTCTCATTAAAAAATGGTCATTTCTGGACTTTCAAACGTTAATATTTTAAAAACTATAAACGAGCGACAATTTTTAACAAAAAATTCGGGATTTTTAGGGCAATATTGACCTAGAAAAAATTATTTTATAGTCAGAATTTGAGATAATCGAACTCGAGTAAAAAAACCCAATTTTTTGAAAAGTTATAAAATATCGTATCTTAATAATGGAAGTAGCTAGAGGAAATTTTTCACGTGCATTAATAGGATTATACTTGATAAAGAATAAAAATTTCAATAATATTTTTTGACAAAGTGGAACAAAGATAATTGCAAATCAGTTAATTTCATAAGAAAGATGAGATACATAAAATTATAGCAAGCAATTTAAGAATACAGTTGAAAAATAATTTGTCAAAGGAAAAAAATGTTATTATTTGGGTATAAATATCAAAAATATTTTTAAAATGAATAGGATTATATCTAATATTCAAAATTTTAAATAAAATATCTTGAAAACACTTCTGTTTTAATCTTTTTTTAAATTTCTAGTTATATCTTAAAATGAAAATCATACCTATAATATGCAGTAAATGGGCCAAATTTACAAGAAAAAGTTTATACTAAAAAACATCAATATCAAACTGAAAAAAATTCTATGAATAATTTAATATAATTTTATTAATATTTATGATATAAAAAGGATAATAAAATTTTAGTTATTTCCAGTACTTTTGCCTTAATGAAGATGAAAGATGGAAATAAAAATTACAATAATTTATATTTTCTGACAAAAGGTTAAATATACAATAATTTAAGTGCTATTTATAATGTTTCTCACAAATTATTTGCTATATAGCATCAAAAATATTTAATCAAAAAAAACTAAATGCAGAGATAGCTTTAATTTTATAAACTACTTTATAAAAATACAAAGGTAAGAATGTACCTGGCCAGACTTTGGTGACAATGATTTTAATATTTCATTCTAAAAAAATAATTGGTCATTTCGGGACTTTCAAACGTTAATATCCTAAAAACTATAAGCGAGCGACAATTTTTAATAGAAAATTCGGGATTTTCAAGGCAATATTGACCTAGAAAAATTTTTTTTAACGACTTTGGTCTGGGGTCGTTGTATTGGCGTCCGGTGATTTTGCCGAAAAATAATTTCGACAAAATACACCACTACCCAAAAAACTCAATTTTTATTGGGTAGACTCAATTTATAATATATAATTAATTATATTGTATTCCTTTTATCACATATTACATTATTATATCTATATATATTAAAAATAAATATATGATTTATTAAATTCATCTAAATAAGGCCTTTCCAAGTTCATATGAACTTATTAAATATAAATCATGTAAAAACTTTATATATTTTGAAATTAGCCTAAACCTACGAAACTTAACCCTAACATTAATCACAACCCTAATTTAACCCTAATATCAACCCGAACCCTAAACCTAGACTGTGCCCACATTAGCAATTGCCTTATCGAAGCTATAAAAACACGTACTTGTGATTCGAATTTGATCCAAATAAATTTTTCGTAAAATCAGCGGTTTTTTTTAAGCGATAAACAGCCATTTTTTGATTCAATGTAAAATTATTTTTTTAAACTAAAAGTTGCCGACAAATTTGAATATCAGATTCGTAATCAGCGTCTTAAATATGACATAAATACAAAGATTCATAAAAAACAGAGCTGCGGCCATATATTGTAAATGTGCCATAAATATTTTTTAAAATAGATACCAGATTCTTAATCAGCGTGAAAAATTGATCTAGAAAACACTTAAACCCATTGAGAAGTCATTTATATAAAAATTTAATAAAATATTAGACTATAGATGGCGTAATTTTCCATTAAAATTTCAATATTTTTGCCAAATATTTTTTAAGCTTTTTTGATAAAATAAAGTTTTTTAGGGTTTTATATATGGTTTTTAAAGAAAATCCTACTTGTTCTTGACCAAATTTGCCTAAATTAATTGTATTAGACTATGCCAAAAATCGCTAAATTAAAAATTCTCATAATCAATTATTTGCATCCTAAAACTTTTTAAATAATTAAAAACAATATAATGATGCTTAATTACTCTAAAAAATAACTTTTTACGCGCCTTTTTGTTATTTTTCTACGTTCGGCACTTTCACCTCGAACCGTTGTATTAGGAATTAGCCTAAAATTGGTTGTGTCTATCTAACATACGAAATTTAGAAATCATATGGTATTTGAAATTAAAAATATAAAATATCAAAATATAAAAAAAAAGATAATATTGATAAACATGTTAAATAAAAAGAATATCTATTACCGTTAATTATATTTCTTGGCTATTATAGTGAAATTTCTTATAATGTACGTTTTATGTACCTTTCGGTACCTGATGCATAACTCGGCCTCTATATACTCTAAGAGGCTGAAATTTGCATCGAATTTCAAGTAAACATTCTTAAATAAGCTATTAAAATTTGAAAGTATTTTATAGTCAAAATTTTGAAATAATAGAACTCGAGTAAAAAAACCCAATTTTTTTGAAAAGTTTTAAAATATCGTATCTTAATAATGAAAGTAGCTAGAGGTCTGAAATTTTTCATGTGCATTAATAGGGATATACTTAATATAGAGTAAAAATTTCAAAAATATTTTCCAATTATTTTGGTCGTAAAACGTTTTTTTCGTTTTAATAAAAAAATATGCACACCTCGTGAATAAAAACAAAAAATTTGCCATCTCAGACACCTTTTACACAAACGATTTTTTTTTCGTGGATTTTGAACGGTAAACAAAAAAAAAATTTCATTTTTAATAAGATTATAGGTGTACGGATACTTTCAAATTCATATTTGCCTTAACCTGATATCATGGTGGGTAGATTGCGTATAACCTAGTTAGCTATACAGTTGAGAGTTTTATTATTTTTTTCAAATTTGGCCAAATTCTTTTTACAAATTTCTTTTTACAAATTCTATTCTTTTACAAATTCTTTTCTCTTACCAAATTCTTTTCTCCTACATTTTTTTTTCTACAAAATTTTTTTTTAAATTTATTTTATTCATATATTATATTTTATGCAACTATATTGTTGTAAACATCGAGGCTTAACATTGTTTCTTGCCCATATATTTTTGGAAGGAAAGGGGATTGGATAAAAGAAGAGTGAGATAATAGTTAGGGTTTGACATTAGGTAAGACACATAAGTCCTAGGGCTTGACGCTATTTAAGTCAGATAAGTCCCATGTCATTATGACCATTTAAAGTAATTTATTTTACTTAGGCTGTGCATTCGCTCAATGCGGCCAATGGCAAACTAAAAATATTGTTTTTTGTTTTAAAAGGCCCCTTATTTGAATTGCAGTTAAAGAGAGGTTTTGTCAAGGCCGATGGTGTCTAGATAGGACATTTTTAAATGAGTGTAATAATTATTATATATACCATCTGATCCTTTGTTTCAAATAAAGACTTATTGGTGTTTGTAATATTCTGCTGTATTACTTACTAGGGTTAGGCATTCCCTAACCCTAGTCATATCTAAAAGGACACAATCATACTTACAGATATAACCTATTCATATTTGCCTTAACCTGATATCATGGTGGGTAGATTGCGTATAACCTAGTTAGCTATACAGTTGAGAGTTTTATTTATTTTTTTTTACAAACACCAATAAGTCTTTATTTGAAACAAAGGATTAGATGGTATATATAATAATAATAATATTATACATTCATTAAACATGTCTTATCTTGACACTTTAAGAAAAAATAACCCACCCATCATTATTATAAAGAAAAAATCAAAATTTTTCGAAATTATTATAAAGAAAACATAAAATGGGCTTTTGGGGCTCTTATAAGAGCCAATTTTTGAGGGGTTTTTTTGCTCCTTTTCTTAGAAAAGGCTTTTTTGAATTTTTAAATTGGCCCTTTATTTGTAGCCCCTTTTCTTTTTTTATGTTTTGGTGGAAAATATGAGCTAAAGTTTTTTGGCTCATTGTTTTCCCAGCACTGAACCAAATCACCTAATTTACATATTTCAAATATAGGATGATGGTATATGATTATAAAATAATTTTAAAGTGTGGTAGTTTTTAAACT
This sequence comes from Acutogordius australiensis, assembly GCA_030555515.1. NCBI lineage: Eukaryota > Metazoa > Nematomorpha > Gordioida > Gordea > Gordiidae > Acutogordius > Acutogordius australiensis. The sequence continues at coordinate 28,890,038 of CM060244.1, read as the reverse complement.
AAAAAAAAGCACAGAAATTGGACGCACAAAAATTGTACTAAATGACGTCATTTTTATAATAGAGTGCAAGTGCAGAGTACCTTTTTCAAAATTTTTTAATTTTTTAAAAAATTCCGTCATTTTGCTTTTTATAGCAGTAACACTCCAATGAAAAAAATTTTCAAAATACAGCAATCCTTTACCATAACGTGCAAATTTTATTTTCTTGAAAATTTTAGTTTCCTCGAATTTTTTTTTAAATAAATTTGTTATTTCATAAAAAGCATTTTATGTGCATAGGGGCGCGTTCAGACTCAGTTAATTTGTTTAAAAAATTTTATAATTTTTATAAATATTAAAATTTTTACCTTTTGAAATTGAACGCTTTTTTACAGATAGTCGCCAACTTTCGTTATTAGCATTAAAATAGTTTTTCTGAAGGGCACGTACAAAGTGAGTTTTTATTTTCGTAAAATTTTAAAAATTCTGAAAATTTTAAAAATTTATTTTTTTTCAAAATTTTTTTAAAAATTTTTTATTTCAGAAAAAGCATTTTATGTGCATATATTAAATTTAGCAACTTTTAAAAATTTAGCACGTGCCCGAAAGAAAAGTTTTTAAAAAATTTTGAAAAAAAAGTAAAATTTTAAAAAATTCGTAATTTTTAAAATTTATCAAAAATTTGAAAGGAGTCTGAACGCGCCCGCCCTAAACTAAATTTGACGATTTTAAAAATTTGCGTTTTTACAGTTCTGATAAATTCACGAAAATAAAAACTCACTTTGCACGTGCCCACATGAAAAGCTTATGATATTTTTATATGTCTTATTGTAATAATAGCTCTTATTTAAAATTTAAAGCAATGCAAGCCCGTGTCTTGTAAAATTTGTTTGTTCTTAAAAATCAAAAACAATGTATTTTGGCATATCATTTATAAGGGCACTTGCAAAGTGAGTTTTTATTTTCGTGAAATTTTATAAATTTTGAAAAAAAATATTTTGTAATAAAACGCAAATTTTTAAAAAGTTGCCAAATTTAATATATGCACATAAAATGCTTTTTCTATAATAAAAAATTTTTAAAAAATTTGAAAAAAAATAAATTTTTAAAATTTTCAGAATTGAAAATAAAAACTCACTTTGCACGTGCCCTAAAATAAGTTTTTTTCTTAATAATAGCAACGTTAATATTATTTTTGGCCGTGCTTTGTTATAAAATTAATGTTAATAAAAATGGGCTTTTTTAGAAAAAGGGGGAGCTCATAGTTTTTAAATTTAACATTGAAGCCCCGAAAAAAAAGAGAAAAAATACCTTCCCAAAAGCCCTTCTATTTTTCTTTTTTATTCTGTGGTATGAGATTCATTACTATTATAAAGAACCCAAAATTCCTATATAAAAAAATCTCTTATTACTAAAATAAAATGGGGCTTTTTAAAAAGCTCCTTTCACGAGGTTTTCAATAGAAAAACCCAAAAAAATTTCTTTTGAGGATTGGCTCTTTATTTCCCTGGTTTGCTCCCTATTTTATTTGTATTTTTTTGCTAGAAATTAAAATAAAAATGTTTATTCAGCTATGTGTTTTGGATTTTTTTTGTTTTGATAATTAATATGCTTTAATTTATACAAATTAAACCTAACCTTATGATTAAAACGCCCCATATGGGTCATCAATATAGATTTTATCTTGGACCAGCTCGTCCCCTATTTAGTAGTAACAAATTTGGTGCCACTAGAGGCCTTCCGCTATAACATTATAAATATATGATCTGGGTAGGTGAAATTCACAAAAAAAAAATAAAACTAGAATACGGTACCCCAAATAACTTTTATAACACCTCGTATCCTCTCACATCGATCACTAATTTATTAAATACGAAACATAATTACTAGAGAAAAATTAATCAAAAAATTTCCTTATTTTTTAAAAACTATTTTTTGGAACTTATTGTTAAAAAATGCTTTTAAGGCGTTAATGAATTGGCTCTCTCATATAATTAAAAACAATGGGGTTTCACATCAATTAAAACACGTTATTAACGCGGTCTATGATAGGGGCCGAGGCAATAATGCAATATGCATTTATATAACCATGATTTATATGTATTTTACTTATTTTTTGTAAGTCAAAATAAATTTAAAGACATGCCTTAAAGCGAGAATAAGTTAGGTCAAAATAAATATAAAAAATAAATGAGATGTTAAGTGGGCTCAGTAAGATGGCCAAATAGGCTATTCTGTGATATTGTTAATTTTCATAAGAGTATTGCAGAAATTCCCTTTCGATTTTTGTGTTGTTCGAACTTTTATTAAATTTACATGAGCACATAGATTTTTGTTGGTTTTATCAAAAAATCTACTTCTTGAGATGAGAGTTTTACCCCGAAACTGTTTATATAGTCGGATCCGGTTATATTGGCGCCCTTCCAACTACACAGGTCAACAAATTATTAAGAGTTATGAGCTACCTACATCCAACCTGTCATCTAAGGAAATTTCAAATCCGTTTAACGTTTTTTATCAAGATTGTCAAAAAGAAGATTTAAAAACATAAAAAAATTCAATTTTATTTTTCAAATTTTAAGTAAAGAGTAAAATTTAAACTTTAAATAATATTTTAATTAAAAACCGATAATATATCGTGTCGTATTTAAGTTTGGACTCGAAATTACTGCATTATTTAAATATGTAAGATCATGATATACTACAAACGTAAAATATATGAGATAAGGTCATCATGGTGATGTTGGCTTTTATGTTTTCATAAATTTTTTTTCTAACATTGATATGTTGACCCTTTATAAAAAAAAAGCGCACCTTTGTTTTTTAGTTATACTAACACAGGATTCTACTGGTTCTAAATTTCTTTTACTCCATGTTAGGGCACGTGCAAAGTGAGTTTTTATTTTTGTGAAAATTTCAAAATTTTGAGAAATTTTATTTTAAAATAAATCGCAAATTTTTTTAAAGTTGCCAAATTTAGTTTATGCACCTAAAATGCTTTTTCTGAAATAAAAAATTTTTTAAAAAATTTAAAAAATAAAAATTTTAAAAATTTTAGAATTTTCAAAATTTACAAAAATAAAAACTCACTTTGCACGTGCCCTTATATCCATTTTTTAGATGTATAAAATTTTGAATATGTTAAAAAAAACGATAAAAATGTTGCCAGTAAATATACGAGGATTATAGGGCGAGGGTATATATTTTAGTTTAGGGTTATTATCTATCATGCGTGAATAAAAATTACCGAGAAAACATTTTACAAAAAATTACTTAAATATCGAAAAAACTAGACACCTTAGCACATTTTTAAAAACTGGCAACGCCTTACCGGCCTTGCTCTATTTCTAATCATCCCACATTTTAAGACCTGTGCGCATTGCCCCCTATGTGAATTCAATTTTTGTAACACAACAAATTTTTGAGATTTATGTGCAAACTACAGAGATCAAACATGCCATCTTAGAGATTTTCACATTCTTTAACCTTTTCTAATCAAACCTAGTAAGTCAGCTATAAACACTCAAAAAAAATGTCAAAATACAAACAAGAAAAAAAAATATTGGAAAAAATTATAATCTTATTTAAAACAGTTAAACTGTTAAATTCAAACGTAAGATAATAATTTTATAAAAAACCGATAATAAATTGGGTCATATTTAGGTTGGGCTGCCAAATATATTGTATAATGATGTTAAAGCTTTATATAATTAGAAAGTTTATTTTTCAGTATTTGAGATGATATATAAAAGAGATTTTTATATGAAAAAAAGATTCTTAACTTTTTTTAGGGGATTTTCTAAGTCGCAAAATCTGTCAATTTTGTCAAAAAGGCCATTTTTTCGGGACGGACCTAGATAGCCGAAGGCTGAAGAAACTACGGAAAATGAAAAATTTTTATAAGATAAGGCCATTACGGGAATCTATTTATATTTTCATAAACCTTTTTTTCTGACATTGATATTTGTCGACCTGTATGAAAATGTCCGATATTATTATGTAGATAAATTTTACACTTAAGGGCATTAAGTATAAAAATTGGTCAAATCAGCTCACACTGCAAATATTTTTTATTTGAATGAATTGGATACCCCAACATCGCAATTAAAAAGCAATAGGGCGTCAAATAAAATTTTTTAAATTTTCATAGCAAATATATTTTTTCTTTAATTTTGTCCATTCCACATTAAATTTGGAATAAAATGTTTTTTATCTAAAAGTTAAATGAGAATATACAAATATAAAAAGAGACCAAATTTGTTCGGCTTAAGCTCCTTGCATCAGGCGGTAACCTTCTTTGAAATTACTCCATGTAATTTTTTGGGAATTTCGTTCGTTATTGTGTCTTATGCTTGCTCAAACATTTTACGCCCAATTGGTTTTATGTGAATGGTTATTTTCAGCTATCATTTTACTGATGATATTAGCGATTTAGCTATCATTATGTTTCCGTAACAATCAAGCGTGAAACTGTTAGATTGGTAAGGTTTAATGTCAAACCTTAGAAATTTTTTAAATGTTAAAGTTTACGAAAAAAATTAATATAGTATAAAATTATGTAACCCCGTTAAACGATTTGCAATAAATCTCTAAATTCAAAAATAATCTAAATTACATTCTTATCAAAACTCACTTTTCCCATATGGTGATGTTGATTTTAAATCCCCTTCTTTCTAAAAACTTGTCGGAAGATTATTAGGTAAAAGCATTACTTACCGCCTTATTCCAGTATTTATTAAGAGCGATATCTGTGTTATCTAGATGAAGGAAAATTTGAGATTTAGTCTTATTAAACATATCTAGAAATTTCCAGGTCAGGATAATGATGACCATGTTAGGAGAATAAAATGTTGTGCTCTCTTTTTAGATCCGTTTACCGTTTTTTTTCAATCTCATCAGTTTATTTAAAAAAACTGAACATACTTCGCATAAAATGCATAATTTTTTATTGATTGCATCATTCTTTCCTTTATAAATTGTTAAAGTTTATGTTTAAAGTTTGGTCGAATACTGTAATAATACTTTTTAGTAAAATCTGACTAATTTCTCGGAGCATTTAAAAATTTAAAACTGCATAACAAAATAGCGCAAAAAATAATATCATATTTTATATTAAACTTTGAGCTAAAATTTCCCTTTGTAAAAGAGATATTGGCCTGGGTCAACATATTCAAAACACAACATTTGAGCCAGATATTACTATATTTTATATAAGGTTCTGCACATCCTTTGCTAATATTGAATTTGTATGATGTGAAAATGTACATACTTTTATCTTAGTACCTTGCTACAACGAGCTTGGCATGAAGCATATAAAAAAGTTGGAAAAACAGAAAAAACGTCAAATGGAAAAAAGAAATTTATAACCAAATCCAGGATATTTACCTAAATATAACACATAATCATAGCAGGTGTAACAAAATTATTTATAAAACTTCTTCGAATTAATGAACTTTTTGACCCAACTGGAATATACTTTAACATTGAACATGGGGCCCTAAAAAAATTTTCTCTCTTGTTTTATCTAAAACACACTAACAAAAATCAGAGGGACAGGCGGAATGACACCAAGAGAAACAATCTACATGATGGCCTGATCTCAAATATTTTTTCTTCAATTTTTATTTTCCAAATTCGAATATTTTATAATGGCCTGAATGATTTTGCGACCTCGATAAATACCTAAAGAGAAAATATTAAAATAAAACAATATATTACACAGGTCAACAATTTTTTGAGAGTTATAAGTTAACTACAGAGATCAAACCTGCCATCTTAAATGATATCAAAACCGTTTACCGTTTTTCCTAATCAAACTTAATTAGTCTGTTATAAACATTAAAAATTCTAGAAAAAAAGGTTAAAAAACTAAAAAAAATTCAAAAACAAAAATAAAATGAAATTATATTTTTGCATATTCACAATAGTTAAACTGTTAAATTTAAACTTCAAATGATATTTTCATTAAAAACCGATAATATATCGTGTCGTATTTAAGGAGGCGAAATATATTGTATTATCTAAATGCCGATGTAGAAGCTTGATATATTGATAAAAAAAATTTTCCACTATTTGTGATTAAAAATATAAGTTACGAGGGATTTTAATATGCAAAAAAGATTTTTAAATTTTGTCTTCTTAGGGTATAATCTGTTAATTTGGTCAAAAAAAGGTCATTTTTTGTTATAAACGGATCTAAGGAGCCAAAGACGAAAGAAACTAAGAAAAATCAACAACATATATGAGATTAGGCCATCATGGTGATGCATTCTTTTATGTTTTCATAATAATCACGTTTATGACATATATAGTGATTGACCTGTGTTATCGGTTTTTAATAAAAATATATTTTAAAGGTTGAATTTTAAAGTTTAGATGATGTGAATATACAAAAAAATTTCAATTTTTTGGTTATTTAACATTTTTTCAAATTATATAAAATTTAACTTTTAATGCGTTCCAATGTATTATACTTTTTCTATAATAAAGGAATCAAGTTTTCCGAAAATTCGTAATTAATTTATTTTACATTATTCAAACGGCACGACCGCGATTCAATATATCCTTAATTCGATTTTAACCCGCGAATGGTAGGGTGAGAAATTTGTAACGCGAATGTTATAGTGGGGTCCTTACGGATCCCATTTTTTTACTTCTATAACTTCAAGAGTTTTAAAGCTATCATCTTTATTTTTTTATTATTTTGAAGAGAAATAGGTGCTCATTAATTATAAATTAATATAAGTTATTATTAATAAACATTGCAAATTTTATTTGACAAAAAGTAGCAAATATTTTAAAAAAATTGAAATTATTTTTCCATATTACATTTAATAATTCAGATCAATGAGTTAAATATATCAATTAATTAAATTGTGTTTTTAGGTCGGGTAGAACATTGAAAGATTCATGAAAAAAAAATATTATAAAAATAAAAAATTATTTTTGTCTATTACACCTTAAATAAATATTTTATAAATAAAATAAAATAATTTTTATCATTATTATACAATATAAACATTTTATATACAAAATATGTAGAACTATTATGAAAGAATACCTAAAAAAATAAGTTGCAATTGTTCCAGTTTAAATTTACATTGAAGAAATATCATGGTTTTCAACATTGAGTGTGGGGTCCATATGGACCCCAATAGAATTTTTAATTTTTTAGCAGTTATTAGAATTAGACTTAGACCAAATTTTATATACTAGTTTTGTTTATTATACATTTTAAGAAAAAAGTTCCAAAAATTTGGCCCATAATATATAATATTTTGAAAGATATTCAAAATTCAAGATGTCTGGGGTCCGTATGGACCTCACTGTGCTAATCGCGGGTTAATATGTATTTGAATACTACTATCTATAATGGTCATTAAGAATTTTACAGTCTACACTATTGGAATTCTAATTTTACAAGAAACATGTAATTACCATATGTAACACAACTAAATTGTTTACGTATTACTTAAATCAAAAATTCTTAAATTTTAAAACTGAACGTTATTAAAGAATTTTTAGTCATCAAAAATAAAATATAACACCATGAACATACACATTTTGACCATATCAAATTATATAAAATTTCACTTGGAATACAACATACAATTCTATTTTTATTTATTTTTTATGACGGATTAGGTTTACAGAATTTAGTTTATATATTTTTTTAGTTATTTACATTATTCAATCAAAATGACGGTCAATAAAATATTTTACTAATTGTTAAGACAATTTAGGGAAATGTAGAAGTACTTTTATTCAACTTTTTGAAACTTGCTGGAAATAGTCGATTATAAAAAATAGCTTAATTGTATTAATATTAAATCGATTGTGGCTACCTTAAAGGCCACATTTAGCATATGTCGAGTATATTGGTAGGATCCTAGCAACAATTACGCTTTAATCATCCTATTATAATGAATGGTTAAAAATGATTCTCTTGATATCACCTAAAATGCTAACAATTGAATAAGAAAGTGCACCTGGAGAAGGTAAGGCCCTCTGGAAAATGGAAGCATCCCAGCTTTAATAATTCTCCGTCCAACTTGCCTCTAGGTTTTTGGAGAGTACAAAACAATAGCATTCAATTGATTTCTAATGTGAGTAACGCCGATGAAAATGCTTCCTGCAGCGATCGGTCCCGATTCAACTACGTTTTATTACACAAAAAGCATTAACATGTCATAACGTTAATTGTGTGTTTCGTAATCGTCATCATTACCACGCTTGCAGTTCTATTCGTGTGGTATAGAAATCCGAAAGCAAGTATCTCAAATAGGGCGCGTCACAAATTAAATTTTAATTTATTTCAACTTTTAAATTTACGTTATTTAGATAAAACGATTTATGAAAAATTGAAATCTAATGAATAAATGATACGCTTAAAAATTTCTATTTTAAAATTTTAAAATTTATTTATACGTATCGAGGTATATTACACATGTCAACAAATTTTTAGATTTATTAGCAAACTTCAGAGATCAAACAGCCAACTTAGGGATTTTCACCGTTTACCGTTTTTTCTAATCAAACTTAATAAGACTGAAAATTTCAGAAAAAAATATAAAAAAAACTAAAAAAACGAAAACAAAAAAAAATTATTTATATTCAAAACAACTGTTAAATTTAAACTTCAAATTATATTTTTGTTAAAATCGGATAATAAATTGAGTCACATTTAAGTTGGTGTGCCAAATATATTGTATAATCTAAATGCTGATGTAAGAGCTTGATATACTTAGAAATTTTATTTTCCTTATTTTAAAAAATATAGGTTATAAATTTTTTATATGGAATATTAAAATCTTGAATTTTTTTATATAGGGTATTCTTGAGGTCGCAAAATCTGTCAATTTGGTCAAAACGGCCATTTTTTTGTTATGGACAGTAGTTAGCTGAAGGCGGAAGAAACTTAACGAAAAATATATATGAGATAAGGCCTTTATGAGCATGCAATCATTTATATTTTCCAAAAAAAAATCTGGCATTTATATTTGTCGACCTCTGTTATATTGTACAATACTGTGAATTTTTAAATATATTTTTTAATTGGGAAATTTATTGTGAACGCGCCCTAAGTTATAATATATATTGCTGGACAACAAAAACTAAGCGCAAACAAGATTATTACAGGTTTTTGTAGATATTTTCTGCGATTACAACCCAAGGTTTAGTTTTTTGCCCAATGCCACAATTCTTTATATTGGAAGTTAAAAAAATGGATAAAATATTCAATACTATTAGATTTCTAAAAAATTTTATTGGCTTAAAAGACTTGTAAAACTGATCTAAAATGTTATTACTAACACAGGTCGACAAATTTCAATGCCAGAAATAAAAGTTTTTGAAAAAAATAATTAATACTCCCCCATGATGGCCTTATCTCATTAATATTTTCCGTTTCCCGTAGTTCCTTCCGCCTTCGACTTTAGATCCGTTCATGTCGAAATGGCCTTATTCGACCAAACAGATTTTGCGACCTCGATATCCTAAAAAGAAAAAATTAAAGAATATTTTTTTTTATTAAAATCCCTTGTAACTTATATTTATCATCTCTATTAACGAGAAAAAAAATTTCTTAGTAGGGGAGACCGGGGCGAAATTGTTGGTGGGGTGAAATGATTAATGGATTTATCTCTGCCAAAAATTATTCATAATATATAAATATTATATATGTTGTAGATCTTTAAACAAGCTATCGATTCATTATATTTTTTACATATACATCCATTTGAAAAAATTTAGAAAATCTCAATAAAAGAAAAAATGCTATTTCAAATTTATGTTTTAAGCAACAATAATTTTGCTTTATTTTTAATAAAATGTTACCTCGAAAATATTATTATAATTAAAAGATTTAAAAAACACTTCATTGTAAGAATATAAACATTTTTAACTTATTAATTAATAATATTTGAACATTATTGATTTTGCAAACACTACTTAATGCGGGGCGAAAATATGCTCATTTCGCCGCTCATTTCGCCCCAACCATTTATGCGTATTATAAAAGAAAAAGTTTGAAGACAGATAAAGACATTCTCAAAGAAGCCCTTATAACCTCAAAAAAACAATTTAAATCCATAATTAGATTAGAAAACTGCATATGAATATGCTGTCATACTTAACAAAAGAACCCCTAACAGTTGGATTGAACAAAAATTAGCTGGACCTGATTGGTTCAGCAATTTTATAAAAAGAAACCCTATCATTTCTATAAAAATGAATGTACCAGTCTAGCCAGGATATCTGGTTTCAATAAAGAAGCAGTCAATGGTTTTTACCAGAACCTAATGGATCTAATGGAAAAATATTACTCTGAACCTCACATGATATTCAATTTAGATGAAACTGGTTTAGTTCCTTCACCATCTAAAGTGGTTGCACAGAAGGGTGTTAAGCAAGTTTATTATACATTATATTAATTAATTACTATGTAGGAACAATTGTTTCTGCTGAAATAGGCAGCCTTGTTAGCATGTGTATTGCCATAAATCCAGTTGTAATTCCACCATTTTCATTTTTCTTAGAAAAAGGTTTTAGGTGGAATTTTCAACAAATGGTCCTAATGGGAGTGATGGTTGTGGCAATTCATCAAGATGGATGAAAGAAGAAGAGTTTGTGGGGTATTAAAACATTTTGTAAAATATGTTAAATGCTCAACTGAGCCAGTAAATTGATTAATTATATTTTAAATAAAGGCACTTATAATTATGGATAACCATGTATCTCATATATCCATAAAAGCAGACTTTTTTAAAGAGGATTAAAGTGGTCACATTACCACCTCATTGTTCACATAGACTTCAACCCCTTGATGTTGGTATTTTTGGGCCACTGGTAATTGATTATGATATAATTATTAATAAAATGATCTCAATCTATATTTATTTTTCAATATATAAGGTTTATTTGAAATTAAAGCTGTAAATTTAATAAATTTTACACACTTTCATTTTGCCCCATGGGTGTTTCATTTTACCCCGTATATAGGGCGAAATGGTTAATACTAGTGGGTTTATACATTGTTCAATATCTTTTTACAGAATTATTTTTTTTTGGTTAAACAAATTATTTTATAAAATATAATGAATTATATATAAAATGAGCCATTAATTTTTTCTTTTTGATTGAAAATGTGTCAGCAGCAACGATTTTGCAAAAATATGTATATTTCGCCCCGGTCTCCAAGCTTTTACATCAGCACTTATATAATACACAGGTCAACAATTTTTTGAGAGTTATGAGTTAACTACAGAGATCTGCCATTTTAGGGAATATCAAATCCGTTTACCGTTTTTCCTGATCAAACTTAGTTAGTCAGTTTTAACATTGAAAATTTTAGAAAAAAGGTTAAAAAACCAAAAAAGATTCAAAAACAAAAATAAATTGAAATTTTATTTTTGCATATTCAAAAAGTTAAAGTGTTAATTTTAAACTTCAAATAATATTATCATTGAAAACGGATAATACAAAGAACAATTTTTTGAGAGTTATGAGTTAACTACGGAGATCACACCTGCCATCATAGGGAATATCAAATCCGTTTACCGTTTTTCCTAATCAAACTTAGTTAGTCAGTTATAATCATTGAATATTTTAGAAAAAAATGCCAAAAAAACAAAAAAGATTCAAAAACAAAAATAAATTGATATTTTATTTTTGCATATTCACAATAGTATAACTGTTAAATTCAAGCTTCAAATATATTTTCATTAAAAACCGATAATATATCGTGTCGTATTTAAGTTTGGACGCAAAATATTTTGTGTTATCTAAATCCGATGTAAGAGCTTGATATATTAATAAAATTTATATTTCATTATTTGATTAAAAATATAAGCTACAAGGGATTTTTATATGCAAAAAAGATTTTTAAATTTTTTCTTTTTAGGGTATATTTAGATCTGTGAAATTGGTCAAAAAAGGTCATTTTTCGTTATAGACGAATCTAAGGAGCCAAGGACGGAAGAAACTAAGAAAAACGAAAAACATTTATTAGATTAGGCCATCATATTCTTTTATTTTTTCATAAAATTTACGCTTCTGACATTAATATTTGTTGACCTGTGATATATCATGTCGTGTTTTAGTTTGGACGCGAAATATTTTGTATTAACTAAATGCCGATGTAAGAGCTTGATATATTAATAAATTTGTTTTTCCATTATTTGTGATTGAAAATATAAGTTACAAGGGATTTTAATTTGCAAAAAAGATTTTTGAATTTTTTCTCTGGTATATTTAGATCTGTCAATATGGTCAAAAAAGGGGATTTTTCGTTATAGACGGATCTTAGGAGCTAAAGACGGAAGAAACTAAGAAAAACGAGAAACATATATGAGATTAGGCCATCATGGGGATGCATTCTTTCATGTTTCTATAAAATTCACGTTCCTGACATAAATATTTGTTGACCTGTGATATAGAATACTCGTCCAAACTTAAATAAGACACGTATTATTGGTTTTTAATTCAAATATTAATTGAAGTTTAATTTACCAGTTTAGCTGTTGTAAATATGCAAAAAAAAGTTTGAATTATTTTTTTTTGAATTTTTTTGTTTTTTTTTTCCAAAATTTTCAATTTTTATAGTTGTTTTTAGGTTTGATTAGAAAACGATAAACGGATATGTATCTAAGAGTATCACATAATCTGGAAATTTTTTTTGACCGGAAGTGATTTTTGACGGAGATAGGGGCAAAAAAATCGCAAGGTGAATTTTCATATTTGATGCAACTTTGGGAGGTTATAAGTCAAAAAGATTTATAGCTAGAGACTAAATTTTTTTTTATTTTGAAGAAGACAATAAGGGCTATCTTGCATGTGTTTATTATTTAATAAATTTATTTTAACTAAAAAAGCATTTTTTTAAATTTCTTGAAAAATTGCTAAAATATACTCCTTTATATTCTTTATAAATATTCGAATTCAAAAGTCTGGGACCGACATGACTTTTTATAAATTTCAAAAAAAAAATTTTTTATCTGATTTTCAGAAAATTTGCTCCTTGCACTATATTAAAATATTTAAATGTGCCTTGATTATATATAAGAAGTTAGACATTGGGGCAATTATGTTAGGTTATAACAGTTTTATTTATTTGATTCATACTATTTTTAAATTTAGAAAGAAGGGAACTTTAGATCAAAAAAATGGGTAATTTTCATTATTTTACTTCTATCTTCAAAGCCGACTTTCTGGGTCATTACCAAACCAATTTAATAATGTAAAAATGCATATTAAACATATAACATCGCTATATATAAATTTTCCCCAACATTTTTAAACGTACCCATAGCTTTTTATGAAATAAAAACAAAAGTTTACTAAGTTTTTTGAAATTTTAAGGTGTAAAAAATAAAAACTTAAAATTTGTATGCTTATATTTGTTAACTTTTACTGGCCCTTTTTAGTTACAATATTAAAATATGTACATACTCAATATTTATCCTCGGCAAAATTTATTAATTTTGTTAAAATTATTGTATAAAAAAAATTTGGGAGGATTTTTAAAAAAAAAATAAGGTTAAAAAAATTTGTAAAAATTCATTTTTTCTTCGATAGTTTTTTAATAAAACAGCCTCAAAAACGTTAAATCTGATAAAAAAAAGTAAAATAGAATATATTTGGCCTATTTAGAATATTGAGATTCAAGTTCTTTTTTTATGATTATCAACAAACTTAGAATAAACGTAAAAAGTCAAATATTTTATGAAACAAAGTGATATTCTTATTTGATATTATAAATACATAAAAGAACTCGGTTTTAGGGTAGAACTTCAAAAGATTATAAAGGGCATAATTAGCTTCAATGATTAATTTTAAGACTAAATATACCCAATTGAATATAAATAAAATATAGACATTCAGTCTTTATTACTAATTTTTACAAATGCTAAATATTAAGGCTATTTAGAGCAAGGCATACAATATATATCTAACCGACCTTAATAAAGTTTAAAAACCGACAATTTTAATTCTATTTACATCTTACTGTAAACGCATAAGACCATTTAAAGAAAGAGGAAAGATCACTATTATTTGATTATCTAGGCATATGGATTTGGGCATTGACCCATAGTTTTTTATAATTAAATGTGTTCCAAACAAATTTAACGACTTTCTTTTTAATTATATAACAAATTACAAATTTAATTAAAATAATGGAATGATTTCATAATCTCCTTTTTTGTAATTTTCCTAACTCGTTCTTTTAAGATTTTCTATACATATATTTACTATTTTTTTAACACTTAACAGGCAAATTATGACTGATTTTATAGGTTCTAAATTCTATTAGTTAATTATGCAAAAATAATAAAAAAATAAGCTTGCACAGACGAATACAATCTGTGTTAGTTTTTTGACACCTGAAAATTTGCTGTATTTTGGCAATTGGTATTTTTATTGTAGAAGCGTCAAAATCGAATGAAAAAAGCTGGGGCTATTATATGTTAGCAATATTTTATCTATAAAATGAAGTTAAATATTAAAAAAGGTTGGCTGGTTAATCAGAAAGTCGATTTTGAAAACAGGCAAAATTTTCATTTTTTTTTAGTTTTGAGGTTCACTTTTTCATTGTAAATTTAATAATCAAACTATGGTCTAACATAATTGCCCATATGTCCTGCTTTTTGAATACTGTCAAATTTTGCACATTGGCATATTCTAATATAGTGCAAAGGGCATAAATATGTCTCAAAATTATAGCAAAAAATTGAATTTTTTATTTAAGTCATGCCGGTCCCAAACTTTTGAGACCACATATTTATTAACATTATTAAGGGCCATATTTTATAAATTTTTCATAAAATATAAAGATACGTTTTTTGAGCTATGTGTCTAAACTTGACTTTAATTTTTTGGTAACTTAAAAAAAATTTTTAATATTTTTTGCGTCTAAGGTAGCTCTTATTACGATCTTCAAAATAAAAAAAAATGACTATAGCTACAATACTTTTGATGATACATGCGCGCAAAGTTGCCTCAAATTTTTTTTTCAAAAAATGAAAAATATTTTTGCTCATATTTCGGACAAAACACTTCCGGTTAAAAAAAACTTAGGTTTTTATCAGCACCGAATACCCTACCAGTGTGTCAATTTGAGGTGGAATTGACCATATATATATATCGTGTCGTAATTAAGGTTGGATACGAAATATTTTGTATTATCTAGTTGCTGATGTAAGAGCTTGATATACCAAAATTTATTTCTCATTATTTAATATAATAAATATAAGCTACAAGGGATTTTTATATGGTAAAAAAATCTTAATTTTTTTTCTTTTTAGGGTATTCTCGATCTGTCAATTTGGTCAAAAAAGACATTCGATATGGACGTATGTAAGGAGCCGAAGCCGGAAGAAACTAAGAAAAACAAAATATATATAGGCCATCATATTCACGGTTGTCCCACTATTTGTTGACCGTAATCAACACCCAAACTTGACGAAGAAAATAATTCCATAAATGCTCCTTTATTTATGCAAAATTTAATGTCCAATGTTATTCCGGGCATGCATCTCCGATAAATGCAAAACTTAAAAATAAAATTATTGGGTAGTTCTGCATGTATATTTCATATTTGTATATAAAATTTAGTTAATTATAAATTTATGTACATGTATATTAAATAAGGGGAATGGGCCGATAAAAATATGAACGAATCTAACGCATAACGTCGAGGATGTATACAGAGATGAAGATAGGCTATGGTGGGATCTTAATTAAAATGCCTATAATTGTTCAATTGCGAAATTGTAAAACCAAAAGTTTTGTCTATATCTAAAATATGCGGTAAGCAGGCCTTTGATAAATATTATGTTTTTGAATATGATATTTGTATACAAATAATTATGTAAGTTTAATTCATTTATTGATATATATCTTTAAACATTTAAAATAAAAACATTTCAGATTATTGATCCGGTATCTTATTGTTTTTTTTTACTGTGACTTTTAAACAATATCTGTTCGTATTTTGTTTTACTTTTGTGCCAAAATAGGAAGGGGATCAGCAGGGAGGGTAGCGTCATAATTATGTAAGTTAACCAATCCATCTATATATTATATAATAAAAAATGATTTATAATTTGCATTTAACTTGTTTTGTTAAAAGCGTTGACAAAAATTTTAAACATCTTTATTTCTAAAAATCCTGTTATTTTGAAAAATGATTTTTTAGTATAAAAACAAGTAAATTAAATCAAATTTAAAAATTTGTCGGCGTCCATTCTATAACTAGCTACTCTAAAGTAATTCTTTTTGAGAATTATAAAAAATTTATCAGTTTTACATTGTGCAACAAAAAAAGGAGTTAAGAGCTGTTTTTGGGGCAAACTAACACACTCAACTCAAATCCGTTAACTGATCTTAACTATATGTCTCAATTTTTAATTATCTGCTGAATACAAAAAGCTTTGAATCGTAAAAATGATTTTAATTTTGTTAGCAAACTATTAACAATATGTTAAAGATAAGCTCACAAGATTTTAACACAATTTATAACCCTACGATATTGTTTATAGAAAAGTAAAAAATTGTAAATATCAATTTTTTATAATTAAGTAAATTACATGGCCACATCTCATTTTGTTTTCATTCTAAAAATGGGTATAAAAGCAAGCGCATAGTTCATGATAACTAAGGCATTTTGGATTACCCGTTCGGCGCCAACAAAAGAACGCGTCAAGAATCTTTTTTTCATAAAATCCCTTGTGACTTACATTTATCAACTCAAATAATAAGAAAATTTTTTAGTATATCAAGCTCTTACATAAGCATTTAGATAACAGAATATTTTGCGTCATACTACACAATATATTATCGGTTTTTAATAAAAATATTATTTGAAGTTTAAATTTAACAGTTTAGCTGTTGTAAATATGCAAATAATTTTCAAATTATTTTTGTTTTTAAATCTTTTTTGTTTTTTTAACTTTTCTAAAATTTTCAATTTTGATAGCTGACTTACTAGATTTGATTAGAAAAAACGGTAAACGGATTTAAAAATCCCTAAGATGGTGGGTTTGATCTCTGTAATTAGCTCTATCTCTCAAATATTTGTTGACTTGTGTTATATGACTCTAAAAAAAGATAGAAAAGGCAAAAAAGCTTGCGACATCAAATTTAGACTTCTGAGGCCTTACGAATATATAAAGATTTTGATTTCTTAATACTCGTAACTTTTTGGCAAAATTTCGTGGGTCATTTGCGGTATGATATTACAATTCTACCATTTTACAAAAAGGGGTTAATTAAATTATATAAAACGGTAGTCAACCTAAAATTGAACCGCGCACTTTTTACTCATCAAAGATACCAAGTCAACAAATTTAAGTGTTTTTTAAACTTTTTGAAAGAGCTAAGAAGTCTAGTGAGGGTTGATTTGATAGAAAAAAAAATTATAACTGGCAAGTCGCCGCTTTAGAGCAGGCTGTTATAATTGCATAAAAAAATTAAGGGGTTTGAGTTTGGTTAACTGTAAAGAAAAGTTGACATTTAGTTGATAGCTAGCCCTACAATGTTCATGGGTATAAAAATAAATTTTAAATATTAAAATATTTTTCATCTACTTTTTCAGGTTCCTGATTTGTATAATACTAATTAATTGTGTTTTGAGACTAAAAATCTCGTTCTTTTACACAGATCAACAAATTTTTAAGAGCTAATACAGAGATCAAACCTGCCATCTTAAGTATTTTCAAATCCGTTTAGCGTTTTTTCTAATTAAACTTAATAATTCAGCTATAAACATTGAAAATTTAAAAAAAATGCCAAAAAAAAACAAAAAAGATTCAAAAACAAAAATAAAGTTTTTTTTGCATATCCACAATATCTAAACTGTTAAAATCAAGATTCAGATAATATTATTAAACCGATAATATATCGTGTCGTAATTAAATTTGAACGCGGAATATTCTGTATTATTTAAATGCTGATGTAAGAGCTTGATATAAAAATTTTTATTTCTCATTACAAAGGTCAACAAATTTTTAAGAGTTATGAGTTAACTTCAGAGATCAAACCTGCCATCTTAAGATATATCAAATCCGTTTACCGTTTTTTCTAATCAAACTTAGTTAGTCAGATATAAACATTAAAAATTTAGAAAAAGAGGTCAAAAAAACAAAAAAGATTTAAAAACAAAAATAAATTAAAATTTTATTTTTATATTCACAATAGTTAAATTCAAACTTCAAATATTATTTTCATAAAAAACTAATAATATATCGTGTCGTATTTAAGTTTGGACGCGAAATATTTTGTATTATTTAAACGCCGATGTAAGAGATTGATATATTAATAGAATTTATTTCTCATTATTTGTGTAAATATAAGTTACAAGAGGTTATATGCAAAAAAGATTTTTAAATTTTTTCTTTTTTAGGGTATATTTAGATCTGTCAATTTGGTCAAAAAGGCCATTTTTCATTATAGACGGATCTAAGGAGCCAAAGACGGAAGAAACTAAGAAAAACGAAAAATATATATGAGATTAGGCCATCATGGGGATGCATTCTTTTATGTTTTAATAAAATTCACGTTTCTGACATTGATATTTGTTGACCTGTGTTATTTGAGATAAATACGTGTTACAAGGGATATTTATATAATAAATTCTTGAGTTTTTCTTTTTAAAGTATTCTATAAATCGAAAAATCTGTCAATTTGGTCAAAAAAGGCCATTTTTCGATATGGACGGATCTAAGGAGCCGAGGGCGGAAGAAACTACAAAAAAAGAAAATATACATGAGATAAGGCCATCAAGGGGATGTATGATTTTATGTTTTCATGATATTTGTTGACCTGTGTAATAGTAAGAAATATAGAATTTATAATAAAATGCACATCTCTTTTTTTTCTTGTATATGATTAAAGTCTTCATTTTGCTATGCTACAAAATAATTATGTTATTGCACAGGTCAACAAATATTAATGTCAGAAACGTGAATTTTATAAAAACATAAAAGAATGCATCCCCATGATGGCCTAATCTCATATATGTTTTTCGTTTTTCTTAGTTTGTTCCGTCGTTGGCTCTTTAGATCCGTCTATAACGAAAAATGGCCTTTTTTGACCAAATTGACAGATCTAAATATACCCTAAAAAGAAAAAATTTAAAAATCTTTTTTGCTTATAAAAATCCTTTGTACCTTATATTTTTAATCACAAATAATGGAAAATATTTATTAATATAACGAGTTCTTACATCGGCATTTAGATAATACAAAATATTTCGTGTCCATATTGAATTTAACAGTTTAACTATTGTGAATATGCAAAAAAAATTTAATTTATTTTTGTTTTTGAATCTTTTTTGGTTTTTTGACCTTTTTTTTCTAAAATTTTCAATGTTTATAACTGACCAACTAAGTTTGATTAGGAAAAACGGTAAACGGATTTGATATTCCCAAATATGGCAGGTTTGATCTCTGTAGTTAACTATAACCCTCATAAAATTTTGTGTTGTATAGTTATTCGGATTCGTTTAGGCGGATGATCTTGGGCACATGATAGCTTAAATGTGTTCTAAATTCAAGTTAAAGCCTGTTGCTTAAAACATGGATGAATGACCGACAACGAATTTTAAAGTCGTCCATTATTTTGAGAACCTAGCCAAACCTAAATAACCAAGTGTCAAATCTCAACAATGCGTAGCCACCCGCTGGAGTTTTAAAAGGCAAAGCCTTAAAGGGTAATCCATCCCTTAATGAAAAATATGGTAACTACTAAACCACTGGTTTTTTTATTTAAAAAAGTTTAGTTGTCCTAACTCATTCGTGAAAATTAATAAACAAAGTCTTATATTACTAAATAGATTTTTCCATATCTTTCTGCGAAAAGTATCGTGTAAGATAAAATGCAAGCATCATACAATATGATTCGCGCATTTTTACAAAAAAAAATTTAACTCCGACTTAACAAGCAAAAATACAATTTTTGCCCTTTTTATACCTTTAAAAAAGTAGCAGTATGACCTGATGGTGACCGTAAAATTTTGAAAATAAGACATAAAGTCCAATTTAATCAAGTAATACATTTTATGAATTTTTTGTCCATATGCATAAACAACAATTATTGTTAAATAATTCATTACCAAATGATATGAATGAATTTTTTCATACTCTTTGAGATGCATAATCTTTACGATACCAGGGGCACTAGTTGAAACAGTCTAAATTATAAAGTTAAATAAATTTGGTTGTCAAGCTTAAAAATAGTATATAGTATTAAAAAAATTCGCCATTTAATTCTAATATTTTTTCGCATTTATATTTAAACATAACATAAATCATAGGTCGACAAAAAATGATTTACAAAAAATGGGGAAAGATTTCCATAATGCCCTTAATATATATTTTCCGTTTTCCAAAGCTTTTTTCGGCTTCAGGCATTTTCTTAGGTCTATATTAAAAAAATGACCAAATATGACCGAATCGACTAATTTTGCGACTTCAAGAAGAAAAAACTTAACTTAAAAAAATATGTATTAAAATCACTTAAGGGTAAACTTTTTCTCAAATAATGAGAAATATAATATTTAATTAAATCAAGCATTTACATCAACATTTAGGTTAAACAAAATACCCAAAAATAAATAGGACACAGGGTTTTAAATAATATTATCATTAAAATTTTTGAAAATAATTTTTTTGTTAATTTTTTTTAACATTTTTCAAAAATTTAGGTTTATTGCTTATAAAACTTGATTCGAAAATGGTAAACGGAGAAAATCCATAAGATGGCAGGTCAGGTCTAACTCAGCTCATAAATATCAAAATTATTTTGACATGTGGAATCGCTGATACAGCGTGTCAACTTGAGGAATTGGGAAGGAGCCCAATTTAATTAGAGTTACATGGACCTCCCAATTAAACTCCCAAAACCGACCGGAGTTAAAACTCCCAATTTTTTCCCTGTAAATTTAAAAATAACATTAGCCTTATTGGAATTATATATTTTATTTTCTAAACTCATTTTTTTAAATAAAAAATAAATGCAAAAGCTTTGGCGAGAAGTTAATTAAATAGTTAAATTAATGTTTACATAATATTTTAGTCGGTGATTTATGTTTCGGTGGTTATTTTCAAATTAGATGGCGGGAAGTTATAAATACGTAAATTAATGTCTACAAAATATTTAAGTCGGTGATTAATGTATTCGGTGTTTATTTTCAAAATAGATGTTTGTATAATAAGTATTTGTAAGTTTTTGCATTTTTTTAATTGCTGACGTCACCAAAGTCCCAAATGCAAATAATCATAAATGAGAAATTTTTGGTAATGTTTATATAAAATTTATCCATCTTTGGCACCTTAATCTGTGATAATGTCATTAAATTGTCGCAAATACAAATAATTTAATAATGAACTAATTTTTTTCATTTTTATTGGTTTGTCTATATATTAATATTTAAATAAATTTTGTTACATTTAGAGCTACTGAATAAATTATCGCAAATGCGATTTCATTGTAATAATTTTTTAATTTTTCTAGCTTGTTTGTCTATATATTGTTAATATTTTGGCAACTTTTGTTAATTTTAAATGCTATAAAATGTCACAAAATAGCAGCGATAATTATGCATTTGACAAATATTTTTGCGTATTTTAGTTAAGGAGCCATATAACTGTATATAGTATTAAAGGCTGCTTAGAAAATATTACTAATTGTCGCAATACTTTTTTGGTTATAACAAAGGTCATCAAATACCAATGGCACAACCGTGAATTTTATGAAAACATAAAAGAATTTATCCCCATAATGGCCTTATCTCATATATATGTTTCGTTTTTCTTAGTTTCTTCAGGCTTTGGCTCCTTACATCCGTCCATATCGAAGAAATGGCTTTTTTGACCAAATTGACAGATCAAGATTACCTTAAAAAGAAAAAATTTAAGAATCTTTTTTTCATAAAAAAATCTTTTGTAACTTATAATTATCATATCAAATATGGAGAAATATAATTTTTTAGTATTTCAAGCTCTTACATCAGCATTTAGATAATGCAAAATATTTCGCGTCAAACTTAAATACGACACGATATATTATCGGTTTTTAATAGAAGTTTTATAGAAAAAACAGTAAACGGATTTGAAAATCTCTAAGATGGCAGGCTTGAAGTCCGTAGTTAGCTCAAAACTCTCAAAAATTTGTTGACCTGTGTAATGACTATATATTATAACGCAATCACATTTGATATTTAAAAAAAATCAAAAGACTACTTACTGATATAATAATTAAAAAAAAAATTTTTTTTTCAGAATACCGAAATTTTTTTGAAAATAACCTAACATTAAATAGCCCGTAAAAAACTATTAGCATATTATAACCTACTATGACCCGAAAACGAGGTAGTAGAGCATTGAATAAATATACTCACTTTGCGTTTTTTTCAAAAACTACTTTTTCACAAAAATTTATCTTTCCAGAAGTTCTTTGAGAGGAGAAAAAATAGGAAAAATAGCTCCTAATAATTGGCTAAAATTTGCTGAGTCACCTCATTCCGTGTCATTTTTGTAAATAACATGAATCAATATATTTTTCATGTAAAAATGTCAAATGAATATTGTAAAAAACCTTTATATTCAGGGGAGTTTTATAATCTATCATTGGCTTAATCAAGTAAAAATAGGGTCATTCTGTATATGCAACATTTTAGTGAAAGTATCTAAGCGGAACCTGCCCGAAACTTAATTAGATCGATTCTACCCGTAACATTGTTTTTTTATTAACGACGAGGCTTGGCATACTAATTCGGCGAGGATTTTAAATTGCAAGCTATAATATTCCTCATCATAGTGTGTCGAAGACTTACATGTCACGTGATAAAAATATTATATATTTTAGTCCTGATCTAAAAGCAATAAGGCAACTATTAAGTTAAAAATCTGTCCAGCTAAACCCAGTTCAAAATTATTCTTTCTAATTTAAACGCCCACCCTGCTCGCAAAGCTTAGTTCGTTTTTGGGATGGGCCGGGAGAGTTGGGGGGGGGGGGCACATTGTATTAACTTTGATCTCAAATAGTTACCCAGTTAAAAAAACTTTAAATAATTAGTCATTACGTAATACATTTGCGACAATTTGGTGACATGCCAATTGTTGCCATAAATTGAAAAATTTTATACAAAGTTTACATAAACAGGCAGCCCAAACAATATAATCGGTAAAAGTTAATTTGATATTAAATTATTTGCATTTACGACATTTAGTAACATTAACTGGCTTATGATTGACAAAAAATATTATTAACAAATAGTGTTACAAACAATAAAAAAATCGAAAAAAATTTGCCCAATATTTATTTGATCGCATTATCACAGGTCAACAATTTTTTGAGAGTTATGAGTTAACAACAGAGATCAAACCTGCCATCTTAGGGAATATTAAATCCGTTTACGGTTTTTCCTAATCAAACTTACTTAGTCAGGTATAAACATTGTAAATTTTAGAAAAAAAGGTCAAAAAAATAAAAAAGATTCAAAAATAAAAATAAATTGAAATTTTATTTTTGCATATTCACACAAGGTAAACTGTTAAATTCAAACTTCAAATAATATTTTCAATAAAAATAGATAATATATCGTGTCGTATTTAAGTTTGGACGCGAAATATTTTGTATTATCTAAATGCCGATGTAAAAGCTTGATATATTAGTAAAATTAATTTTCCATTATTTGTGATTAAAAATATAAATGACAAGGAATATATCTATGCAATGTAGATTTTTATATTTTTTCTTCTTAGGGTATATTTAGATCTGTCAATTCGGTCAAAAAAGGCCATTTTTCGTTATAGACGGATCTAAGGAGCCAAAGAAGGAAGAAACTAAGAAAAACGAAAAGTATATATGAGATTGGGCCATTATGGGGTTGCATTCTTTTATGTTCTCATAACAATCTCGTTTCTGACATTAATATTTGTTGACCTGTTACGAAAAATTGGTGACATTATCACTAGATGAATAAAAAGGAAAAAATTACATACGCGTAGGGCATGTCAAAATTCCGGAAATCGGGAAGGAGTCCAATTCAACGGGAGTTTAATGAAACCTCTTATAAACACTCCCAAAAACAGCTCAGATTTTCCAATTTTATACTTCCGAGTTTTTTTTTCTAAAGTTTAAAAATTAACATTAGCCTATGAAATAGGAATATATTTTTGTCAAAACTCATTTTTTTAATGAAAGTTGTAAATAAAAAGCAGCTGATTATGCAAATATTTCACATTTATATTTTTTATTTTTGCGAGAATTTATACAAATTAATTAAGTAATTAAAATATGCCTAAATAGAATTTTAGTAGGTGATTTTTATATTGGGTGGTAATTTTTTTATTAGGTGATTTGTAAAACTAGTTAAAATATTATGGAATATTTGTCAATTTTAAATCTGCAGGATGATGTTCCCAAATTGTGGCAAACGCGATTTATGCATTATACTAATTTTAATCATTTTTTTGTTCGTACGATTACACTGGACAACAAAATTTCAACGAGCTTAAACATTATTTATGGCAACTATCGTTTTTGGTCAAGTTTGGTGCTAAATACGAATATGAAATCAGAATTATAGCCAATGCCTCGAATTTTTAGTTATCCGGTGCCAAAGTTGAGATTTTTCTATTTTTGGGGTATTTTGGGCCTCTATATAACACAGGTTAACAAATATCAATGTCAGAAACGTGATTTTTATGAAAACATAAAAGAATGCATCCCCCTGATGGCCTAATTTTATATATATTTTTCGTTTTTCTTAGTTTCTTCCGTCTTTGGCTCCTTAGATCCGTCTATAACAAAAAATGGCCTTTTTTGACCAAATTCACAGATCTAAATATACCCTAAAAAGATAAAATTTAAGAATCTTTTTTGCATATAAAAACCCCTTGTAACTTATATTTATAATCACAAATAATGAGAAATAAATTTTATTAATATATCAATCTCTTACATCGGCGTTTACATAATACAAAATATTTCGCGTCCAAACTTTAATACGACACGAAATATTAGCGTTTTTATGAAAATAATATTTGAAGTTTGAATTCAACAGTTTAACTATTGTGAATATGCAAATAAAATTTCAATTTATTTTTGTTTTTGAATATTTTTTGTTTTTTTTACCTTTTTTCTAAAATTTTCAATGTTTATACCTGACTAACTAAGTTTGATTAAGAAAAATGGTAAACGGATTTGATATTCCCTAAGATGGCAGGTTTGATCTCTGTAGTTAACTCATAACTCTCAAAAAATTGTTGACCTGTGTAATAAAAGTTAGAGGTAGTAACTATTCTAATACTTTAAATCTTTTTCATGCCCTAAAGGTATGTATAGTTCCGGTCACTTTATTTATTTAAAATTATTACATCATATTATACATAGGATTATATATCGTTCATAATTGTATTTGTGTGGCGCCGACGTCCGGCACCACTTTTAAATAAACTTTTTTGTACCTTTAATATAAAATAATCTTTATTTTCTAAATACTAAATTCTTACACAAGAATTTAAAATACCAAAGAAATCAATATTTTTTTCCTTTTTAATATTATTTTTTTTTTAATTGATTGTTCTTTCTTTTTCGTGAGTCAATCACGACAGTAACAAAAGTTTTAAAATATATTTAGAACAAAAAAACGAAAAAAATTAATATAATATTAAATTATAGGCATTTGCGAGAGTTTGGTAACATCAATTCAGCATAAGTTTGACAAAAATGAACAATGTGTTATTAAATGGTGCTTCATACAAAAAAAAAATTACGGAAAAAAGTCTAATATATAAACTATGTCACTAGTTGCCTAAAATTCAACTATTTTATACATAAATTACATACATGGCAACCCCAACCTAAAGCAATTTATATTAATCTTATTCAATTATAGGCATTTACGACAGTTTGGTGACATCATCTGAGCAGGCCAAAGAATAAAAAAATAAATTGAAATTTAATAAATAGTGTGTTACAAACAAAAAAAGTTTCCCCAGAGCTTAAAATTGACAAAATTTATCAAATTATTACAATAATTCAAAGTCATATAAAAAATTAAAAAAAAACTCCTTTATCCTAAATACTATATTTTCTCTAACATTTATTTTAAAACTAAACGATTGTTTTGTATCGCAGTAAAAACATCTGGTGGCTAAATCCCCCTATTTATTTAAACTCAATTTTAAACCAGGGTTAAAAAATGGAAAAAAACCAGGAGAATAGGGTTTCCGCCCCGCTCCATCCATAAACTATAATTGGAGTTATGACAAGCCCTAATGCGCCATAGTAGGATACCAAAATTATTAAATTTCTTTATTTGATTTCAACAACAACAATAGGCTTAAAATTGACAAAATTCGTCACAATTTTGATCAATATTATTAATATTTAACAAAAAAAAGTGCTGACAAATTTTTCCTTCCAAATTTTTGAAACTAGAAAACGTATCGTAGTAAAAACGTATACTGGCGAAATCCCTGTATTCATTTAAATCACAAAAAATACTCTATAAACCCAAGGTTGAGTTTCAAGAATAAAAAATGGGAAAACTCCGGTTTATAAAGGTTCCCGCCCCTACCCATCCATTAACTCAAATTGGGATGTAAATGGACCTAGAATTGTTGATTTTTAAAATAAGGTCGGCCCATTAGTTTAGCAGCTCAAAATGGCTATATGAGGTAAATAATCTGGGATGAGCGATCCAAATAACACTACACTCAGGCCCGATTCTAGCTTATCCATTTAAGGGGGGGGGGGGGGGGGGGCAATAAAAACTCGTGGGTACATGTACAACGATTGAATCCATGTTCAAAAATTTTTAACAAATTAATAGTACATAAAATAAAAAAATGATTGCGTTTATAAATTGGATATGTGAATTAAATTAATTGTTTTCACTAATATCAATTGCTTAAGATATAAGGTTTGGAAATTAATTGTTAGTATAATTTTATAATTTGGAATCAATGCGCATGAAAATTAAATTATAAATATTATATAAATGAATGATAAAAATGAATTATATATAACTTTGGATTTTAGAAAATGAATAGTAAAGTAAGATTGATTATCCTGAAAACAAATTGTATAAGTATGCTAATTTGGAAGAATATATATGAAAAAACACTGTTATATAACTATTAATTAATATTAGGGTAAAATATTAAATAAAACATGAACATAAACGTTAAATGCGCATAAAAAAAATTTGCAACCATGTCTTAAAATAGTAAATAATTAGCTGATTATGAGCAGTGTATTGTATTAATCTAACAATTTTATGCTAGAGGTTGTTTTGATTAAATTATAAAATCGTTAAAATTCAACGCCCCAGTTAATGATTTTTCGTGTCCTAGAAGAACCAAATCACCTTTACGCAGGTCACTCACTACTTGCCTGCCTACAAGAAGTTATTATTTTTCTTAAAGAAGAGATGGCCTCACAACTTGACGTTGAAGAGCCAAATAACAAACTTATAGTAAAAATGTTAAATAGATTAGGAAACGCATCTTTGTAATCATATAAAAATATAACAAAATCATTAAAAACACATTCTTTGTAAATATTAAGTTTTCTTATTAAAAAATTTTTGGCTACGGCAATTTCTTTAGATAATGAATTTTTATCAATATTACAAGAGGCTCTAGTTTATTTATTTCTAAAAAAGGATAATCAAATTTATAAAAGGAAAAAGATTCTAAATAAATATTATCGGTGAAAAATCTATTATCAAAAGAATCAATAAATAAATCATTATAATTCATCATTAAATTTAAAATATTCTCAAACTTATGAGTAGAAAATAAATAAAAATCAGAAAAATCTTTAGGTTTAGTTTTTCTTTTATCCATAGATAAATTATTGTCATTTAAAAAAGTATTATATATATCAAAACAGTTTTTGAATAAATCTTTAAATGTATTTGTATTTCTTAATTGTTTAATTTCTAACAAACAATGGTGCATTAAATCAAAAGTTTTAGAAACATAAATCGTTTTGCATTAAAATTAATCTATAATTATTTTTAATAAATAAAATATTTTCAAATGATAAATACAAAAAAATAAATTGATGATTATAAAAATGGCCAAAAAACCCCGACGCTTCGACCCTGTGACCTGAAGATATAAAAAATTATTTTTTTTTTAATTTTCAAAAGAGTATTTAATATTTTTATGTAATTTTAAAAAAAATGGCCAGGTAGTGACCACACCACCGATGGGGCAACAGCAGGAGTATGGTCCCGCATTCACTAACTACGATTGCATCATGTAAAAATTTATGAAGGGAAGAAAAAATATCAAAAAAATCTTTCCTTCCACTTAAAATTTTATGACAATCTTTTACAACAAGATGCAATCGGTGGTTAAAGCAGTGAATATACGGTGGTATGGTGTCCAGCTATTTTGCTTAGAAATACTTAAACACCACCTTTTTCCCCGGGCAATACGTTCGCCCCATCGTAGCATTGTGCGATCAGGTTCTTTGGTTCTAATTATATTATCACAAAAGATTGTTGACAAGTGAGAAAATTTCTTAGGCATCAAATTTATGAATTGCTTTTACAAATATAAAGCTTTCTGTAAAATCAAATTTTTCTATATATCTAATAACAACAGAAATAATTTCTGTTAGTTTGATCTCTCTAGCGGATGAGAAGTTTTAATGAATAAAAACATTTTTTAAAAAAAGTAAATATTTTTAAAATAATATTTTTTAAATATATTTGTGGCGGAGCAAATTTAATTATATTATGTGGAAGAATAAATAAAATTTATACGTATTTTTTTTTGGGGGGGGGGGGGGGGGGGGGGCAAAATAAATTACTATGTATTTGGGGTGGGGGGGGGGGGGTAAATTCATGCCCCCCTCCCCAAAAGGGGTCTAGAATCGTGCCTGACTACACTATTAAATAATCAAATCAAAATTTAACTTATTCTAATTTATTAAACATTTTTCAATGTATATAAACAAAAGCTCATTTGTGTGCATGTAACGCCAAAAAATTGGCAGTAGCAAGCCATCAAGTTATCACATTAAAATTAATTGCCATTTCATAGCATAATTGATAAACATTATAGTCACCTTACATTAATATATTAAGCTATAGAATATATTCGACAATATAAAGGTTCTAAGAAACTTATATAATCGTATCAAACTAAATACAATATAATCTGCTAGTTTTTATATTTTCCATTTTATATTGGGACTTGACTCTATAGACCTAAAGAAACGCCATTTGACACACTTTTTTGTTTCAACATAGCTAATAAAAAATTAATTTATGGTAACTTTAATTTTTTTTCCAAAAAAAGGTTGATCGGCCTTGCCCTTGTAATTGATTTGAAATACAAATCACGCAGTGTTAAGCAGCTATTGGTTGGGTGGGTGACAGCCAAAATCCTGCCACCCATTTTAGAGCATATGTTAAAAACCTAGGTCACTGACATTTAGCGCTGTAGGGCCCCTTTTAAAAGATGCCTCTGAGATAAGGTGCCCCAGTAGAAAAAAAATTGGCAAATCCAATAACATAGGATTTTTTACAAAATAACACAAAGGGTTTGACCATTACATTCACACCCTACACCAATGTATATGAAAAACAAATAAATATTTATTCTAAAAAGATATTTTACTTTAACAAAACTTGGATACTTTTTGGGGTTACTAAACTATATAGCTCTCATATTTTAATGGATAAACCTTAAACCACTATCTGGATTTTAATATAATTAGAAAAGAATTTTCTAAGCATTAAAAGTTATTTGCAGAAATATGAATATATTTTTCAGTAAGTTATACTAAAATATATATTTAAAATAGTGGAGTACATTTATATAATTTAAAAATAGGAAATACAATATATGAAAATAGATCACAATTATACTTGATGACTGGGAGCATTAGGAAAAGCTAAGTATGACACTTCAGCATGCGTAAAATTATATTTACCTGACAATTTAGGTATAGCTAAAATAGAGTGGGACACTGTTTGATTGCTAAAATAAAAAATTTAGGTTACGTATGTAAATAAAAAAAATACAAATAGGTAAAAACCTATCAATTTTTTCCCATTTAGCATCTATAACACCATTAACTAATCTGAAAGAGTCAGCATCCATTGATTTATCTTTTAAAATAACATTATATGCAGGTCTAAAAATTAGCATTTTTGTTATTACCCATCCCCAACATTATATATAGTATATGTAACATAACAATCTTTGTCTGCTACTATATAAGTATTTTCAAGAGATTTAGATGCCAAAATAAAAGCGGATTGAGTCTTTGCTGGCGCTTCTACCTCCTCACAGGTTATTGAATTTAGCAAAATTAACAAACTAGCAAAACGCAACATCGCGTGGCTTAACATATGGTAGAATAATAAAAGTTTGGTAAATATTCTCAAACACGCAAGGGCATATTTTAAGTCCTATTTACCAATGGGTGCGGCTTGAAAAATATAAAATGCTTTAAATTAGCATTAAGATGGCTAGTTAAAAATATATTTAAAAAAATTTTTATTGTACATATTCTTAAACGGTTAACCCGCGAATGGTAGGGTGAGAAATCTGTAACGCGAATGCTATGGACCCCAATTTTACTTCTATAACTTCAAAAGTTTTAAAGCAAAAATCTTTAATTTTATATTTTTGTAGAGAAATACGTGCTCTTTAATTATAGACTAATATTAGTAATTATATATGAATATTGCAAATTTTTTTGACACAAAATAGAAAAAAATCTAAAAAATTTAAATTTTTTATTTTTCTATATTACCTTATATTAATCTTGTCAATAAATTAAATGTATCAATATTATTGATCAAATTGTGTTTTTACGTCTAATAGAACATATTTAGGGAGCTTCGTGAAAAAAAAATAGTTTGATATAAAAAATTATCTTTGGCTATTATTTACATAGATATTTTAAAAAAAAGTAATTTATATTATTATTATACAATATAAAAATTTTGTATACTGAATAATTTTAAAAAATTAACGGGAATATAAGTTTACAATTATTTAAGTTTAAAATTAAATAGAGGCAATCACATGGTTTTTAATATTGAAATTGAGAGGGTGGGGTGCACATGCCCCAATTCAATTTCTAAATTCTAAACAAAATTTGTTATTAGACTTAGACCAATTTTTAAATCACCAGTTTTGTTTATTATATATTTTAAAAAAAGTCACAAAATTTTGGCCGATAATATTTTTTAAAGATATTCAAAATTTAAAAAGTGCTGTGGTCTTTATAGAACCCACAGTGCTGATCGCGGGTTAAGGGCATGTGCAAAGAGAGGTTATATTTAATTTTGATTTAAATTTTATTTTTTTTTTCAAAAATTTTTGAAAATTTTATTTAGAAAATCATTGTATGTGCATAAGGGCGCGCGCGTTCAGACTCATTTCATTTTTTTGAAAAATTTTAAAATTTTTACCTTTTGATATTGAAAGATTTTTTACCAAAAGTTGCCAATTTTGGTTATTAGCATTTAAATAATTTTCTGCGAAGGTTTTAAGAAATTTTGAAAAAAATAAAAATAAAATTTCAAAAAATTTAAAATGTTTAAAATTTTTAAAATTTTTCAAAAAAATGAAACGAGTCTGAACGCGCCCTAAACTAAATTTGGCAACTGTTTAAAAATTTGCGTTTATTACAAAATAAAACTTTTGAAATTTCACAAAAATGAAAACTCACTTAGCAAGCCTTGGATTTGCCATTAAATTTTTTTTATATTTTTTGTACATGATAATACTATCGTAGCCGATCACACAAAATATAAAAAATTTGATTGGTCAACCAATCAAAAATTAGCTTGCTTATTGTTCAGCCAAGATTAGACATATTAAGAAATTTAAAGATAATTTAATATTTGTTTTTGTAGTTTTGAACATTACATTATAACAAAATTTGTTTAAAAAATAGAAATTTAGTTGGGGTCCTTATCGACCCCTCACTCTCATTTCCAATGTTGAAAACCATTGCCTGCTAATAATACAAAATAAAAAATTGTAAAAAAAATAAAATTTTAACGGCTAATATTAAAAAATGACAACTAACGTTTTTTGGTTTAGGGTATGCCTAACAAGACATAACCTGCTGAGGCTAGGGTGAGAAATTTTTAAATGCTACAGTTGGTTCCATACGGACTAATTTTAAGAGTTTTAAAGCTATAAACTTTTTTTTATTTTAAAGAAAAATAAGTGCTCTTTAATTTAAACATAATGGTTTTAATAATGTATTGCAAATTTTAGTTAACACAAAGTGGAAAAAATCTAAACTTATTTTATTTTTCTATATTAGGGA
Organism: Acutogordius australiensis; assembly: GCA_030555515.1. Classification (NCBI taxonomy): domain Eukaryota; kingdom Metazoa; phylum Nematomorpha; class Gordioida; order Gordea; family Gordiidae; genus Acutogordius; species Acutogordius australiensis. The sequence continues at coordinate 28,857,740 of CM060244.1, read as the reverse complement.
AGTTTTTATTTTCGTAAAATTTTAAAAATTTCTTTTTTTATTTCTAAAAAAAATTTATTTCAGAAATAGCATTTTATGTGCATAAACTAAATTTGGCAACTTTGCGTTTTATTACAAAATAAATTTTTTGAAAATTTTGTGAAAATAAAAACTTATTTTGCGCGTGCCCTTTCTTTACATAAATTTGGTCAGTATTAATATTATTAATTTTGTGTTTTTAGGTCTTGTTGAACATTTTTCAAAGATTTCATAAAAAAAAATATTTGAAATAAATTATTTTTGGCTATTATTGACCATAACACATGACCCTAAAGACTTCATTAATACAAACAACCATCGGGTTAGGCCACATTGGCAAAACCCACCAATATAAATTTATATATATTCTTATATGTTATAGAAACAATAAAATTAATCAACTGCATGAATTTGAATTTAACAATGGTGCATCGGCCAAACTAGAATTTAATTTGAGAATATAATTGTATTGGCCTCCAACAGTATAATTTTAATTATATAACTGGGAATTAATTAATATTTTAAAATCATTTTGCAACCTTTTTTTTTTACAATATGTGGTTTATTATACAATCCTTATAATCGTAAATATTACAGGCCCTTGAACTTTGTTTCAAATACACTACATAAATTGTTAGGCATGGCATAATTTTGTTAAAAAAAATGTAGTTTAGACTAAAACAATCCTTTTAACCATTGATACTACAGGACTTAGAAATGTTTTAAATATTGCAGGACATAAATTGTTAAGCATTGCATAGTTATTTTGTTAGGGCACGTGCAACGTGTGTTTTCTTTTTTTGGTTTTTTTTTTGATTTTTTTGAAATTTTTTTTTTTTTATTTTTTGAGTTCAAAGTGCGTTTTTCGATTATACGAAATCGAAAAAGTTGCCTATTTGGTTTGAATTTACCATTACATATTGATTTGTGTTTCGGACTTAGTTATACGTACGAAGCGTATCGACTCAATTGAAAGACGAAATATGTATCAAATTAGTTTACTTGCCGAAGCCATGGAACACGAAGCCTTGTGGGACAAAGGCTGCGTAGCCTATTTAAATAGGCAATTAAAAGTATTATGAAATAAAATCGGCGCCAAGTATCAAGTAAGTGGTGATATAGCAAAGAGTATATACTTGAAAAAGAAGACCAAATATACTTATCCCTTAAGGAAAGAAAATCTTTAATGGAATTAAATTTTAAAAAATATATTCTAATGTAAGTTCAACCTTAGTATTAAATGAAAAAAAAAGAATTTATTTAATCACTAACTCTTAAAAGGTTGATTTTGAACATAATCATTCAATGATTGATAAAGTAGAGGACAGCCAGGGATCAAACATAAATATAAATCCTATAGAGGAATTAGTAAAAAAGAATTTTCTGGCAGAAATAACTCAAACTCATAAAAGTATTTTTAATTTAAAAATAATTATTAAAACTTTTCAAAAATATATATTTTTTTATTCTTATAGCTTATTGTGAAATGAAAAGAGATGAAATACTCATTAAAAATGGTGATAAATATGGTATATTTGAACTTGTCAAATAGCCTTCCTCCAGATGGAGCCAATCTTTTTAAAAAATATTTTTTTGAGGAGTTACAAAGGCTAATGTCAATACACATTTAATTCTTTTTACGTGTATAAATTAATTTTGAACATAATTGCAATATATTTAATAATTATGCATTTAACTCCTTATATTAACTGTTATATGGAATATTTAATTTGTTTCTTCTTTTATAATTGAAATACTTTACTTTTAACTTTAAATATGGTCATGTATTTATTTTTTTTAGCATACTTTAAATGTGCTTTCTATTGTATTTATTTTTTTTTTTTGAGTTAGCATATTTTATCTTTTATAATATATTGTTATGATTAGTTTTTTTATAAACTTGTCATCATAATTTAAACGTACTTATATTTCTATTTTATCTATATTTTTTATAAATTTATAATTTATTTCTTATTTAACATGTTTGCATACCTTCTATGTGCTCAACCTTTTCTACAATATATGTGTTTAATATTTTTGAAGCAATTTAATTTTTTGAAATGTTTTTCAAGCATTTATCACACATCATCACCATCTTATGCGTTTTTGTTTATAGATGGTAAAAATTTAATTTTACATTCTTAAAGTGCACAATCTAGTCATAATTAAAATGCTAGTCTTTATAAATATCATGTCTCATTTATAATTAAATAATATTTATTTCACATTAAATTAATCTATTTATAAAAGTATAGTATTGTTAAAGTAAAAGTATGCAACACATATCATTTTAAAAACCAAAAAATACTTAAATACATTCCTTGACATTCTAATATATATATATATAATATTTATTAAATATATTTTTTTCATGAAATGCTTCATACATATCAATAGTGTGATATAAAGCTATCGTTGATTTGCCTAATTTACACATTATCCCCAATTTTGAGTAGCTTGTGCCTGTCACCATATAACTATAATATGAAAATTATAAAATGTATATGATAATATATTAAAATATATAATTTGATTAAAGAAACATTTTATATTCATTTCCTTATTGATTATCGATTTTCAATTAAAATAATATTTGAGGTTAGATTTTAAGTGTCATAATTATAAAATTAATTTTTTTGATTTTTTTTCTTTTCAATTTCAACATTTTTCTAAAATAATATTAATAGTAAGCTCAAAGATTAAATAAAAAAACGGCAAACGGTTCAGAAATAGGTTGATGTCTGTAATTAATTGATATTTAAAAATTAGGTCAACTGTTTTTTATATATTTAATAACTATTTAAATATAAATTTAAAAAAAAAATTATACATGATTGTTATTAGTAGTTTCCGATTCAAAGGTACATAATTTTTAGTTTTCCGTTGTATTCTGTCAGGCAGATGATTCAATATATATTGATAAGTTTCATATTTTAGATGAAACATTTCTTTAAACTTATCTGGGAATTGCATTTACTCTTCGTACAATAAAAATATACTGTTCTCTCTGTAAGACATAATAAAATATAATTAAAAAATAATTATTAAAAACCATCATTAGACCATGTTGAAAGTGAGTTTTATTATTTTATTATTTTTCAAGTTTTTAAAATTTAGATATATTAAATAATAAAAAACCAGATTATTATATATAAAACTCGAGAAAAAATTGAATAAATATAATTAAATTATATTTATAAAAAACTTTGTAAAAATAAATTTTTTTTAAATAATTTAGCAATTAGGAATTCTTTAAAACACATAATGAAGATAGCATGTATATATATATTATTGTGAGAAACTAATAATGTATTTGTTAAAAATAAAATATTATTATTATACCATAAATTTAAAATCTGTCTATAATTGGAAATAACATGCTTACCCTTTAAATCCTAAAAAAAAATTAAAAATTTTTTTTCTAAAAATTATACCATATTTGGATAAAAAATATACATATGCTGTAAGTCTCTAATCAAATTAATATAATGGATGTGAATTATAAATAAAATATATATTTTTTTTATTTTACCAATTTTTTCAAGATTCTCATGCTTCAATAGACAAAATAAGATTTTACCATATTATTCAAAAACATTAATTGAGTATATATAAACTGGGGATAAAAAGTAAATGCTTTACAAAATTGTATTCATTATTTAATGTTAAAAATTAAAATGGAAAATTTATATTTACATCTACCATCCTACCTAAAGGCAATACATAAATTTGAAAAATTTATCCCCCAATTGGAATAAAAATCACACATAGGCTGAATCACAATTAAATAACATATTTGTTGCATTGAATTTAAAATAAAATTAAAGCCTAATTATTAAGTATGAATGGTTATTATTAAATATTACCTGGATTTCAGGAAGGCATGTCTTTTTACCCTTTGATTTCTTTAGAGAGAATATATAAGAGAATGGGTAATATACAATCATCAATATCTGATTTGTATAGCATTTTCCAATCAATTATTAATTCCTTCAAAATATATGGATTTCCAGCAATACAATTAAATTTATCTAAAATTATTATATATTTAATATATACCAAGCATATTCATGTTTTTAATTGAATTGCTCAAGATTTATCTTAAAAAATAATATTATTTTAAAAAAATTTTTTTTTTGAAATTTATAAAATTTAAAAAAAAAATATTTCTTTTTTCCAACTTTGAACGCTTTTTTTACATCCCAATGGAATAACGTAAGATTTTTATTTTTTTCATTTTTTTACGAAAATTCATAAAGTCACTTTGCACGTGCCCTTAAGTAAAAAAGGTAATTTAGGCTTATACAATTCTTATAAACATGGTAAAGTATACTACAGTAGAAAGAGGTTTTAAATGTAGCAGGAAAAGTTTTAGGCATCAATATCTTTTCATTATCTTAGTTAAAAATGTAAGATACATCATAAATTTTCTTATTAAGTAAAAAAATAAAAAGGAAATTTTTTAATATAAGAATAATTTGATAGCGGAGTTAGGAAACAGGTTACTGTAAGTGTTATAAGGTCACCCTGAAAATAAGGTTCCCTTTTAAGATCCCCCCCCCCCCCCCCATTTAAATCCAGTTGACATGTACAAATATTAAAATGAATTAAAATTCCTGGTCTTGGCAAAAGGAGGGCGTAAAACCCATGTAACCTCTAATTGCTAAAAAAAATTTGTACGAATACCCGCTTAGTACAGGATATAAAAGATTTGTTGGTCCTATTGTTATTTTAAAATTTATTAGGAATTTACAAATAAAAATAGTTCGGTGCATATCTCCTTATTATACTAGAATTTTGAATTTAGCATATCCATCTTATTAACCCGACAGGTACCACTAATGTTTTGGCCGAGCCGAATTTTACAAAAAAAAATTCTGGGTGTCTTTAGAGGTCAAATAAACCTATTCCATTGAGAAAACTTAAAAAAATTTAAAACTTCCGGAAATAATGGGGTGTCACCTACAGGTTACATTGGGTGGCAAGAGATCATATATGTATTGAAAATTTTATTGCATAAATACAAAATATAAATCATATATTAGGGCACGTGCAAAGTGAGTTTTTATTTTCGTAAAATTTTCAAAATTTTGAAAAAAAATATTTTGTAATCGCAAATTTTTAAAAAGTTGCCAGATTTAATATATGCACATAAAATGCTTTATCTGGAATAAAAAATTTTTGAAAAGATTTTGAAAAAAAAATAAATTTTCAAAATTTTCAGAATTTTTAAAATTTTACGAAAAAAAAAACTCACTTTGCACGTGCCCTTATGAAAATTTGACCAACAATGAACATTAAGTGCCACTTGGCAGTAACTAAAGAAAATTCTGGTCGCTTTACCGCACACGACACATCGTCTTTGTATGCATTTTTCCCGCGTGTATAGTTGTATTCAAATTTCGACCAATTCTGGGGTTTAATCCTCTTTTTGCAGGCATTCCGTATTTTATAAAATAATTTTGCACAATTTTTCTTTTGAAATTGCAGAAAGTCAATTTTCTTTGTTTTTACAATATGTATGCCAAGCATTTTGGCATGCCGCATCAATATCAAAAGCAAATATTGGAAAATACCATTTTCTGCCTCGAAATGATATCCTAGTGCCATCTATATTTTGGTCAAATCATTCGATGCCGCCCATATATTTATTGTACATTTGAATTACGTAGGGACAAGGTATACGAATTTTTTTCCTCGTCTTATCAACTTGGGCAACTCGGTCAATATTGTTAATCGGGTGTAGACCATGGCATTTTGATAGCATTGTAACGATGTTATTATCGTTCCAACGAAATGCCATTAAGTTGGACGTATTTTTTTTTTTTGAAATATACCCTCGATTTTGCTTTTTCATTAGTTTAAGGTCAACTAATGGCGATTTTATTCTGTTTGCTCTTTTGTCCCTGAGCCGCCTACATTTATTTTAGATAAAAATTGTAACAGTTTTTGCCCAGTGATATAATTATCAAAAGTATTATATGGTTTACATTCATTTGGTAATTTTTCAACTAAATCAATTATAACAGAACCTCCGAGACCAAATTCTTTTTGTTTGTATTTTTATTGATGAACCTTGGTACGGGTTGCTATATACCCACTTGCAGTGGCCGCACACCACATTTTGTATCGAATCTGATGGGTTTCCCCTTGATATGTTTAGCTGTATGGTGTCCGTAATACGGAACCATCGATTTATCTATAGATATGTGAGAGGAATTGTTGTATTTAAAATTGTCAATCATTCTAATATTAATCAAATCAAGGTAAGGTCTGACTTTGGAAAATTTATCCTGGTTATTTACATTATAATTATCGGCCAAATGAAGAAATTGGGTAATTTCTTGAAATCTGTTTCGCCGCATGCCATTTGAAACCATTCTGCTAAAAGTATCGGATTGTAACTCCCAGACCATTAATGTTCACGAAGCATAAATATCCCGTTAAAAAAAGAATCGCAATATAAATTTGCAATTAGAGATTGTTAAATTAAGGTCGTGATTATGTTGTTTGGCATACAAATTACTCATATTAACGATTAAAAAAAGACATCGTTGTTAGTAAATTGTTCAACATAATCTTCGGGTTGTTCTAAGACATCTGCATTAGCTAAAATCTTTTCGGCTAAATCACCACAGCCTTGTTAAATATTATAATGTCATCATACCACCGCTGAGAATTTATCTCAATAGAATCTTCACTAGCGTTTGATCACACAACTTCGTAAGATGAGTTCAGCATTGGGGTAGGTGTTGAAGATCGACAATAGTTTAAGCGCCACTTTCCATATCGGTCTCTTCTTCATTTTTGAGGGAATGATTATAATTTCATCAATTTCTTCATTAGGTCGGCATCAAGTACTTCAATAATATCATTAATAGACCTAAAATCATATATTATAACAGTTAATACGATTCAAAGTTCACAATATAGAGGAATAAAATTAGGGACAAAATCATTAAATTTATTTGAGGTGGATTTAGAAATTTTTAACCTACTCAAGTTATGAGCAGGTCCCTCCAGCCCATTGTAACCTTTAGGTGACAGCCATCTTTAAATGCGAATAAAAAAAATAATGGAAAAATAATGGATTAAAAAAAATTTTTTTATAAATACAATCTTCATAATGTATAGATTTTAAATATAACAAATAATAAAATCAAATTTACGTATAAGTATCCATAAATTTCGAATGAAAATGATGATGCTTAAGGTAATATTTTTTGGGTGTTTGGAATGGGATAAGTAAAGAATGGAATGAGAGGAAATAAAATGAACAAGATCAGATGTTAAGATGCGTGAGGGCTTTTAAATAAAATTTAAAAATTTAATTTTGAGTGGCTAGTTTTTAAGATACAGGCCTTCAAAGTAGGCGTAACCTGTAGGGTACATTGGGAACTCTCGGGTTAAATTATAACACTAATTATATCCAGGGACGTATTGAGGGGGGGGGGGGGGGGCAAAGGGGTGCCGTTGCCCCCTTTAGAAATAGCTTTTTAATTTTTTTTGTGCAATTTAACGCTAATTTTTATTTATTAAACAGAAATCGGAATATATGCTGGTATATTTATTATTTTTTGGCAATTTTGCGGCTTTAAAAAATATATTGTACAATTATAATATCAAAATTTCTGAATAATCATTAAGTACTATTACGTGTTTTTGTCATAATAAATTAAACATGTAATATACAACTTAATAATTATGTTTCATAATTGTAAATGATCTATTAAAAATATAAACATTAATTTAATTATGATGCAATATAAATAAATATTTTATGCTAGTCATAATATGATCATTCATTAAGCAACAATGTAATTCATTAATTTTTCTCCAACAATTTCTTGCCCCCCCCCCCTTTAGAAAAAGTTCTGCCTACGTGCCTGATTATATTTCTTATCATGTAATTCCAAACAAATAATATTATATTACCAAATAGATTATATCACTTAATTTTCTAAAATTTATATTAACTTACCCCTCTTTAACTATTTTGATCTTAAATCATTAGCATCATATTTTTGCACACAATTAAAAAAATTTTTTTCGGTTAGAGGGAAAGGTGTTAAAATAAGACATAAACATTTTTAATTAAAAAAACATATGATTTTTATACTACCAACCAACAACTACCTACAATCAAAGACTTCCTTAAATCAATAATCTTCATCAATACAAACAACCAACGGCCTAACCCACAATAAATTTACATATATCCTTATATGTTACAGAAACAATAAAATTAATCAACTGCATTATATTGAATTTAACAATATATATATATTTTTCTTAGTTTCTTCCGTATTTGGCTCCATAGATCCGTCTATAACAAAAAATTGTTTTTTTTGACCAAATTGACTTATCTAAATACACAGGTCAACATTTTTTTGAGAGTTATGAGTTAGCTACAGAGATCAAACCTGCCATCTTAGGGAATATTAAATCCATTTACCGTTTTTCCTCATCACACTTAGTTAGTCAGGTATAAACATTGAAAATTTTAGAAAAAAGGGAAAAAAAACAAAAATAAATTAAAATATTATTTTGCATATTCCCGCAAGGTAAACTGTTATATTCAAACTTCAAATAATATTTTCATTAAAAACCGATAATATATCGTGTCGTATTTAAGTTTGGTCGCAAAATATTTTGTATTATCTAAATGCCGATGTAAGAGCTTGATATATTAATAAAATATATTTTGCATTATTTGTGATTAAAAATATAAGTTACAAGGAATTTTTATATGCAATGTAGATTTTGATATTTTTTTACTTAGGGTATATTTAGATCTATCAATTTGTTAAAAAAAGGACATTTTTCGTTATAGACGGATCTAAGGAGCCAAAGAGGAAGAAACTAAGAGAAACGAAAAGTATATATGAGATTAGGCCATCATGGGCTGCATTCTTTTATGTTCTCATAACAATCTCGTTTCTGACATTGATATTTGTTTTTTAAAAATTTTGCATCTAAAAATCCCTTATAATTTATATTTATAATTACAAAGAATGAAAAATAAATTTTATTAGTATATCAAGCTTTTACATCGGCATTTAGATATTAAAAAATATTTTGCGTCTAAACTTAAATACAACACGATATATTATCGTTTTTTAATGAAATATAATTTGAAGTTTGAATTTAACAGTTTAACTATTGTGAATATGCAAAAATAAAATTTGGATTTATTTTTGTTTTTGAATCTTTTTTGTTTTTTTTTTACCTTTTTTCTAAAATTTTCAATGTTTAGGATTCTATTTTTTTACGTTCTATTTTACATTAAATTATTATTATCATTTTTTTTTATAATATCTCCTCCACATATCCTAAAACGACCAAAAAACCTAAATTCTCATTTTTTTTATATTAGTCGCTAAATTTTTTTTTATTTTAAAATTTTTTTTTACAATTTTGAAATAAGTATTAGCCGCAGCCTAAATTAAATCTATCAATATAAATAATTAATTTGTGTTTTTAGGTCGGGTAGAACATTTTATGAAAGATTCATGAAAAAAAAATATTCTGAAATTAAAAATTATTTTTTATTAATCACCTTACAAAGAAAAAATAATAATTTCTATCATTATTATACAATACAAACATTTTATATACTTAAGGGCGCGTTAGAAAAAAATTTTAAAAATTTTAAAAATTTACAATTTTAAAAAATGAAGTTTTTGCATCGAAATTTTTTCTTTAACATTATATTTTTTAATTTATTTTAGAGATAATGCATATAAATTTTACGATTGGAGTAACTCTGCTATAAAAAGCAAAATGGCGCATGAAATATATCTTCATAATACAGCAATTATATTCTTAACCAAATCAATTAGTTTACATATTTCATATATATGATGATGGTATATGACATTAAAATAGTTTTAAAGGGTGATAGTTCTTGAACCAAGAAAAAGCACAGATATTGTACAGCACAGATATTGTAGAAATGACGTCATTTTTATAAGAGAGTTCCGAGCACCAAATTTTAATTCCAAATTTTGAGAATTTGTCCTATTTTAAGCTTGAACATGATACTATCGAAACAACTTTATGAATCAATAACTATGCTAACAGCGTCATTAAAGATCCTAAAATAATAATCAAATCTCTTTTAAAACGCCTAAACCTAATCGAAACTTAAATCTAACACTAACCCTAACTAAACTCTAACACAGCTAACCCTAACCCTAAACGCCCTTAGGCCAATCTAACCCTAATACTAACCTAACATTAACTTAACTTTTAACCATTACGAAAATTTCAAGCTGCGGCCGGATATTGCGATTAAGACAGGTATTAGTTTAATCAGCACCTATATAGATTTTACAAGGGTATGAAACGCTACCCAGACAAATTTCAAATGTTTAATATGGAATTTGCCACCATCTACAATTTTTTGATTATGATATATAAATGTTTTATTTATTGCACATAAATTTTATAAGTATAAAATTGGATAGTCAAAATATCCTCAAAATAGGTATCATTTTTTGAGGAATGAATTTATTTATCATTTTCAAGAATTTCTTGTGTAAATGATTGTTGTGATAAAGATATCTTATTTGGTGGGCTGTCTTTCAAGCAAAAAAAAGAATCCTTTTTAGAGTTTTCTAGGTTAATCTGATTTCTTAATGATGTGTTGGGTAAAAGATTCATCTTCATTTATAATTGTTGAAATTGTCTATTTTTGGAGATGCTACGTTATCATCAGCAAATGGAATATCAGCAAGCCTATATAATAACATTTGTTTTTCCTTTAAAACTCTAAACTCTTCATTTGAGCCACAGTCTTGATAATTGAGTGTTTTAAATAATTGCTAGGTTTTTAAAAATTCTTCAATCAATTTTTGTTTTTAAATTTTATCTATGTCTTTTGCCAATATACCAATTTTTAAATCCCAAAGTTGTTCTGATTTTTATGGAAAGTTCATTATTAAGGTCAATCATTGATATATTGATAATTTGAACTAAGCTCTTCAATATATATAAATAATAATAACTTACGTTTGTAATTTCATTAACAGGGATGGTGTGAGTATTTTCTAGAACATTATCATAAGATAAGTACTATAATTATAAATTCAAAAATTAAAAAACATGATCATCTTCCAGTTCTATGTCACATTCTTTCAAACTTTTGTCAACCTTAGATTTTGTTTGATTTAAATTTTTGGGGCTATAAGATTTCTCTAGTAATATAACAACATTTTCAGTTTGAATTAATTTTAAAAGAATGTGGCAATGTTGGTTTTGGTCATAATTTTCTCGTTGTTTCTTCTTTGTTTTTTTCCTTTGGTTGTAAGACTATATTTTAAAGGCTAAACATTTACTTATATAATATTTACCTGACAAGCATATCTGATATTAAATAGAATATCACTAAAAAATTATATTATAACTCTCATTTTAAGCGAAAGTTTTTTAGAATGGGCTGTTTTTTCGAAATTAACACACAATATTAATTTTTTTACAGTGAACCAATATTTTTTTTTTTTTTTAAATTTTAAATTTTTTATAAAAACCAACGGAGTTTGAACGCACCCTAATATGTAAAAATATTTAGAAAAATAAATAAAAAATAAGGTTGCACATATTTAAGTTTGAATTTACATTAAGGCAATATAATGGTTTTCAACTTTAAAATTATGTGGGGTCCATACGGACCCCAATTCAATTTCTAAATTTTAAATAAATTTTGTTATCAGACTTAGTCACAAAATTCCAATAATATATAATATTTTTAAATAAATTTAAAAAGTGCTGGGGTCCGTATGGACCCCACAGTGCTAATCGTGGGTTAAATAAATTATGTCAATTAATTAATTATAATAATACTAGCCCATGTGGCCCTGCTCCGCCCGGGCAACTTGACATTTTAATTAAACTGATTGGCTGTGTACACGACATTTTAAGTAAACTGATTGGCTGTGTACACGATCAGTCTTAAAAAAAATATCAAATAAAATTGAAAAATTTAAATAAAAATTCATGAAAAAATATCAAATATTTAAAAAGCTTTTTTTAAAATATACATAAAAATTAAAAAAAAATTGTCTAAAGAATTAAATTCCAAATAAAATTGAAAATTTTTTCAAAGTAATTCATAAAAATTATGAAATAATAAAAAAATTATTAAAATTTAAAAAAAAATTCATAAAAAATGAAAAAATTTTTTTAAAAAGAATTAAATTTTAAATAAAATTGAAATTAATCAAATAAAATTGAAAAAATATCAAATATTTAAAAAGTATTTTTTTTAAATATACATAAAAATTAAAAAAAATTTGTATAAAAAATTAAATTCTAAATAAAATTAAATCTGACATAATCCAAATATACCAAAAGCTTTAATAACTAATTATTTTAATTACAAATTCAAGTACTAATTCAGACTAAATCTATTTAATTCAATAAATTAAAATAGTAACATATAAATCCCTATATAGAAACCTATTTGGTAGCAAATATCATCATATCAAAAAGATCTGAAGTTAAAAGAAAAGAATTATTCCTATATACTTTCCTATGAAAATTAAAGCAAATACAGCCCAAAAAAATCAGTATTAAATCAAAAAACTAACTCTGAATGACTTTCCGACAAATCAAGACTCAAAGATCCTAAAATTTATACTAAATGATTTAAGTTAATTGTTGAGGATTAAATACAACAAATTGTATATTTATTAATGCATGAATGAATGTTATGTATATGGTGGGCATTAACATTCTGCCCCCTCCCAAAATTAAAAAAAAATGTGTTTCGTTTAAATATTCAATGAAAGTGCTAAAAAAAATTATGTTAAACTAGATTAATTTATAAATGATAAAATATTTTTAATAGTGTGCAAAAAAAGGAAAAAAAAAATTGCTGCATAATTGGTATTGATGAGTTTGTGAAATGTTACGGCTCGTTGTCTATGGGTAATGCAAACAGCTTGTGCTTTGGTCGAATAAAGATCCCGTTCGCCGTCTTAACTTCAGCTGTTCGCACCTGGCCATCGTTTCCAGGGAATACCTGTTGAATTCGCCCTAACGCCCATTGTAGTGGTGGTATATTTTCTTCACCAATCAAAACCATTTGACCTTTTTCCATCGGTACTGTTGGCTTTCTCCACTTATTTCTAGGCTGTAAGGTGGATAAATATTCTTTGTGCCACTTCCTCCAAAATGTCTGCCTCAGTCTTTCGATGTATTGCCATCGAGAAAGACGTGAACTGGTTATTTCACTTAGCCTCGGTTCGTTTATACATGTAAATGGCCCCCCAATTAGAAAATGGCCGGGGCTCAAGTAGGAGCAATTATTTGGGTCATTGGATAAAGGAATTAATGGCCTTGAGTTTAAAATCGCCTCAATCTGAACGAATAATGTAATGGTTTCCTCATATGTGAGCGATGCTTTTCCCACTATGCGCTTCAAGTGGTATTTGGTCGACTTAACTGCTGCCTCCCATAATCCTCCAAAGTGCGGTGCTCGAGGAGGTATAAAATGCCATTCAATTCCAAATATTTTTTGAACGATTTTATTTATGTTTTCCTGCTCAAAAATATCTTGTAGCTTTGATAACTCCTTGTTAGCGCCTACGAAGTTTTTGGCATTATCCGAATATATTTTGGTCGGTTTTCCGCGTCGTGATATGAATCGTTTCAATGCATTTATGAACGCCTCCGTTGTGAGATCACAGACTAATTCAATGTGTATTGCTTTGATTGCTAAGCATACAAATATAGAGCCGTATGCCTTTGTTAATCGAGGGCGTCTTTTGCCTTCCCGTAACATTATAGGTCCAAAGTAATCAATTCCTGTAATGGTGAACGGGCGACATTGAGTAACCCGATCAGTTGGAAGGTTACCCATTAAACATGGTTCATTTCTTGGATTAGCTATGAAGCATATTATACAACGTCTTATAACCTTTTTAATATGTCTCTTCGCATCAGTTAGCCAATATAACGTCCTGAATGCTGCTAAAGTTGTTTGCACCCCTCCATGTAGTGTTTCCTTGTGAACCATGCTAATGATGAGGCCCGATATCGGGTGATTACCCGGTAGTAAATATGGATGTTTGTGGTCGAAGTCAATATATCGAGTCTGACACCAACTCGAATAATATTGTCATGTAGGAAAGGATTTAATGAAATAATTTTGCTATTCGAACCGAGCTTACTGCCCTTTTGAAGATTGTTTTCATCATCTGGGAATGCTTGCAATTGTATGTGTTGACTATAGCTGTGATAGAACTAGATACTTCCTCATTTGATAACCTGCCAATTTTTCGGGGATTTGTTGATTTTGAACGACTTCTGATGTTGCTGACGAACCGCAGGCAATATGCTATTACATTTACCAATTTTTTGTAATCAGAAAAACGCTCTATAAAAGGACTTGTCACAATTGTCGCTATCATGCTATTTGTGCGCTCAGGAATGTCAATGAGATTAAGAGCCTTGCTATTTGGCAAACCTTCGTTGATTGAAAGCCAAATTGGGCCGTGCCACCACATTTTTGAATCATTTAACTAGCTTGGTGAGCAACCCCTTGATAATATGTCTGCGGGATTTTCTTTAATCTCAACATGGTTCCAAGAAAACCCTTTTGTTAATTGATGAATTTGCGCGACACGATTAGCAACAAACGTTTTCCAATTACGAGATTGAGAATTTATCCATGCTAGTACGATAGTTGAATCCGTCCAGCAATAAACTGAATTGAGTTTCAGATCAAGAGCTTTAAGTGTCTTTTGTAGTAATTGGGCTAAAAGTAATGCACCACACAATTCTAGTTTAGGGATTGAAATGGCCTTTAGAGGGGCAACACGAGATTTGGAGCATACAAGTCTGCAAACCACTCTACTTTGACTCTTTGATCTGGCATAAATGCAGGCACCGTAAGCCTTTTCACTTGCATCACAAAACGCGTGGATTTCTATGTCATCCTCGGAGATCAATATTAACCTGGGTATTTGAAGATTGTTTATAATATCTAATTGTGCTTTGTAGTTTGACCACTTATCTTGTTCTTCTTGAGGCACCGGGTCGTCCCAAGAGAGGTTTAACTTCCAAAGTTGTTGCATTACCAACTTGGCAACTGTAATAATGGGCCCTAAGATGCCTAAAGGATCATATATTTGAGCTATTCTTGATAATATACTACGTTTGGTGCTTTCATTATTTTCAAAGTCTCTTACAGAAAATTGGAGAGTGTCTTGCTCTGGATTCCATAATAAACCCAACGTTTTTGTGGTTGTTTGACCATCTAAGTAAACGAAGCTAAGCTCATCCTTGTTGGGTCGTAAGCAATCTAGTAACGTAGGATGATTGGACATCCATTTTCGTAGATTGAATCCTCCTTTTTGAAGAAGAGCTTTAGTTTCTTGTATAATTCTTTGTGCTTCTTCGTAATTGGATGAACCAGTTAATAATTCGTCTACGTAGAAATCTCGCTTCGTGATGTGAGATCCTAAAGGAAATAGATTCGCTTCGTCATCAGCTAGTTGCTGTAAAACCTTTGTTGCTAAATAAGACGCTGATGCAGTTCCATATGTTAATGTGGTCAATTCAAAAGATTTAATTTTGTCCTCAGTTTTCTCTCTCCATAAAATTTTTTGAAGATGTGTTTGAGATGGGTCAATAAGGATTTGGCGGTACATTTTTTCGATGTCCGCACTAATGGCATATTTATGCTGCCGAAAGCGTATAATAATTGACAAAATATCTTGCTGCACTACTGGGCCTATCATAAGGGCATCGTTTAACGAGATTCCTGAAAGATTTCGCGGATCCATTAAATACAACGCGTAATTTTGTTTTTAAACTAGTATCTTTAATTACAGGATGATGCGGCAAGTAAACCATAGGAAGCGTAAAATTGCTTTTGACACTCAACCTCATATGCCCTAACTCCTCATATTCTCTCATAAATTGAATGTATTCGTTTTTAATATCTTTTGCTATCCGCTCAGACTTTAACAAAATTTTTAAGGCCAAATTATAAGTTTCACCAATTTGACACGCGATTTCAGACTTTAAAGGAAGCGTAACTATATATCGGCGGGACGAATCGCGACGATGGGATTGATTGAATATTTGCTCACAAATTTCCTCTTCCTGACTGTGTGGTTGCAGTATGTGAGCTTCCTCAATCTCCCAGAATTTGCGCAAGTTAAAGTCTGTTTGATCGCCCGCATAATGACAGCATGTACTGTAAGTAGCTATTGGTATTTGGCCTGAAACTATCCAACCAAATGCCGTTTTGTGCATAATGGGGTAACGTTGTCCCAATTTGATTTGACCAATTCGTAATAATTTGAAAAATACTTCCGCCCCTAGTAAAATATCAATGGAGTTGGATTTATAAAATTCGGGGTCAGCCAACGGGACGTTTGGAATTGTGAATTCCGGCTCGAACGTACGTTCAGGGATCTTTTGCGTGATTTCTTCCAAAATTACAAAATTTAGTATCCAACATTGGTCATGATACTATTTTAGCCTCCGCTATGAGATTAGCATTGTTTTGTTGTAAATTTATGCCCCCTATTGTTATGTTAATTGATTTGGGACTGAGCTGTAGCTTTTCACACAGATTTTTGGTCATAAAACTCGTCTGAGAGCCGGAATCCAACAAGGCCCGACCTTTGTGAAGTATGCCATTTGAATCCATTATGCTAATCAATGCTGTAGGTAGTAAAGTTTGTAGCCTAATATTGTATGTGTTACTATTAATCAGATTATTTGGTGAAGCTGTTGTTAAGTTCAAACTATTTGGATAAATGGGAAACTCTTGGTTTGGATCTATATTGTTGTTTAATTCTGTGCATTTTATGTGATTGGGTGAGTGCAAGATTGTGTTATGGTTTTGATTACACACTCTGCATTTGCTACTTCTACACTCAGAGACCAAATGTCCAGCTTTTAGACAGTTTGTGCATAAATTAAGCTCTTTAATTAAGTCAAATCTGCTTTGAGGAGATCTTTTTAATAGTGCAGCACTTTGTAGATATAATGGTCCTCTTTACATATTTTACATAGAGGATTGGTTATTACTAAGTGGGATGCTGATTTTTTTGTATCATCAAAATTCAATGATTTAAATTTTGTTGTGTTCTCTAATACACTACATTGGTGATTTAAGAAATTGATGAAAGTTTGAAGAGTGGGTTTGTCTTTTATTGACAATTCCCAAGCCTTCTCTAAATTTTTGTCTAGCTTAACACCCAGCAAATAAATCAAAATATCATCCCACTGCTGGACAGGGCACCCTAAAGATTCAAGGGCCCTGGAGTGTTGAATAATTTTATCTAGGAAGCTCCTTAAATCTACAGGGGTTTCTTTGACATATGGTAAATTTATTAGTGCCTTTATGTGATTTTGTGTAATTAATCTCTTATTATTAAATCTATTATTAAGTAATTCCAGGGCTATTTTATAGTTTTGAGTGGAAATTTCTAAGTTTTCAATAACTTTTGAAGCCACCCCAGTGAGTGATCCATTAAGATAGTGAAATTTCTCAATATCTGACAATAGTGTATTATTGTCTATAATACTTTTGAAAAAGTTAAAAAAATCAGCATATTTTTCTATATCTCCATTAAATGTTTGGAGTTTAATTTTGGGCAGAGAAATGTTAAATTTTACCTGACTTTCTTCAATGATCTTGGTTGCTCTAGACAGAGCTTTGTATAGGTTACTTTCTTCTTGATTTGTGAAATCTTCCATATTATCCAGTAATTTTTCTTTTGTTTTTCTTATTTTTAAATTAATTATGAAATTTTCTTCTTCTTTTTCTTTTAGCATAAAGTCATTGAACCTTGCCAGTGTCTCATCAATGGTTTTCTTATGTTTTTTTGTCATGATTTTAAGCCTTAATTTCAAATGTTTGTTGAGTTCTCGGGGTCACCAGTTTGTTGAGGATTAAATACAACAAATAGTATATTTATTAATGCATGAATGAATGTTATGTATATGGTGGGCATTAACATTAATTGTTAAAAAACAAAAATCTAAACATACCTTTAAATGTACGGGGTCGACAGTTTGACCGATAAAGTTGTACGGGTTATAAGGGCACAAATCATATATAGAGGCATAATAAGATTAAGCCAATTCCGGGGCTCATCACATGCAGATCTTGCATCTGGGAGTAAATCGTATGAGTATTTCTCCTCCTTATTCCAAGATGAGGAAGTTGCTATGTCAATGGAGGTTTCTGAATTCATAACAGTAAAAACCTATTATTAAATATTATTATATTACTATCAGCCAATATAACCATGGCAGCCTCGCTATTCAAGTTACTTGACATGATCTTCCTATATAAAATTATAAACTAAATAATAATTAGTTCATGTTATAGACATTATCAAATGCATCTTTAATGTCTTTAAATTCCTAAAAAATATCATTAAGTTTACTTGAAATTCCTATATCATCTACTATTTAATTTTCAAACTCGATTTTCCTTTGCTACGCTAGATCTCGGAGACGGTATATAGTTGAGTGGTGTGTTGGGTGGTTTTGTAGGCTAAGTATTGTTATCTGGAATAAGAAAGAAATAATTAACATATGTTTAATATTAAATTCAAAAAAAGGAAAAATAAAATATTTTTTAAATCCATTAATATTATATTGATTTAATATATATTTTTTTAATTATAACTATAAATAAAATTTATATATACATATATTTATTTTTATTTTAAATAATAAAAATTATTATTATTGCTTTTCTATTAATTTATACATATGTCTTATTTTTGAGACAAATATTTGTTTTATAAAAACAATTACAATGAAATATATCAAAATTTTTTACATATCTTACATAATATTTTGCTAACCCTCTTAATTAAGACAGTTGTCTTAAGGTACAATTATTCAGTATAATATTATTTTACTAAACAAAGGGGGTCCGGGCCCGGACCACTTTGGTTAATATAATAAATTAATATAACATTTCAAATAGAATATATATGAATTATAAATAATATTTAACTTTTACGTATTGCCTGCTTATAGGTGTATTTTTTGTACCTGAAAATATATGGCCCAATCTTAGCAAAACAAATAAAGTAACTATGTCAATCACTTTATACCACGATAAAACTATCATTAAGGAATAGGATAAGACAAATTTTGATCGTTTTGGCGACCTTCTTGTGTGTTAATTTAATTCGTACAGAGCAACATGATTTCCAGGGTTTGGCGCCCTAGGTCTTTCACACCGCTATAGCTGAAGAGCTTCAATTTGCATAAATTTTAAGGACCTAACTTGCTTACATATATTATGGATAAGGACGTTTAAAAAATATTTTTTAACTACTCTTTAAGACCGAAATCCCAAAAGGTACATTTATGTACCTTTCGGTACGGGGCCGCTAACTCGGCTCCTATGGGCTAAAAGAGTCTGAAATTTTGAGAAATGGTAAAGGACTATACTATTATGATTCGATAAAAATTTAAGAAAAATCTGTAGTCAGAATTTTTGTCAAACCGATCCCGAGTGTAAAGTTCAAATTTTAATCCCCTGTTTAACCTTAAATATCTCGGTAACAGAAGCTGATAAAATCTCGAAACTTTCCAAAAACGTGGGCAATATTATAATAATTAACCTAAAAAAATTTCAATAAAACCTTACCATTTAAAGCCCTGAGAGAATTTCGTCGTTTAAACAAAAAATAAAACTTCCTAGTGGATAAAAATACAAACTCGACATTCCTAGGCACCTTTTCGACAAACGATTTTTTTTATCGCTACTGCTCGAAAAAACTTTTTAAAGTTAGGTTTTTCATACCCACCGGAAGTCTCGATCGCTTCCTAACTATCTTTCCGCACACCTTCTCAACCTACCCTACAAAACCACACCTCACACGTCGCTCAACTACAAACCATCTCCGAGATCTAGCGTAGCAAAGAAAAATCGAGTTTGAAAATTGTATAGTAGATAATTTATGATTAAGTTTTTAGGTCGGGTAGAACATTTTATGGAAGATTCATGAAAAAAAAATATTATGTAATAAAATATTTTTGGCTATTATTCACCTTGAAAATTAGCTATTTCAGGGCACGTGCAAAGTGAGTTTTTATTTTCGTAAAATTTTGAAAATTCTGAAAATTTTAAAAATTTATTTTTTTTTTCAAAATTTTTTTCAAAATTCTTTATTTCAGAAATAGCATTTTATAAGCATATATTAAATTTAGCAACTCTTTAAAAACTTGCGTTTTATTACAAAAATTTTTTTTTCAAAATTTTGAAAATTTTACGAAAATAAAAACTCACTTTGCACGTGCCCTTATAAAGAAAAAATAATTACTATTATTATTATA
Organism: Acutogordius australiensis; assembly: GCA_030555515.1. NCBI lineage: Eukaryota > Metazoa > Nematomorpha > Gordioida > Gordea > Gordiidae > Acutogordius > Acutogordius australiensis. Next base: position 28,837,394 of record CM060244.1, on the reverse strand, counting down.
CAATACAAACATTTTACATACATAATATGTAAAATTATAAAGAAAAAAAACCTAAAAAAATAAGTTTCACTTTTTTGAGTTTAAATTTACATCGTGGCTATGGCTACGGCTAATACTCTTTTCAAAATTGTAAAAAAAATATTTTTAAAATATAAAAAATTAAACGTAATATCAAAAAATGAGAATTAATATTTTTTGGTCCTTTTAGGATATATACCTAGGGGTGCGTTCAGACTCAGTTCATTTTTTTTGAAAAATTTTAGAATTTTTAAAAATTTTAAAAATTTTACCTTTTGACATTGAACGCTTTTTTACAAAAAGTTGCCGATTTTGGTTATTAGCATTTATATAGTTTTTCTGAAAGAAAAGTTTTTAAAAAATTTTGAAAAAAAAAATAAAAATTCAAAAAATTCGAAATTTTTAAAATTTTTTAAAAAAATGAAATGAGTCTGAACGCGCCCTAACAAAAACTAACAAAAAATTTTTAAAAAAAAATTTTTTTTTTAAATTTTAAATTTAAAAAAAAAATTTCACAATAGTCGCCTCAATGTTATCAAATGCGTGCAATGTTTTTTCGTCAAAACTTTTTTTTCCACTAGACGCAGCCTATATCATGGTTTTTAACATTGAAATTGACCCAATTAATGGCAATTAACAAATAATAAATTACCCATAGAATTTCTGATACCTAAACAAATTTTGTAATTAGACTTAGGCTAAAATTTAATTACAAATTTTTTTTATTAGGGCGCGTTCAGATTACGTTCGTTTTTTTGAAAAATTTTTAAAAACTTTAAAATTTTTCTTTTTTGACATTGAACGCTTTTTCACAAAAAGTCGCCAATTTTTGTATTAGCCTTTAAATAGTTTTTCTAAAGAAAATTTTTTAAAAATTTTGAAAAAAATAAAAAAAATTCAAATTTGGAATTTTTAAAATTTTTCAAAAAAATGAAATGAGCCTGAACGCGCCGTTATAAAGAAAAAAGTCACAAAATTTTGGCCTAAATATAATATTTTTATAAATTTAAGATGTGCAGGGGTCCGTATGAAACCCACAGTTCTAATCGCGGGTTAATGTAATAAAAAAATAAAAAAATTTAATTTTCAGGTTTTTTTCTACTTTGGGTTAAATAATATTTGCAAACATTAATGATAACATACATTAGTTTATAATTTCCCCCACGAAAGGTAGGGTGAGAAAATTAACGCAAATGCTATAGTGGGATTTATACGAAATCCAATTATAAACCTCTATAACTTCTAGAGTTTTGAAGCTAGGAACAATATGTGCTCTTTTAAATTTTTTTCAACACTAGGGCACGTGCAAAGTGAGTTTTTATTTTCGTAAAATTTTCAAAATTTTTTAAAAATTATCTATATTATTAAAAATGAAATTTTCGAGGTTTTTTGTTTACCGTTCAAAATCCACGAAAAAAAATCGTTTGTGTAAAAGGTGTCTGAGATGGCAAATTTTTTGTTTTTATCCACGAGGTGTGCATATTTCTTAATTAAAACGAAAAAAACGTTTTACGCCCAAAATAATTAAAAAATATTTTTGAAATTTTTACTCCATATTAAGTATTATCCTATTAATGCACGTGAAAAATTTCAGACCTCTAGCTACTTCCATTATTAAGATACGATATTTTAAAAATTTTCAAAAAAATTGGGTTTTTTTACTCGAGTTCTATTATTTAAAAATTTTGACTATAAAATACTTTCAAATTTTAATAGCTTATTTAAGAAAGTTTACTTGAAATTCTATGCAAATTTCAGCCTCTTAGAGTATATAAGAGCCGAGTTATGCATCAGGTACCGAAAGGTACATAAAACGTAAAAAATATTTTTAAAATTTTTACTCCATATTAATTATTATCCTATTAATGCACGTGAAAAATTTCAGACCTCTAGCTACTTCCATTATTAAGATACGATATTTTAAAACTTTTCAAAAAAATTGGGTTTTTTTACTCGAGTTCTATTATTTAAAAATTTTGACTATAAAATACTTTCAAATTTTAATAGCTTATTTAAGAAAGTTTACTTGAAATTCTATGCAAATTTCAGCCTCATAGAGTATATAGGAGCCGAGTTATGCATCAGGTACCGAAAGGTACATAAAACGTAAAAAATATTTTTAAAATTTTTACTCCATATTAAGTATTATCCTATTAATGCACGTGAAAAATTTCAGACCTCTAGCTACTTCCATTATTAAGATACGATATTTTAAAACTTTTCAAAAAAATTGGGTTTTTTTACTCGAGTTCTATTATTTAAAAATTTTGACTATAAAATACTTTCAAATTTTAATAGCTTATTTAAGAATGTTTACTTGAAATTCGATGCAAATTTCAGCCTCTTAGAGTATATAGGAGCCGAGTTATGCATCAGGTACCGAAAGGTACATAAAACGTACATTATAAGAAATTTCACTATAATAGCCAAGAAATATAATTAACGGTAATAAATATTCTTTTTATTTAACATGTTTATCAATATTTTCTTTTATGTTAATTATAGTTTTATATTTTAATATTTTATATTTTTAATTTCAAATACCATATGATTTCTAAATTTATTATGTTAGATAGACAATTTCAAATACCATATGATTTCTAAATTTAGTATGTTAGATAGACACAACCAATTTTAAATTATAGGCTAATTCCTAATACAACGACCCCAGACCAAAGTCGTTAAAAAAAATTTTCTAGGTCAATATTGCCCTGAAAATCCCGAATTTTCTATTAAAAATTGTCGCTCGCTTATAGTTTTTAGGATATTAACGTTGAAAGTCCAGAAATGACCAATTCATATCTATTTTTTTTTTAGAATGAAATATTAAAATCATTGTCACCAAAGTCTGGCCAGGTACATTCTTACCTTTGTATTTTTGTAAAGTAGTTAATCTTAAATTTAAAGCTATCTCTGCATTTAGTTTTTTTTGATTAAATATTTTTGATGCTATATAGCAAATAATTTGTGATAAACATTATAAATAGCACTTAAAATTATTGTATATTTAACTTTTTGTCAGAAAATATAAATTATTGTAATTTTTATTTCCATCTTTCATCTTCATTAAAGCAAAAATACTGGAAATAACTAAAATTTTACACATTATCCTTTTTATATAATAAATATTAATAAAATTATATTTAATTATTCATAGAATTTTTTTTCAGTTTGATATTGATGTTTTTTAGTATAAACTTTTTATTGTAAATTTGGCCCATTTACTGCATATTATAGGTATGATTTTCATTTTAAGATATAACTAGAAATTTAAAAAAAGATTAAAACAGGAGTGTTTTCAAGTTATTTTATTTAAAATTTTGAATATTAGATATAATCCTATTCATTTTAAAAATATTTTTGATATTTATACCCAAATAATAACATTTTTTTCCTTTGACAAATTATTTTTCAACTGTATTCTTATGCTTGCTATAATTTTATGTATCTCATCTTTCTTATCTCATTAAATTAACTAATTTGCAATTATCTTTGTTCCATTTTGTCAAAAATAGATAAAAAAATTTTATTAATAAAGGGATATCCCGGGCGAAGCCGGGTCACATATTCTAGTTTTGTAATAAAACGCAAATTTTTAAAAAGTGTCCAAATTTAATATATACATATAAAATGCTTTTTCTATAAAAATTTTTGAAAAAATTTTGAAAAAAAATAAATTTTCAAAACTTTCGGAATTTTCAAAATTTTACGAAAATAAAAACGCACTTTGCATGTGCCCCAAAGTAGAAAAAAACTAAAAATTGGGAATTTTTTATTTTTCTATAATACATAACATAAATCTTGTTAATAAACTAAATGTATCAATTTTATTGATAAAATTGTGTTTATAGGTCTAGTAAAACATTTTTAAAAAAACTCATGACAAAAAAAAATATTTTAAAATAAAAAATTATTTTTGGACCATAAAAACTAAATATTCAAGGGCGCGTTCAGACTCGTTTTATTTGTTTGAAAAATTTTTAAAATTTTGAATTTTTTAAATTTTATTTATTTTTTTTAAATTTTTAAAAAACTTTTCTTTTAGTAAAACTATTTAAATGCTAGTAATTAGACTGAACGCGCCCTAAAAAAAAAGAAAAAAAAGTTTGTATCATAATTATACAATACAAACATTTTATACTTAACCCGCGAATGGTAGGGTTAGAAATTTGTAACGCGATTGCTGCCTTCTATAACTTCAAGAGTTTTGAAGCATCTTTATTTTTTTATTATTTAAAAAAAAATACGTGCTCTTTAATTATAGACAAATATATGTTATCATTAATGAATATTGCGAATTTTTTTTGACACAAAGTAGAAAAAAATCTGAAAAATTGAAAATTTTCATTTTTCCATTTTACATTAAATAAACCATGTCAATAAATTGAATGTATCGATGTTATTAATCAAATCGTGTTTCGTCTATTAGAACATATTTAGAGAGTTTAATAAAAAAAAATATTTTGGTATAAAAAATTATTTTTGGCTATTATTTATCATAAAAACTAGATGTTTTAACCCGCGATTAGCACTAATATTATATATATTGGGCTAAATTTTTGTGACTTTTTCTCAAATATATAAAAACAAAACTAGTAATTAAGATTTGGTCTAAGTCTATTAACAAAATTTGTTTAAAATTTAGAAAATGAATTGGGGAACCTTATTGCCTATATTTAACCCGCGATTAGCACTGTGGGGTTCATACGGACCCCAGCACTTTTTAAATTTTGATATCTTGAAAAATATATATTATTGGCCTAAATTTTGTGACTTTCTTTAATTTAGAATAAACAAAACTAGTAATTAAAATTTGGTCAAAGTCTAATAACAAAATTTGTTTAGAATTTAGAATAATTGGGGTCCATATGGCATCCTCTCAATTTCAATGTTGATAACCATGTTATTGCCTCTATTTGAATAACTTAAATAATTGCAACCTTATAATTTAGTTATTTTTTTTAAATATAATTATTAAGTATACAAAATGTTTGTTGTATAATTATGATATGAATTATTTTTTTCTCTTTAAAATATTTAGTTTTTATGGTAAATAATAGCCAAAAATAATTTTTTATATTAAAATATTTTTTATTCATAAAACTCTTTAAATATGTTCTACTAGACGTAAAATCACGATTTGAATAATAATATTGAAACATTTAATTTATTGACATGATTTATTTAATGTTATACCGAAAAATGAAAAATTCCATTTTTTCAGATTTTTTTCTACTTTGTGTCAAATGAAATTTGCAATATTTATTAATAATTACTTATATTAGTCTATAATTAAAGAGCACGTATTTTCTTCAAAATGAAAAAAAAACAAAGATCTTTAAAATGAAGTTATAGAGGTTTAAAATTGGGGTCAACCCACCATAGCATTCGCGTTACAAATTTCTCACCGTACCATTGGCTGCGGCTAGTAGAAAAAAAAGTTTTGACAAAAAAAAAATTGCACGCATTTGAATAACATTGAGGCGGCTAGTGTAAAAAAAATTTTTTTTTCAAAAATATTTTGTTAGGCATCTCCCAAAACCAAAAACCTAAATTATCATTTTTTGATATTAGCCGCTAAATTTTTTTTTATTTTAGAAATATTTTTTTTACAAAAAGTATTAGCCGCAGCCATTCGGTTAAAATTAAACTTAAAAAATTGCAACTTTATATTTAAGTTATTTTTTTTTACAATAATATTAATTATTAAGTATACAAAATCTTTGTATTGTAAAATAATGATATGAATTATTGTTTTTCTTAAAATATCTAATTTTTATGGTAAAAATAGCCAAAAATGTAAATATGTTCTACTAGACGTAAAAACACGATTTGATCAATAAAATTGTTAATGTAATTTATTCACATGATTTATTTTATGTAATATGGAAAAATAAAAAAATTTAATTTTTCAGATTTTTTTTCTACTTTGTGTCAAATAAAATTTGCAATATTCATTAATGATAACCTATATTAGTCTACAATTAAAGAAAAAGTATTTCTCTTTAAAAATATAAAAATAAAGATCTTAGCTATAAAATTCTTGAAATTTCGCGTTACAAATTACTCACCCTACCATTTCGGGTTAAAGAGAAAAAAAAATAATTCATATCATTATTACACAACACAAACATTTTGTATTCTTATTAATTAAAATTATTTAAAAAATATATAGAATATAAGGTTGCAATTATTTAAGTTTAAATAAAATAGACGCAATAACATGCTTTTAAACATTGAAAATGAGAGGGTGGGATTCATATCGACCCCAATTCAATTTTTAAATTCTAAACAAATTTTATTATAAGACTTAGACCAAATTTTAATTACTAGTATTGTTTAATATATATTTAAGGAAAAAGTCACAAAAATTTAGCCCAAAATATATAATATTTTTGAAGATATTTAAAATTGATGTGTTGGGGACTCCACGTGTTAATCGCGTGTTAAAATTTATAAAAAAAAACTAGAAAATAAGGTTGCAAATATTTAAGTTTGAATTTATATTGAGGCAATATAATGGTTTTCAACATTTACCATGTGGGGTCCAAATAGCCCCAATAGAATTACTAATTTCTAAACAAATCTTGTTATTAAGCTTAGACCAAATTTTAATTACTAAAAAAAAAGTCACAAAATTTTTGCCAATAATATATATTATATTTGTAAATATTTAAAATATATGAGCTGGGGTCTTTATGGACCCCACAGTGCAATCACTTTACAGTGCTAATCGTGGGTTAAAGAACACCTATTTTTCTTCAAAATAATAAAAAAATTAAGCTCATAGCTTTAAAACTCTTGATAAGTTATAGGTTTTAATGGGGTACCTGCAGACCCCACTGTAGCATTCAAGTTACAAACTCACTTTAGCATTCGCGGGTTAGAGCAACTAGTCCGAGTGTTAGAAATATAATATTTTAATGTTAAAAGTCATATTTTAAACTTAAATTTTTATATTTTATTGTAAAAAAATTTAGTGACCTAAATAGATTCTTAATAAATTGGTTTAACAATATTTTTTTTTTTTAAATTTTAACCTATATAAAATAATTTTTTTTAAATAGTTAATAAATAATGAACGCGTCTTAATTTAGGGCATGCTTGTTTTATATTTATAATTTTTTTAAAATTCTTAAATTTTTAAAATATGTTCTGTTTTTTTCTGTTTCTCTTAATTGAAACCACAAAAGAAGAGGAAAAGACAACATAGAAGGTGAACTAATGATGTTTTACACATTTAAAATTCTAAATAATTGCGGCATTGTATTTTTAAATTATTGTTAATTTATTCTGCTATATTGATTATTTTTTCATTTAAATGTTTAAAAAATCTATTCGAAAATATTTTGCTGTAAAAATTATTTGGTAATTTGCACTTCCACAATCAACTTCCGCAATTTGAAAATCTATATTCATGCGGGCAAATCTAATTTGTCCAGCAAACATAATCATTTTTAAAAGTTTAAAAACTATTAAAAAACAAAAAAAGATACAAGACACCGCTTTACACAAGTACTCCATATGGTTAATTTAAAATCCCCACGTAAAAGTGGGTTGCTCGAAAGTAATTTTTCCAATTCACTTGTTGCAATAGCCGCTCTCATTATCGTCATCGTTTTTGGTTTGTAGCTATAAAATTTGTTTAAATTTATAAACTATTTTTAATTAATTTTTATTTTTTAATAGGATTTGTTGCCTTTAAATTATACAATAATTTACAAGCCAAAGGAAAAAAAGAGAGAAGACAAAAACAAAGAAAGAAAATTTGAAATAATAATTTTGTGTAATATTATTAAACGGGCTCAATATAATATATTGGGGTTTTTCCATATAATTGAATAATGTCGGTTATTTATACAAATTTTTAATTTAATATTTGACATAATGTATAATTTATTGTTAAACTAAGATATATTAATAACAATTCAAAACAAATAACAGTTTTATATGTTAAAGTTACATATCACAGCATAAAATATTGATTAAAAAAATAATTGAGGTAAATTGTCAATGTAGAGCTTAGGAGAAAATTGGTTTAAATAGATAATTGAACCATGTTTCAAATTAAAGAATGCCAGGTAATTTAATGTTTCTCACTGCTAATATGGGCCAATGTTAAGTCAAAAGGATGGCTAGGGCAGAGCAAATTTTTGATTTGGGCCAAACAAAATTAGATTAAATTGTTTTTAAACTGTATAATATTTATTAGTTTTAAGGTTCTCTATTTAAACCTTTTATTACTATCTTAAGAATAGAAAAAAAATTATTAATAAAGGTTTAAAGCCAGGTGGAAAAAACTCCTTAATGTTCTAATCCTGGGTGATTAACTATATGGATTGGGCTTGGCCACAAAACAATTTTGACCAAGCAGCAGCAAAGAATACAACATTAATCATTTATACCCTGTTTAAACAATATATACCTTTATGAAGTTTAAAATTAAATATATTTAAATAAATCTGCAATTAATTTAAAATCAAAATATTTTAAATAACAATATAGAATTTATAGCTATCAATTTGATATACTGAATTTAATCTATAATTTTACAGTTGAATAAGTCAATGTCCAAACTCTATAATCCGCTGGCAGAAAATTAATTGCATTTGACCTAATCCAAAGCTTAAATAGCACCAACAAAATATTTTTATAATGTCCAACTGGTATTGTCTGGACTCTACCTTAGCCCAAGCCTATTTTCCAATAAATATTGCATAATTTATATTAAATCTTGGAACAATCATATGGGCTAAGAACTGGTTATATTGAAAAAATAAGTTACTTTTAAAATTGTATATTTAGCTTTTAATCAAATTATAGTTAATAGAGTTTTTTAAATTAGTTTTAGTTGTATTTAAGTTACCCTGGTCAAGTTTAACAAATCTTTATTTCTTTTAAAATATGTTTTTATAACAAATTTTGGTTAAATTTGACATGTAAAAGGAAGATATCAGTTTAACTTAGGATATGATTTAACCTTAAATTCTGTGTGAAATAATCAGTTAAAACGGTTATTTTTAAACTTGATCAGGGGGACTTTGCTTATAGAAAATTATACACATTAAAAAATTAAAATTAGTTGGGAAAAGGTTGAATGAATTTGATAAAAATATTAAACATTTTTTCCCATTATGCATAGTTTTTTGGCAAAATATATATAGGTTTTGGATGTTGAGAAATTTAAAAATACCCAAAGAGAAAATTTAAGATTTTTTTTTCACACTAAAATCATTTGTAACTTATTTTTTTTATCTCAACTAGTGATAATAATATTTTTAAGTATATCAGGCTCTTATATTAACATTTTTTTATTATACAATGATAAAAATGTTTAACATTGAAAATGTTTTTAATTCTTTTCAATGTTAATATAACGCTGGAATATAGCTTTTAGACATTGACATATTTATTGATCTAAGATAAGCAACTGAATGTAATGTGCAACCTAAATCATGAAAGTATAAAAAAAATTCACATAAATATATTAACAGAATTATTTAGTGATATATTTAAAAAAGGATAAAGTTTTTTATTAATTTTGTAGAAATTAACATAAAAGGGCATGTTTGTTACATATAAAAAGATGGAAAAATATATAAAAATTACAATAAAAGCGGATATAATTTTTGACCGCCATTAAATCTACCAAAATACTTGTGTGATTTTTAAGTTGCTGCATTTTGTCAATTAAATCCTGCACTGCTCTTATTTCTATCAATTGTTTGAATTCCTTCATCTATCAAAAGTTCTCCTTTCCCCAGCAATTTGTAAGTTAAATTCTGCCTAAAATTAAATTTTTTGATATAAATTAAAATGTTAACGCAATGATGGAAATTACTTTTTAAAGATAATTTTTTAACATTTAAAAATATCTGAAATGAGTTAAATACTTAGTCAATAGTTGCAAATAAAATTGTATTTATCGATATAATATAGTTTTTACTATTTAAACTAGCCCTAATTAAGGTTACAATCTTATTTTTCTATATATAAATTTTTCAACCTATCTTTAAAAATTAGAAAATGCTATATTAACCCAAGTTGTGCAGGTGAAAAAAAAGTTACTTTAATTGCACGATAAGAGACGAGCGAACGCCAATTTTTAACCTTCTATATCTAAGGGAGTAATTGAGTTTAAATGGGTCAATTAAAATATTAAGAAGAAATACGTGTTCTTTAATCTGAATATAAATGTAATTCTTTCCAATTTATACTTTTGTATTAGGCAATATACATAAATTGCAAAGAAATTGATAAATTTGATTTTATTTTTATGTTTTTCAAAAACCACCATTAAAAGTCTCAAAAATTAGGCTCAATTGGTGGTTGAGTATTTATATTAATTTTTATAAAAAATAATAGAAATATAAAATTTTCAACCATAATATCGCCTTTTGCAAAATTGGAAGTGACACCTGAATATAATTCATAATTAAATTTTCTTTCAAAGTAACTACTAAAATTTGATATAAGTGTCTATTCAAGCTTTTAATAAAATATATATTTTCATTGTAGATTGCTTAATTCAAATATTTATAGATAACACAAATCGTCAATCAATGAGTGATGAAAGGAAATTATGAGATTTGGAAAGAAACTACTAAAATTTGATATAAGTGTCTATTCAAGCTTTAATAAAATATATATTTTCATTGTAGATTGCTTAATTCAAATATTTATAAATAACACAAATCGTCAATCAATGAGTGATGAAAGGAAATTATGAGATTTGGAAAGAAACAAAAATGATTTCTTAAACATTATATGTTCTTTTTTTCCAAGGTTTATTCAGACCTCGACTTTTTTCTTAAATATAAATTGAAATGGCTAAATTTGGCCAAATTGATAAATTTAGTGACTTCAAAAATACCAAGAGAGAAAAAATCTTTTAATATTTAAATCAATTAAAACTAAAATTTTTTACCTCAAAAGGGTGGGTATGAATCGCAAAATACGCAAAAAAGTCATAAATCATTTTTGATTATTGCGTTGCTTACCATTTCGGCGTGATAGCCCAAAAATGCAAAAAGCTAAGGTAGTTAAAGAAATTTTTTTCAATGTTTTTAAGTTTCGAGTTTTTGCGTTTTACACCAAAATTTATTTCGAATTTTCGACTTTTACCAATGCATTATAGAAGGACTGAGCATCAATTTTTTCCGTTTTGCAGTTTCATACCAAATTTTTTTTTTCGAGTTTTCGACTTAATTGAGTTCTTGCTACATAATGGATGGAGAACCACTTATTTCCAATTAACAAATTTTTTTCGCGTTCGTGCGTTTCATATTAAAGTTAATTTTTGACTCGAGTTTCTGCTTTATAGTTTTTTCCGCGTTTTTGCGTTTCATACCAAATTTACAAGTTTTTTACATTGGATGTCTGAATTAAAGCCAGTACAATCCAGCGGCTCGGCTAGGTACCGGCTTGCTTTAGAGCAAGCGTCACTTATTTATGGCAAGGTCGGGTAGGAGGGCTAAATTAAAAAAAAACCCTGCCAAAATCTGAAAAAAAAAATAATTCCGGTCTGGACTGATTTTTGTTTATTTGATTATTGTTTTAACTATAAATAATATCAGAATAAGGGACAAAGGATTATTATAGCAAAAATTTTGGAGCTTAAAATAAATAATATCAAGTCATTTAAACTTTAGGTTTCGATCAGCAGGGCTAAAGTAGAAAAAAATGTTGGGCAGGCCAGGCAAGATACCCAATTTTTATTCTAGTTGCATGCTGATGACTAAAAACTAAAGAATATATGAATCCTAAATCTATATTATGTTTTATCGACCTTTTCGGCTGTAGCGCCAAATATGTAGGTTGTTATTAACGAAAACCTTAATTAGGGCCATGTAAAATATTTCTTAACTTTAATACCTAAAGTTAACCAGATTAAGAACAGAAAAAGGCTAGAGTCAGATTTAAAGCAAAGGAAAACTTTTTTTTTGTTGTTAATAACCATTTCAAAAAAATTAATTTGGGTTAACTTTAAAAAAAACCCATTTGTTCACAAAGTTAAAAGAATGTGCAGAATTTTAATTAACCGGTTATTTTATTCCTTTCTACTCAACTTGCATGTTTTCAAACGCTTCTATTTGCATGTTTTCAACGTGATAATATATTTTTAACTGAAATTTTAGGGCTTTTATGAGTCTCAAACTAAATACATTGATATTTTGTTAAGAAGTTCAGTAGCTCCTGGTTTATTAAGCAGTAGCCTGGTACTCCACAGGGCTAAATGGGCTATGTCCTGACGGGTATACCGTCTTTTTCAAGAGATATAGGGCAAGGGGTGATTTTTTTTAACACTAGCCTTTGACATTTGCCAAGGGTTTAAAGTCTGCATGCTGTAATATTCCGAAGAATGCGGCGTTGTTTCAATGAATATTATGGTATTGGCGGATAGATGCACGTCGACCCCAAGGGGTAATGGACATCGCCCAGCAATTTTAATCTACTTATTTGTTTGCCTTTATATTAATTGACTTCAAATTTTTTCCTCTTTAATTTTTTATATTCCTCCAAGTTGAATTGTCCATATTCTGAGGCTTTTCTGGAAGACCTATAAGAAATATAGTTGGCTCAGATAGCATAGTCTCAAACATCCCTGTCTTACACACACAGTGCAAAGGCGTTTATCTTCGGGAAATAGCAGGACCAACGGCTTCAAAGCGGAGTGGCTAAAGCAATAGGCCCTAAACGATATGTGTGAACCTAGGCTAAAACTGTCCGAGCCATTCATTTTATTAGTTATTTAATGTCTTCATGTAGTTCTTTATTACTTTTACTCCCCCTTTATCATGACAGTTTTACGAGCCCTAATAGAATTTTCTAGTATGTTATTGAGGAATAATCATTTTAAGTTGGATACTAGTAAGGTAGTTCAATGTAACTAAATTTAAATACATTTGCTTCATTATTGATTTTCTGTTGACTCATTGATATGTAATATATTGCCCGCACATTAAATTATTTCCACTTTAAAGTCTTTAATATTTTTGTATTTTCAATAAATTATTGTTTATATATGTGTTTATGTCAGCGTCCAAACGCAATATTCCGCCGGCGGAATATTGTCTGGACTTGACCTCAGCGTCCAAAGCTTATATTCCGCCGGCGGAATATAAATTAGCGTATAGTCAACGACCAAAACGCATTTTCGCCGGCGTTGTCTGGACTTGAGCTCAACGTCCAAAGCTTATATTCCGCCGGAATTTTTTTGCAAAATTTAAGGGACAAACAGTGAACTTTATGTGATTAATTTTGAAATATAGATTATTAGAGGTTTTTGATTTTTTATGCTTTGAATATAAAATGTTTAATGAATAGAGGTCATGTTGAATTTAAAATTAGGGTTAAGGGCTAGAATAGTGCTAAAAACTTAAAGATTCATATTTGGACCGGTGTATTTAGAAGCGCTTTAACTGCACATTTGAAAGCGCTTAGATTTTTTAGATACCCTCAGAAGTGCGCTAATGTTATAAAAACCGCGCAATTTTTGTTTTTAAAATTAAGCGAAAGACTCTAAAAAACGCCGAGGTATTTCTGTAATGTACCTGTCACTTTAAATGCACCAAGAATCCTAACTCGGAATAAAGATTCAAATGTAAGCAGGTTAAAACATACAAAGGTGCCTTAAAACGCGTAGGTGATATTGAGAGCACGCAAAAGACTCCTAAAATAGTGCAAAAAATGAATTAGGACTGCGCACAGGTGTCGAACTTTTAGAAGCACCAAAATAATAAAAAATTTACAACTTTTAAGATTTATATAAGCCCTATTTAACCCTTTGTTAATATTAGGGCATTCCCTGCCTAGCTGGCCCTTAAAAATGCGATATTTGAATTAATGGAAGGTGTCCAGTTAACGAACCGGCTTTAGACCTTCCTTAAAATTTTTAATTTCAATATATTATTTTGGTGCTCCTAAAAGTTCGACACCTGTGCGCAGTCCTAATTCATTTTTTGCACTATTTTAGGAGTCTTTTGCGTGCTCTCAATATCACCTACGCGTTTTAAGGCACCTTAGTATGTTTACCTGCTTACATTTAAATCTTTATAGCGAGTTAGGATTCTTGGTGCATTTAAAGTCACAGGTACATCAGAAATACCTCGGCGTTTTTTAGAGTCTTTCGCTTAATTTTAAAAATAAAAAAATTGCGCGGTTTTTATAACATTAGCGCACTTCTGAGGGTATCTAAAAAATCTAAGCGCTTTCAAATGTGCAGTTAAAGCGCTTCTAAATACATCGGTCCAAATATGAATCTTTAAATCTTTAGGTTTTTAGCACTATTCTAGCCCTTAACCCTAATTTTAAATTCAACATGACCTCTATTCATTAAACATTTCATATTCAAAGCATAAAAATCAAAAACGTCTAATAATCTATATTTCAAAATTAATCACATAAAGTTCACTGTTTGTCCCTTAAATTTTGCAAAAAATTTCCGGCGGAATATAAGCTTTGGACGTTGAGCTCAAGTCCAGACAATATTCCGCCGGCGAAAATGCGTTTTGGTCGTTGACTATACGCTAATTTATATTCCGCCGGCGGAATATAAGCTTTGGACGCTGAGGTCAAGTCCAGACAATATTCCGCCGGCGGAATATTGCGTTTGGACGCTGACATTTACACCCAGGCCCACTGCTATTTTTGCCGCGGGATCGGATAATTATTTAAATGGTATAACTTATATATTATGTAGTTAATTGTTTTTATATTTTATTGTCTTGACCCATTAAGTCGGTAATTTGCAACTTTGTAGCATATAGCATTAAAAAATGGCGGAAAAGTCTTATATTTGCAACTTTTTACGGTGAATTTTTGAAAGTATTTTGAAATTCTAAAAACCAAAGTTTTAATCAAAATAATAAAAAATAATTTTCCCATTAATTTTTTTAGTATGTATATAAATTTTAGGTATATGTCCGAAAATGGCCAAATTGACTAATGATTACCTAAAGGAACTACAAAAAACATTAGTGCAAATTAAAGTCATTTGCAACTTCAAGTGTTTAAATCAACATTTAGGTATAGAAAATATTTGGCACCCCAACTTAAATAGGACACGAAATGAAATAATAATATAATTTTTTCTTTGACAGTTTAACTGTCTTATGTAACTTAATTGTTATTTCTAAGCCAGCTATTAATCATTGAAAACTTAAAAAATTATTGAAAAAATAAGGTTAAAAAATAAAAAATATTGCCTATTTAAATTGGGGTGCCAAATATTCATTTTCTATAGCTAAATGTTAATGTAGTACACTTAAAAATTTTTTTATCATTATATCAGATGAAAAATAGAAGTTACAGGTGATTTTTAATATTAAAAAAAACAAATATATTGAAAAAACATTAAAGATAACGTCATATTATCATGAAGATCTCAAAAATTTTTTTAATTTACACCTATACTTCTAAGTAACTTTGTGGCGCGATAATTCCAAAAAGACACTTTTTGCGACCTCGAAACCATAAAAAAAATTTCCACAATTTTAAAACAACAATAAAGATAACACATCTTTTTTTACCATTTTTTTTTGAAATTTTCTATGTTTTTGCTGGACATACAAAGATTGATTTTATCATAAATCACTTCTAAATTTATTAATAATATCCGGCACTTCACAGCAGCAGTGACTATAAAACACAAGTCTTCAAAATATCGTCAACCATAAGTTTGAGTAGTTGGATCTCGGGTAACGGGAGGGGGCCCGCTTAACCGCGATCGTCTCCTCGTCCGACCTATAATTCACGGTCCTTCACCAGAGGACCGTGAATACGTCCCTGCCCTTTGTACACACCGCCCGTCGCTACTACCTATTGAATGATTTACGGACAAACAACTTTCTGGCGAAATAATGATGAACTCTATCATAGGTCAACAAATTTTTGAGAGTTATGAGTTAAGACCAGTAGGGATTTTCAAATCCGTGTACCGTTTTTTCTAATCAAACTTAGTTAGTCAGCTATAATATAAAAAATTTTAGAAATAAAAAAAAACAAAAAAGATTTAAAACAAAACAAAATTGATTTTTTTTGCATATTTACAACAGCTAAACGGTTAAATTCAAAATTCAAATAATATTTTTATTAAAAACCGATAATATATCGGGTCGTATTTAGTTTGGTCGCGAAATATTTTGTATTCTCTAAATGCTGATGTAAGAGCTTGATGTATATTAAGTGATGATAAATATAATACAAAAGATTTTTATATGAAAAAAAGATTTTTAAATTTTTTATTTTTAGGGTTAAGATCTATCAATTTCATCAAGGCCATTTTTCGTTATGGAAGATCTAAGGAGAAGGCGGAAGTGACTAAGAAAAACGTAAAATTTAATTTATAAACTTATTTTTTGTGACATTGATATTTGTTACCCTTTGCAATAAAAAAGTGCCATCTTTTTATTTATTTATTGATTTTTTCAGTCTCGTCAAACCTATTATATATTTCGGCCATACTAACAAAAATTCAATTTTTTTCTCTTGAGTCTACATTATCTTTAATTTATTACAATATTAAGTTAGCCGAATTCATCACAATTATTAATTTTTAAAGGAAAAATTCGACAAGTTATTTAATTTTCAGATAATTTATATAGAAATGTTCTTAAATTTCAAAATGTTTTGTGCTTTTCTAACAAAAAAAAATAAAATTATTTTTAAAGATTAAAATGTACGCTAATTGTCATTCAACAAGTGATGACGACGGTTTATATAGCGAAAAACGACAAATTTGATAATTGGTTATAAAATATAATTAAAATCGGGCGTAGCTTATTCAAGTTTTATGTCAATATTTGTAATATTTTAAGACAAATCTGGATTAAAAAACTTGCCGTTCAAAGGCTCTTTAGACCTTAATATAAAAATGTAGTGCGCAAATAAAAAACAGAAATTTAGTTTATATATTTCAAAAATTTGACAAACTTAAAGTTAATATTAAAAAATCCTTCTTTAATAATTTTTTAGTCTAATTCAGGCCCGATTCTAGCTTTTCCATTGGGGGGGGGCAGAAAAATTTTTTTGCCGCCTTCGGCGGCAAAATTAGCCGTGACCTTCGGTCACGGCATAAAATATACATGTACAACAATTGAATCCATGTTCAAAATTTTTATTTTTAACAAATTAATAGTAATTTATTATATTCTTAAAATGAAAAAAATGATTGCGTTTATAAATTGGATATGTGAATTAAAATTAATTGTTTTCACTAACATCAATTGCTAAAAAAGATATGAGATTTTGGAATTAATTGTAAGTATAATTTTATCATTTGGTAACGCATGAAAATTAAAAATATGTTATATATGAATGATAAAAATGAATTATATAAAACTTTGGATTTTAGAAAATGAATAGTAAAATAAGATTGATTATCATGAAAACAAATTGTATAAGTATGCTAATTTGGAAGAATATATATGAAAAAACACTGGTTATATATAACTAGTAATTAATATTAGGGTAAAAAATTAAATAAAACATGAACATAAACGTTAAATGCGCATAAAAAAAATTTGCAGCCATGTCTTAAAATAGCAAGCAATAATTAGCTAATTATAAGCAGTGTATTGAATTAATCTAACAATTTTATGCTAGAGGTTGTTTTGATTTAAAATTCATCAAAATTTAACGCCCCAGTTAATGATTTTTCGTGTCCTAGAAGAACCAAATCACCTTTACGGTCACTACATGCCAGCCTACTAGAAGTTATTTTCCTTCTTAAAGAAGAAAATGTGGCCTCACAACTCGACGTTGAAGAGCTAAATAACAACCTTATAGAATAAATGTTAAATAGATTAGGAAACGCATCTTTGCAATCATATAAAAATTTTACAAAATCATTAGTAACACATTCTTTGTAATTATTAAGTTTTCTTATTAAAATTTTTTTGGCTGCGTCAATTTCTTTAGATAATGAATTTTTATCAATATTACTTATTTTTAAAAGAGGCTTTAATTCATTTATATCTAAAAAAAAGGATAATCAAATTTATAAAGAGAATCTAAAGATTCTAAATAAATATTATCGGCAAAAAATCTATTATCAAACGAATCAATAATATTAAAATAAATACTTAAATCATCATTAATATTTAAATTATATTCAAACTTATGAGTAGAAAATAAATAAAAAAAAAAAATCTTTAGATTTAGTTTTTCTTTTATCCATAAATAAATTATTGTCATTTAAAAAAGTATTAAATATATCAAAACAGTTTGAATAAATCTTTAAATGTATTTGTATTTCTTAATTGTTTAATTTCTAACAATGATGTATTAACTCAAAAGTTTTAAAAACATAAATTGTTTTGCATTGAAATATCATTAATTATTTTTAATAAATAAAATAATTTTCAAATGATATACAAAAAAATAAATTGATGATTATAAATATGGTCAAAAAACCCCGACGCTTCGGCCCTGTGACTTGTAAAAAAAATTTTATTTTCAATTTTCAAAAAAGTATTAATTATTTTTATGTAATTTAAAAAAAAAACAATGGCGTTTTAGTGACCACACCACTGGGGCAACAGCCGGGGTATGGTCCCGCATTCACTAACTTCTTTGATTGCATGTTGAAAATTTATGAAGGGAAGAAAAAATATCAAAAAAATCTTTCCCTTCACTTAAAATTTCAAGACAATCTTTTACATCAAGATGCAATCGGTGGTTAAAGCAGTGAATATACGGGACATGGTGTCCAGCTATTTTGCTTAGAAATACTTGAACACCACCTTTTTCCTCGGACATTACGTTCGCCGATCAGGTTCTTTGGTTCTAGATTATATTCTAACAAAAAATTGTTGACAAGTGAGAAAATTTCTTAGGCATCAGATTTAAAAATTGCTTTTACAAATATAAAGCTTTCTGTAAATCAAATTTTCTATATATCTAATAACAACAGAAATAATTTCTGTAGGTTGATTTCTCTAACGGATGAGAAGTGTTGATGAATGAAAACACTTTTTAAAAAAAGTAAATATTAAAATAATATTTTTTAGATATTTTTGGCGGAGCAAATTTAATTATATTATGTGGGAGAAAAAATAAAATTTATACGTATTTTGGGGGGGGGGGGGCAAATTTAATTTGGGGGGGGGGGGGGCAAATTCAATTTTTTTGGGGGGGCAAACATAAAATTACAATGTATTTTTTTTTTTTGGGGGGGGGGGGCAATCAAAAACTTGGGGGGGGGGGCAAAAAGGGGTCTAGAATCGTGCCTGGTCTAATTATTAATGTATGTCTATAGCTGGCTTATATAAAGCATATGGAAAAAGTATCATAAATCGAAAAGAGGTAGTCATAATATGATGTTATACAAGTTTATAAAAATATCAGATCAAAAATAAAAATGTTTAGAGTGTGTACTATTTTTCAATCTCTGCTTACAATTACGATTTTTCTCAACCAGTCATAAACGATTAAACTTTCAGTTATATTTTAAATATTTGTAAAGTTAAAATTTTAAATTGCAAAATTCAATAAAATTTAAACTGGGCTTCTAAATAATAAATTTTCTTACAATATATAAATAGACTAAAAGAATTTAAAGATATAATTTTAAGTTAACTAGTCAGATTTTTGAATATATATAATTCACTCTCTGAACCTCAACGCATAAGTGTTTTTTTAGAATATATATAATAAATTTCGATGCATAAAAGAAAAAAAAATTTAATGGCGGAAAAATAAAAAAAAAGAAAGATAAATAAATAGCTTGATAATGATGGTATGCATACTGATAAGTTTAAACTTGAGCTAAATTTTATTGATGTGTTATATTGTGAATTTAACCTTGCGTAAATTCTAGTTTAGTGACCTGAGTTACTTATATATGGTAATATGTAAATTATAAAATAAATCTATAAAATAAATTATGATAAAAATAAATAACAGAGAATTGTAGAAAAATTAAAAAAAAAAATCTCAAAAAACATACTCGATGCCAGGGCTCCAGGTGCGATAAATTAGAATAACACATCCCAACAAAGTTAAGAAAAGGGAGCCAGCAAGTAGTGGCATGACCCAAAATGCATAGGTATAGAAAGTTGGGAGTGGGTTCATAACCTAATAAATAAAATGAAAAAATTCCGATATTAAACATTTTTTGTTTCTAATACAACGACCAAGCCTAACCCTTCAGTTAATAATGAAATTTTGAGTCCCGGCCCATTATGTTTAAATAAATAAAGGAGAATGGAGATATTAAATTAAAAAAAAATGTTATTTAAAAATTTAAAAAAAAATTTGGCGTTTATATTCAAAACCTTAAAAATTATGGGCCAGCCAGACCTGTTAGAGCCTGTATTTTATTTTGGCCTAGGAGGGGTGGCGGGGCAGGTTATTTTAAAAGCGATTATTTAAATAGACTAGTTTAATTCCTTGCTTTTAATAACTTGTTTAAACGTCTTTAAATTGTCATAATGTTATCTCCCATTGTAAGGGCTACTAAAAAAACCAGCAATATATTTTTCAGGGAGCATTTAGATTTCATACATATTTTAAAAAATTGATAAAAAAAAATATTTGTTTCATGTTTAAAATTTTTTTAGCGCTAGAATATATACGCATTGAAATAATTATCAACTATGTTTATATAAAATTAGATAAAAGTTGGATAAACTTTTAAACATTATCATTGCTCCGAGTGTTAAATTGTAAAATTCATTGGTTAATAATTTTCGAATTAAAACCCAAATTTAAAACTTTTTAAATTTTCGTATAAACCTTAAAATGCGCCCTTAGAAATTAATTGTATTTTTACATTTTTTGTCTAACTATATATATGCTTTAAATAGAGAGCGTGTCTTATTACTAAGCTCGACAAATTTTAATATATGAGCTAACTTTAAAGGCCAGACCTGCCATCATACGTATATTCTTCCGCTTGCCGTTATTTCTAAGCAAACTTTGTAAGCTTTTAAACATTAAACACTTAAAATATTAATAAAAAACAAAAAAATATTAAAAGAATTATTTTTATATATAAAACAGCTAAAAGTCAATATACTTAGAATAATATTTATTTTACAAAGAAAAAATCCTGTCATATTTAGAAGCTTTGCAAGATATTTTGTAAAACCTAAATGTTGATGTCAGAGCATATTTAAATATTTATCATTATTTGTAAAAATAGAAGCAATAGTTGATGTATTGGTTGCAAAATTAGTCAATCTGGCCATTGGGCACGGATTTTAATATGTATTTTTTTAGATACATATGTAGATTATTTCGCTGCAATATTATAAACTCGGCGAACATTCACTGATTTTTTAAAACCTGTGTTATCACATATCCACAATTCACAAAACCAGTGTTTAATAAAAAATTCAGCCGCAGTGAATTCCTAAATTCTAGTGAATGGTGAGAAAGAAAAAAGTGAATATGAGGGAATTCACTTTTTCACGGGGGTGAAAAATATTCAAATGAAAAATTTTCATTTAAATAAAAATAAATATTCCTCATTTTAATAAAAAAAGAACTCAATTTTTTTATTTTTTGGTAAAACGGAGTCGGAGTGAGGTACTCTGGGCAATTTTTGGAAAACTTTAGTTTTTTATATGGCGAAACTCATGTTTGTTATTTTCAAATTTTATTAAAATAATTAAAATTTTCATAAGTTTTTTAAAGAACCAAGCTCAAATTTATTAACTTTTAAATTATATTTCCTTAATTTGGTATTCATGGGTACTAAATGCCGTTTTTAATTAATTCACACTCAAAAGCAATTATACCCAAATTTGGCAGCAGTTCCCTGTGATAATCTTAAAGTTCATTCAGCTTGTTCGGAGAAGCCATTTGAGCTCATTTGAGGAGAAAAGAAACAAAATGCATTTTTTTTAGAATTATTTTTTACAATTAGGAATTTTTTTTGAGGTGAGTTGAGAAAGGAAATTTTTTTTTTCATTTAAATTTTTTCAAATAAGGGGGGGGGGTAAAAAATGGTAAAGAGTTGAGTTCAAAATATGGCTAATTTTGCCAAATATTTTGAACTCCAACTTTTACAAATAATTAAACACTGCACAAAACAGCAATACGTAATCTCTATAACTTTATGGACAAATTTCTAAAAAAATGTTGAGTTTTTTGTTATGAGGTCAAACGGCAATTAAAAATTTTGAAAAACAAAAATTGCATTTTTTGCAGTTAATAATTTTAGATTTTAGAAATTTTAAAAATATACAAACTATGTTGATTTTGAGGAGCAATTTAATATCGTTTTTATTCCAAGAATTTTGTAAAATATATAGATAACGCACAATAAATTATGATTTAAAAGTGTCAAAAATAAAATTTAACAACAGAAATTATTTAAAAAAAAAGCTTGAAGAACTTAGTAGAAGGCATAAAAGTCTAGATCAAACCAATTTTATACCAAGAAAAGCTTACTCATTGTTATGCAAATGAACTAATTATGTTGACTATATATATAACCTTATATCTATAAAAAAATAAATATAATGTAGTTCCCCTCATAAAATTCGGGACGAGGTTATGAGAGATATTCCTGCCAAGGATCTAGCATCGATTATATGTTTTAGCTTTTTTTTAAATAATTAAATTTAATTCCCTTTTATTGTTGGCCTGATTATTCTTGTGGAGAACTGATTCTAATCAAGGGAGGAACCATGTACAACTGATTGACGCTGCATAAGGTCTATCTTCACCGAACGATGCACCTCAAAACAATTACGCGCACCAATGCCATTCGTGGGTTACCAATCATAGCTTCGTCTGAAAAACAGAAATGCCGCAACAAAACATAAATTGATGGAGCAACGAATTTGTCTCAAAAACAAGCACAGGCGATCAACCGCATCAACTCTTATGTAACTAGTTCCCAAATTAGGAATGGAATCTTATTCAAAGGACTAGTAACGACAGATAGGAAAGTCTAAACAACAGCCGGAAATAGTCCAAGCTCCAGAAATGACAAGAAAAACGGTGCCTGAACGATAATGGTTCTAAACGAACGAAGGCTCTTATCGGTCAAACGAATAATGGTACTAACGACCAAAAGAATATTGGTTCTAAACGAACGAAGGCTCTTATCGATCAAACGAATAATGATACTAACGACCAAATGAATATTGGTCCTAAACGACAGGACTAGATCTTCATCGAGCGAAAGATTAGTCTACGAAAGAGTAATGGTTCCCGAATAAAGAAAATGCAATGTATATGGCAATATATTGTACTATTCGAATGCAAAGCTAAATAAATTGGTCAATTGCCTACAGTCTACCGGTGAAAAATTATTTCAAAAGTATTGTTATGAAACTAGAATACCATGTATCATCCCCGCACTAATGTGTTATTACGCGTGCTCTACAGCAACCCTTAATAAAAATAAAGCGGAGAAAAGATAACAAAAATAATAAGACGGCAAAAAGGTGGCGAAATAGTTAATAAAAACAGACGACAATAATAATAAGACGCCGGAAAGATGACGAAAGTGGTAGCTAAGTAAACAGAAAACATCAATAATAATACGCCGAAAAGATGGCGAATGAAATAAGAAAAAGGTCTTTACTCCTATCGAGTCTATGATATACAGAAAACAGTTTTTGTCGACAAGTTGAAATCAGCAGAACTTCCCGAAACAATCCCGCCTTCGTTTCCTAGTCCAGTTAAAGTTGGTAAATATGAGAGACTCTATCCATCGCAAAAACGCCACCCCCAGATCGTTTTTTAAGAAAAAAATGCATATATAACATACAAATACCAAAAAAGCTTACTCAATGTTATTCAAATAAATTATTATTGACATAACCTTACATCTATAAAATAATATCAAAAATGTAGTTTTACCACCAAAACTCAAAGTTTGGCCAGTTTTTAAATAGTCCTCGAAGTGGAGAAAAACGGTAACCCGGAAATTGGGAATAAATTATAATCTCCTATCATTAAAGGCTTTATTATCCCAGCCAAAATTTTAAATTTTCATTTATATTTCTGTAAATACGTAAGATAAGAAAAATAGAAATCGACCATTACACAAACACCTCTTTAAAATAGTCTGGAGAGGGTAATGCATGTAATTACGTGAATGAAAGTGTATTTTTTTTGGATGAAGACGAAATGATTGCGGCTATAAGTAGATGAAATGTAAAAAATAAACAAAGACTGTTTTTTTTGTTTTAACAAATAATTCTCATAACTCTGGGAATCGGTGAAGAGTTCCATTCCTAAAACCCACCCGGAATTTCCAATTCCAAACCCGAGAAGTGTTTTTCCGGGAGTTTTAAAATTAACATTAACCTAAATGGTGAATGTAGTTGGCTGAGCTCATTTTTATTAAATAAAAATTGAAAATGCAGTAGTTTGTGATATTTCATTTTAAAGTTGTAAAATTAATTTTTATTTTTTTTTAAATTATTTTTGTTAGTTAATAAGTTAATTTATGTCTACATAAAATAAAAATAATTGTTTTTGTATTCCGTGATTATTAGATGATGTATTAATTTTTCACTTAAATGTCGCAAAGGTGTTACTCAATATGTATATATTTTATATCGGCAACTTTGTTTTAATATATAACACAGGTCAACAAATTTTTGAGAGTTATAAGTTAACTATAGAGATCAAACCTGCCATTTTAGAAAATTTCAAATCCGTTTACCGTTTTTCTAATCAAACTTAGTCAGCTAACATTGAAAATTTTAGAAAGAAAAGTTAAAAATACAAAAAAGATTCAAAAACAAACATAATTAAATTTTTTTTTTTTGCATATTCACAACAGCTAATTAAATTCAAACTTCAAATAATATTTTTATTAAAAACAGATAATATATCGTGTCGTATTTGGGCTAAATGCTGATGTAAAAGCTTGATATATTAATAAAATTTATTTCTCATTATTTGTAATGATAAATAAAAGTTACAAGGTATTCTTATATGAAAAAAATATTCTTAAATATTTTCTTTGGGTATATTCAGATCTGTCAATTTAGCCAAAGGGCCATTTTTCGTTATGGAAGGATCTAAGGAGCCGAAGGCGGAAGAAACTAAGAAAAGCGGAATTATATAGATGAGATAAGGCTATCATGGGGATGCATTCTTTTACGTTTTTATAAACTTATATTTTGTGATATTGATATTTGTTGACCTGTGTAATAGGTAAATCTGGATTTGGTTTGTTACAAAAATGCGGCCATATTGTCTTAAAGCTTATAATTATATACTAAATTAATGTTTCCTTTTGCATATAATTTTAAAATATTTGATCAATTATATGCCACTTGTGAAAATGTCATTAAATTGTTGCAAATGTAATTAATTTAATAAATAATTATTTTTTTCCGTTTTTTTTGATCGGGCGGGCATATATTAGTAATTTTGTAAAACTTCTCTATCTTGGACATCTTGTGATAATGTCACCAAACTGTGGCCGCAATTAAATGTTGGGCACTTTTTTTGAGTTTGCACAATTATATATTTATAAAATTATGGTAATTTTTGTTATTTTCAACTGCTGAGATAATGCTCCCACATAATGCAAAATTTAATATTGAACTAATTTTTTTCCGATTTTTATTACTCGGGCTGCAATATATTCGGCTGGACAACAAAAAAACAACACAAATGATACAGGGTTGATTTTTTTGCAATTATTACTTTAGTTTTTAACCAATGTCTCCAATTTTTTTATTGGACCCGAAGTTTAGACAAAAATTGATAAAATTTCTAAAAATAGATGAAAAAATCTAAATATTATTAATATATGGCCCCAAAACTTTTCCCTTTATGTCTCAAATTTGGCTGAAAATTGGTTTACTGGTAGAGTTTTGGGTGTTGATAAATAATATCTTTTTGGCCGAAATTGATATTTGACAAAGATATAGGCAAAAGATTTTTATTTATAACAAAAATTTCTGAGGCAACTTTGAACGCATGTATCTGAAAAAGTGTTGTAACTTGAGTTATAATTTTTATTTATTTTGAAGATCGTTATATTTTTCTTAAGATATATAATATTTTTAAGTTAACAACCCATGTGAAGTCTGAAAGTAAATAACTCAAAAAACAGATAAATTTTTAAAATATAGATAGCCTTAATTTAAGACCGGCATAATTTTTTTAAAAAATTTAAAGAATTAATTTTTTGCCTCAATTTTGGGACAAAATTATGCCCTCTGCACTATATCAAAATATAACAATGTGCTGAATGCGATTGTATTCATGGAATAAAGTTACTAGTTAGGTTTATTTAATCATTATTATTGTTGATATTAAAAAAAGGTGATCCTTAATACCGAAAAAAGTGATTTTCGCTTGTTATGAAACCAGCAAACCTTTTTTCGATATTCAAAATGCGTTTTATAAATAAAATAATACAAGAGCCCCAGTTTTTTTTGATTCGATATACATGTAAATCAAAATTTTCCAAAACGTAAAATTTGGAGATGTAAAAAAACCAACGCAAAATTTTTCGTCTGTAAAAGCTTAATTTTTGATCATATATGCAGATTAAACAAATAATGTGAAAACAATAATCATTTAATTTGTAAGTTGTGTTTAAAATCGCGAATTTTTTATACCTAAAATCGTATAGAAAAATAAACGAAAAAGAAGAGTGTGATATAGGGCAATTTTTATAAAAAAAATTAATGAATCTAACTAAGAAAATGGACTCTATCAATTTCTACCCAAAACATTTTTTCTAAACCCCCTCCCAAATTTTTCTTTATTCAAAATATAAATAATTTTATGAATTTGGACAAGTACAAATAATGAGAATAAAATATAATTGATAGAACCTTTAATGTCGACTAAATGTAACGAATGTAAGCATACAAATTTAATATTTTTATATTTTTTAGTAAATGTTCATTTTCATCTTTAATAAAGCCATGGGTATGTTAATGAGTAATTTTATATGCAAGGAGCATTTTACCCAATTTAAAAAAGTCAAGCCAGTCGCAGACCTTTAAACTGATATATTTATAATGAATAATTAGGACTACATTTAAATAGTTTTTTAAAATAAAATGAGTTTTTTTAGTTGTATAAAATTGAATATTCTGTAGCAGATTGCAAAATAAAATTGTTTATGGATTTTTTAACATACACATGCAACATAGCGCTTATCGTACTCTCCATAATTAAAATTAATTCTCTCTAGCTATAATACATATAATTTCCCAAATTTGCGGGAAATGTAAGGTCTTAAACAAAATCCGAAAAGTTTTGCATGCATTTAATTAATTGCATTTGCGACGATCTGGTGACATTATGATATGAGAAAATTGACCAAAATTAAATATAATTATTTTTCAGAGTCAAACAAACAAATAAAAATCGGAAAACTTCGCCATTAATATATATCTTGATTTTTGAAGCATTATTCATCAACTATAAAACTAACAAAAAATACCAATATAATGTAAAAACATGACACAAATATTGAATCTACCTTTTTTAACCTAACCAAAAATAAAAAGATGTCAATTTAAATACAAACTAACACAATGATGTGTATTTAAAAGAGATCACAGAAAAAAAATCTGGTGGTGATCTGCCTCCTCTCTTTAATTAAAAAAATAAATTGAAAAAACTTGAGAAAAGGCTTATTAAGGAATAAAAATAAAACTCCGAAGAAAGGGGCTTCCCGCCCCTAGTCCTCCCATAACTGCCAGGAGTTTTTACAAGCCCCTACATAAAGCTTATAACGTAGCTTTGTGTAAATAAATGGTAGAGGCAGATACCTTGCATTTAACGCGTGCTTCTAAAATTTCACGTGTTTTCGAAACCACATTTTGAATCGTTTGGGTAGGTAAATAGTAATAATTTATTGTATCATTTATATCGTTATTATTATTATTCATAGGAACTCTGGCCATAATTCGAATAAAGAGACGATTAGAACCTTTGGGATACCATCTCCATAAAATATTTTCGGCACTAAATAATAATAGTTGGATAAAATTAAGTTCATATGATTACAAATCCTTTCAAAAGAAAAGCATAATTGCAAAATTAAAATAAAGAATGACTTATGGAAGACAGCCTCAACACAATATATAAATTACCAAAATGTGGAGCCTTCTAAAACAAATCACGGGTTTTTTTATAAGTCATCTGCAGTCATTGATACCTACACTATATTCATTATATAGTAGTACTCACAATTCTTGAAACAATTAATTATTACTTCTTATTTTTTTCAAGTTTTTATTTTAAATATAAGCCAAGTGAATTAAAAAAAAATTGTATTGAGAGCTTATAAACTACTTAACATATTTGTGAAATAATATAATAATGCTATAAAAAATATAAGGGTTCGGTGACTTTTATATAATAGCGGTAAATTGTTCCAAATATGACCTTATCATTATTATTTTCAATTTATCCTTATAAATCCTAAAGTCGAAAAATTAACAAATAAATGCGTTTTGAGACCTCAAAATTCCAAAAAATAATAAAAATTATAATTTATAAATATAATTAACTGTAACTTAATTTTTTTATCTCTAACACAGTACAACAAATTTTTGAGATTCCTCAGCTGATTACAGAGACCCTGGTATTTCTGTGGTCTCCAAATATGTTTTCATTTTTTTCCGATCAAACTTGAATATCGATTTATAAACAAATAGACTTTATGCCGACACCTGTTTTTTTTTCATTTTATTGTTTGTTTATAAGTTCATGCTTAATATTTTGTAGTTCACATAAACCTTTTTGTTGTGTGACTAATTTTTATTGTTCGTTGTACTATTTTTAGTGATTTTTTTATATTGTTAGTATTTTATTAATTCATATGTTGCACATAATTATTTTGGTAGTGTAATATTAAAAAAAGTAGCCTAGCTTAAAATTGATTTTTAGAATTTTAAAATAATAAATTAAATTAATGCGTCTAAGCTGAATTTTATATATTTTTTTTTTATTTTAAGAAATTTTTAATTTTTTAGCTAGGGGTTTAGCGTCCAAAGTTAATTTAATAATTGTAAGTTTTAGGCAACCATAGGTCGTGTGTCGTAAAATGGTTGCGTCCAAGGTTAAATTAAATTTTTTTTAAATATTTTATTTTATTGATATATTTAAGTGGAATGAGTCTGCCAAGATGTCTAAACTTAAATTTACAAATATTTCGATGCGTCCAAGGTTAAATTTAAAATATTTTTTTAGACAACCTTGTGGTGTGTGTCTTAAAGTAGTTGCGTCCAAGGTTTAATTTAAATTTTTTTTTAAATTTAATTAATTGACAAATTCAAGTGGGATGAGTCTGCCAAGGTGTCTAAACTTAAATTTACAAATATTTCGATGCGTTCAAGGTTAAACTTAATAATTTAATTATTTTTTCGTCTTTTGTTTTTTAGACAACCTTGGGGTGTGTGTCTTAAAGTGGTTGCGTCAAAGGTTAAATTTAAATATTTTTATTTAATCTTGTATGGCACTTTAAGACACCAGCCAGGGTTGTCAATAAAACATAAAATTTAAAAAAAATTAAATTTTTAAGATATACCAGACGCATTGAAGTAAATTTAAATTTAGACACCTTGGCAGACTCATCCCACTTACTTTTGTCAATAAAATCAAATTAAAAAAAAATTAAATTTAATTTTGGACGCAACCACTTTAAGACACACACCCCAAGGTTGTCTAAAAAAAACAAAAACAAAATCAAAAAGTAATAAAATTTTTAAATTTAACCTTGGACGCATCCCCTTTAAGACATACCAGGGTACAAAAAAACATATATTTATATAAAAATTACTAAATTTTTAAGTTTGACCTTGGACGCATCGAATTTTTGTAAATAAGTTTAGACACTGTCGTGCGGCCAACGCACACGAAGCTGAAGAAAATAAGAAAATATTATTATTTTAGTTAGTTTTTAAGCGGAAGTTTTTTTGGTGGTAAAAAAGGAGGAATTTGTTTTGTGTTGGCTGAGTGCCGGGAGTAATCATGAGGAATTCGATGTTTTGATGCAATGATATTAATAAATTGTTTAAAATAAATATAAAAGTCTGAATAATTGAATGTTTGAAATAAATATAAAGGTCTACAAGTATTTATTCTTTATCCTAATGCCCCTCGCCCTAATAATAATAATCCCCGTCTTTTTCCCCGCGGAGCAAGGCAATATTAATACCTACCTTTGGCCCCTGGATAATAATAATAATAACTTTCCCCTTTAGACCCCAGAATTCGTCAATGTTACAGTTTTTTGTCAACGGCCACAAGCCTGTCAATTGGCGCAGTCGACAGAATCCTAATAATAATAACTTTCCCCTATGGCGCGCATTTTGTCAATGACAGGATCTTTAATAATAACTTTTTCTTTATACCCCAAGTTACCTCAATGGCGCAGCATAATAACCGTCTCATTTGGCCCTAAATCACGTCAATGATAATGATATTTCATCTTGCGAACTTGTCAATGGAATATTTAAAAAAAAAAACTATTATTCTAATAATTCGCTTACAGGTAAATGCTTTTTGTGAAAAATTTAATTTGCCGAACAACAATATTAATGTAAAGGAGTTCCAGCCAGCTTAATTATGATCCGCCATTTTATTCTATGCTCCTTGGTGTTCGATAATAATCAGCCATTTTATTCTTTATTCCTTTATATGTGGATATCATGTGAACATGTAAACAATAATAATTAAGCCGGAACGTTGCTAGTAATAATAAATAATAACAATTTTATGTGCAAACTTACATGCGGGGGATTGAAAGAAAATCGAGCGAATTGGACAACTTCACAGCATCATTATTAAGAATTAGGTTATTTTATAAACTAGGTGAGGTCCCGGAATTGTTTAAAAAACATTTTTTTTTGTGATTTTAATGGACATAACGTTGATTTTGCGTATGGATTGTGAAAAAAATGAATTGTGTAATAACGGATATACTTTTTTTTAACATTGTTATTTTTTTTAACATTTTTTTTTTAATTGGCCATTGCATCTAAATTTTATTGTGGAAGGGTTTATTTTGGGTCTTTGTAAAGATGGGAGGAGGTGGCGTATTGCTTGTTTGAGTACAAACGCAACCAATTTCCAAGTTAGTTGGGGTCAATTAAGAAGTGAGAATATGGTTTTGTATCAGCCCTCTAGTGGATATAGGTTTGCTATAAGTTAAAAAGCCCATAAGTGTTTATTTATTTTTTTGTTTATTTTGGGGGGCTAAAAGACCTCTGGTTGGGTGAAATGATCCCATAATTAATTTCTGTCTTTGGTTTATTTTGAGAGGCTAAAAAGACCTCTGGCTGGGCAAAATGCCCGGGTTTTTTGTCGCATGTGACATAAGAAATGATCCCTGTTTTTTTTTGGTTTGTTGGGCTGATGAATAAAATATTTGGGCTGATTTATTTTTTTTTGGGCTGTGTAGGAGACCCTAATAAAGAAAAATTTTGATAATTAAAGAATAAAGATATGCTTTTCAAATAATTATTTGAATTTGAAATATGTATGATGTAATATTATGTAACACAATATGCAATTTTAACTGTATATATAATTTATGTAATAATATGTGACCCAATGTTTTGTAATGTGATTTCATACCAGCACTCGCCATGTTTCTAAGTTTTGTTTTAAATGTTAATGGAATAGTTATTACAACTAATTTTGTATAAGGCTGGTTCACATTTTTTTTTTTTTAAGCGGTGAGGTGTCGTGCGCGTGCCAACGCACACGAAGCTGAAGAATTTTTTTAAAAAAATTTAAATTTAACCTTGGACGCATCCCCTTTAAGACATTCTACTCAGGGTTGTCAAAAAACATATATTTTTTAAAAAAATTACTAAATTTTTAAGTTTGACCTTGGTTGTCTAAATAAACAAAAAAAATCGAAAAAATAATATTAAGTTTAACCTTAGACGCATCGAAATATATGTAAATTTAAGTTTAGACACCTTGGCAGAGACATCACACTTATATTTGTTAAAATAAAATTAAAAAAAAATTTAAATTTAACCTTGGACGCATCCTCGTTAAGACATACTACCCAGGGTTTAAAAAACATAAATTTTTCTAAAAATTATTAAATTTTTAAGTTTGAGGCGCATCGAAAGATTTGTAAATTTAAGTTTAGACACCTTGGCAAACTCATTCTACTTAAATTTGTCAATAAAATCAAATTTTTAAAAAAAAATTTAAATTTAGGACGCATTCCCTTTAAGACAAATCCCCAGGGTTGTCAAAAAAACATATATTTTTTTAAAATATTAAATTTCTAAGTTTGACCTTGGACGCATCGATATTTAAAATTTGGTCTAGACACCTTGGCAGAGTCAATCCACGTAATTTGTCAAAAAAAAACTATTTTTTTTAAAAAGTTTAAACCTTGGACACATCCATTTTTTCCGATAGATTAGACTTCTTGGCGGACATATACCAAGGTTAATTATGTCCAAAATAAAAAATAAAAAATAAATTTAAAATTTTTAAATTAGTTTGGACGCTTTCATTTTTTATGTATTTTAGACTTGTTGGCAGACCAAGCAAATTTAATACAAAAACAAACTACAACATTATATACAAAAATAAAAACATTTAAACAAAAAAACTTGCATATGGATGAACTCTAAAACCCAGGCAAACATAAACAAAAAAAATGTAAAAAAAAACAATATGAACCTTCCTTATACTCAGTACTATGTACTTTATTAGTGTTATTCTGCTTACTTTTTTTAGATTTTTTAAACTGTCATTTAATGCATTTTTTTATAAAATAAAAAGGAACCGGATATTTGAAATAAAAAATTAAAGTTTTTTTTATAAAACAAAAAAAAAATTTTTAATTTTTTCCTTCAGGTATTCTCGAAGTCGCAAAATCCGTCAATTTGGTCAAAAAAGGCCTTTTTTCGATAAGGGCGGAAGTAAGGAGCCAAGGCAGGAAGATACTAAGAAAAATCGAAATACAAATATGAGAAAAGAACATCATAGGTATAAATTCTTTTGTTTTCATAAAATTCACGGTTGTGTCATTGATATTTGTTGACCTGTGTAATAACATAATTTCCTAATTATCAATATCGAATATTCAAATTTTTATTATAAAAATGTTCCGGGTTCAATCTAAATGCAACCGGACAAAAACATAAATATTAATATAATTTTAAAATTGACAGTTTAGCTGTTATATAAAATAGAATAAACAATTGCTGGCTTCTTTCTTTGATTCTTTATATAACTATCTGGCCCTACTGAAATTAGAGTACTTAAATGAATTTTTTTTTCTTTCAAATTTCCTGGTAATAGCTCAAAAAACCTGCTAAACCAAGAATTATTTTTAAAATCAAAAAAAAAATTATAGAGGAAGTTTTTTCCTTAAATCAATTCATATTATCCCTACTCTAAAAAACTGAAACCTTGCAATCTTAACCTATTGGCCAATACGCCCACTATTCATTTTTCCAATTTCAAACCTAAACACACTAACTCTGAACGTTCAAATGTCTTTTCCTCCTTATTTAATATTAATTTTATAGTTACACAGGTCAACAATTTTTTGAGAGTTATGAGTTAAATACAAAGATCAAACCTGCCTTCTTAGGTAATGTTAAATCCGTTTACCGTTTTTCCTAATCAAACTTAGTTAGTCAGAAAACGTTAAAATTAGGAAAAAGGTCAAATAACCAAAAAAAGATTCAAAAACAAAATTAAATTGAAATTTTAATTTTGCATATTCACAATATTTAAACTGTTAAATTCAAATTTCAAAAAATATTTTTAATAAAAACCGATAATATAACGTGTCGTATTTAGGTTTAGACGCGAAATATTTTGTATTATCTAAATGTTTATATGCAAAAAAGATTTTTAAATTTTCTCTCTCTAGGGTATATTTAGATCTGTCAAATTAGTCAAAAAAGGCCATTTTTCGTTATAGACGGATTTAAGGAGCCAAAGACGGAAGAAACTAATAAAAACAAAAAATATGTATGAGATTAGGCCATCATGGGGATGCATTCTTTTATATTTTCATAAAATTCACGTTTCTGACATTGATATTTGTTGACCTGTGTTATACTTAAACCTGACTACCTTTCAATTTTAACTAAATTCATAATTCTAAATTTATAAATATAACAAAGATTAAAAAAAATCAAGCGTTTTTAAGGGTTTATGAACTTAATAAAAAACAATTTAGACACATCTCAAAAAATTCTTCTATAAAATAATCCCTTGAAGCCCAGATAAAATCAATAAATAGATAAATTAGGCATAATTGACTGTTTTGCGACTTCAAAAATTTAAAGACAATTTTTTTTCATATTGATAATTGTAATTTCTATTTTTTATCTAAGAGAAATAAATTTTTTAATATTATCAATACATCATCAACATTAAGTTATGCAAAATATTTTCCAATAAATATATAATTTTAAGTTTAAATAAAGCAGTTGTTTTTAATTTTTCTTATATTTTTTTGAATCCTTTTTGTTTTCATTTCAAAATTTTTTTCAAAAATTTCAATATCTATAGCTGGCTTATATTAATTTAAATTAAAAAAATAACGGATTTGAAAATCAGTAAGTTTGATCTAGCTCATATATCTCAAATTTGTCAAACTGTGAAATAAATTTAGGTCAACAAAAATCATTAAGTGAAAAAACAAAATTATGGGAAAATAATCCTCATAATGGCCTCATCTCATATATATCATTCGTTTTCCAAAATTTCTTCAAATTTCAGTTATTTTCTTAGGTATATTCAATAAATGGCCAAATTTAACTAATTGACAGATTTTGCGACCTCGAGAATTCCCAATAAAAAAATGTAAGATTTTTTTAACAAATCACTTGTAACTTATATAAAAAAAGTTATAACAATGAATGAAATGATCCCGATGATGGCATCTTAAGTATGTTATCTGTTTTCCGAAGTTTCTTTCGCCTTTTTTCTTAGATATCAAAAAATGGCCATTTTTGACCAAATCGACAGATTTTGCGACCTCCAGAATACCTTAAACAAAAAAATGTTGGATTAATATTAAAATCACTTGTAACGTTATTTTTTATCTCAGATAATGAGCATAAAATTTTAAGTATATCAAGCTCTCACATCAACATTTAGATCATACATATTTGGCACCCCAAACTAAATAGGACACGATAAGGTTCTATAAAATATAATTTAAAACTAGCATTTGAGCTGTTTTAAACATAAAAAATAACTTTTTTAAATATTTGTTCTTATTTTTGTTTTTTTTTAATTTTTTTGCGAAATTTTCAATGTTTTTTAGCTGGCTTACAAAGTTTGATTACGCTAAAAGTTGAAAATTCCTATTATGGTAGGTCTGGTCTCGGAAGTTAGTTCATAATTCTTAATTTTTTTTTGATCTATAATAGAAAGTAAACACCTTGTTTTAAAACAAATTAAATAATTCGTTTAGAAATAGCCCTATTGGGGTCCGATCCCACATGATCACTTTCAATGTTACAAACTATGACATAGCCCAAAAAATTTAAATTAAGAGGTTTTTTTTAGATGTTAATTAATAGTTATATTTAACAATTTTTAAATTACAAAATAAAAAAAGGAATATAATAATAATTAAATGGCAATATATGGTTAACAATCTTCTAAATATGGCATTGCTCGAGGTTATATTCTGAATAATTCCAGTCGACAATTTAAATATTTGAGTTTGGCAAAAAAAGTTGTTTCAAATTAACCAAATTTACATGTCCGTATTTTAGGCATTGTTCATCATTTATTGATTATATATTTACTTCAATGATTTAATTAAGCTGCAGGCAGGGATTGATTCTCATCAGATTTTTAACTACTTAATCCTACTCGGTAATTGGTAATTAAAAAAAACTGTATTCGATAAGGAGCAGCTAGCTTTTTCACCCGTTTACTTATTAGCTTTAATTAGAGATTCATTCCTATAAAGATGGTTCAACAAATAATTATTACGTCCATTATTTGATCTCGAGGATAAAATATAAATAAGAGATATGACGTTCGACACACACCTCCCTTAATAGAAAGAATATTATGATTTTTGCTAACTCTGAGATTGGAAACAAATTTTACTATTTTCCCACCACGCACGAATATTTTCACTTGTCATTGCCCTAGGCAATTTTATACTTCATTATTTCTATTTTGAAAGATGAGTTGGTTTCGGAATTCATCCTGTTGTTTACTTCTTATTCTCGGCTTCTTTGAGTTTTTTCTAACATTTAAAATTTATTCATTTTTCGTCTATTCTATAGGTCTTCTTAATTACGTGAAGGCAAAGATATCTTTTAAGGAGCTTCTTAATAAAGCTTTTTGCAGTACACTGATTCTAAAGCTAAATTGGTTTATCTAATATTGTCGCTATGAAATATCGCTTTTCTCTTCTATAAAATTCAATAAAAAGATAATTTTTTTAACAAACCTTGAATATAAACCAAAATCTATGTTTTGCTTTTAATTTAATGCGTATCACATAAAATAATAAAGCCAAATCATGGTTTTTTACATTAACTATATTTTCACCATATTTGCAAATTGATTTGTCTAAACATAAAAACGTCCATGACCAACATAATAACAATAGAATTGATTGTAGATATCCTTGGAATTTTAACAAGGGTGTTTGTAATTTTAATTTGTAACTAATTTTTGAGCTGACAATGCAATGTTTTCTAGCCTTGAATATGACTTTTCAGACTACTATTCCTTACACAATATTTATTGCCCAATGACGTTATTTTTTTAATTTCAATCTCATATAAACTATCTCTGAATCATTTAAATTTTTAGATATTAATTTTATAAATTATATTTAAACCTTACTACCTACCTATCGATTTCAACCTCTATTTATAAATAAAATTATTATAAGTGATCATATGAGAACAAGATATCTTTTATCGTATTTAACTTTGCTATTAGGTAAACATGATTGGATATCTATACATTATCAATTTCAGTTATAACACAGGTCAAAAATTATAAAAGAATGCATCCCCATGATGGCCTTATCTCATATATATATTTCGTTTTTCTTAGTTTTTTCCGGCCTTGGCTCCATAAATCCGTCTATAACAAAAAATGGCTATTTTTGACCAAAATGACAGATCTAAATATATCCTAAAAAGAAAAAATTAAAAATCTTTTTTGCATATAAAATCCCATGTAACTTATATTTTTAATCACAAATAATGGAAAAAAAATTTATTAATATATCAAGCTCTTACATCGGCATTTAGATAATACAAAATATTTCGCGTCCAAACTTAAATACGACACGATATATTTAAGGCATGTCAAAACTACGGGAGTCGGGAAGGAGTCCATCAACTCCGGAGTTCCGGAGTTTTAGTTTTTTGGAATTTGCTAGTAAACATTAGCTTATTGAAAATATTGGAATTTGTATTTTTGTAGTCAAAACTCATTTTTGTTTAATGAAAGTTGTAAATAAATGAAAGAGCAGCTAATTAATTACACTGGACAACAAAATTTGGACGACCCTAAGCATCATTTATGGCAACTATAATTTTTGATCAAGTTTTTGGCGCTGATTACGAATATGAGATCAGAATTTTAGCCAATGCCTCAGATTTTTAGTTATTCGGTGTCAAAGTTGAGATTTTTTAATTTTTGGGGTATTTTGGGCTTCTATATCATAAAACCTATGGGTAGTAACAAAAGTTTAAAAATATATTTAGATAGCGAAAACATTTATTATTAACGTAAGGGGTTTAAATTTTTTTTTAAATATTTAATTTTTTTTTATTTTTTTATTTTTATAAAATTAGTGGTTTTTGTCATAAAATCCGTTTTTTGATCCTAAGTAACTTGAAAGTAAATTGCTAATAATTTTAGGTAATAACCTTTTTTAGATATGTTTTTTATGCGGAATCTGAATATGCCAATAGATTTTTTGTAAATTTAATAGTAAAAAAAATTTTGTGAATTTTTTTCTGAACTTTGGACGCGGTTTAAAAAAAATTGGAGGCATTGGAAAAAAAACTAAACCCGGGATCGTTATCGCAAGAAAATTCTCTACAAAACCCTCAAAAAATCGTTTATGTTGTTTTTTTTGTTGTCCAGTGTTATGTAATAATTACATATATTAACTAACAAATTTCAATAAAAAACTCCGGAGTTTATGAACTTCTTCTAGTCTCCGGAGTTTTGACATGCCCTAGATATATTATCGGTTTTTAATGAAAATATTATTTGAAGTTTGAATTTAAAAGTTTAACTATTGTAAATATGCAAAAATAAAATTTCAATTTATTTTTGTTTTTGAATCTTTTTTAGGTTTTTAACCTTTTTTTCTAAAATTTTCAATGTTTATAACTGACTAACTAAGTTTGATTAGGAAAAACGGTAAACGAATTTGATATTCCCTTAGATGGCAGATTTGATCTCTGTAGTTAACTCATAACTCTCAAAAAATTGTTGACCTGTGTAATATAAGGTATAGCCGTTCAATTATCTGGAACGTCTAAGGTAAAGCTAGCTACCAACCTTTTGCTAACTTTTTTATATAAATTTGCCATACTCTATATGCAATTGAAATAATATTAGCTTAAATAATATACATATTATAAGACATGGAGATTGAGCTATCATTCGACTAGTTGGAGTTTCTGAAAAAATATAGGATAAACGAACTTTAAATCGCCCGCCTGACCATGTAAGAATGAGGAGTTAAGTGAACTAAATCCATGGTTAAGGTGTATTATTTTAAGCAATTAAACTTGCCCTTTCCATTCAATACATTAATAGGGGTGTGATCTCTGCCTAGGTGTGAGAGGCACAAAAAGTTAATTGACCCAAATAATTATTGATTTAAGCCTTTAAAAAAAAATATACCATTAAAAAAAATGAGGTTTATTTTAAATTGGGGTGCCAACACAATGCTATTCTAACCTAAACATATTCAATTATAATAATAAAATCTTCTAAAATTTACGTTATGGCATTTTCGGCAAAATCAGAAGCATTTTTCGCTAGATTGGCTATGTAGGAGCCACAATATTGCGGGATAAGGCAATATATATTTAGTACACGAGCAAGCACGTCGGCAAAATCTTCAGGATTACAGATGGATGACTTGGAGTTT
Organism: Acutogordius australiensis; assembly: GCA_030555515.1. Taxonomy (NCBI): domain Eukaryota; kingdom Metazoa; phylum Nematomorpha; class Gordioida; order Gordea; family Gordiidae; genus Acutogordius; species Acutogordius australiensis. The sequence goes on along the minus strand of CM060244.1, from coordinate 28,798,330 downwards.
CCAGTTTTCTAAAGAATATATTTAAGTCGTTATTATAAATTTGCCATTATCGGCCTTAGTGTAGTGGCAGAGCGCTTGCTTGTAGCCTGAATAAGCCTAGAAGGTTCGGGGTTCGAATCCCGGCGAAGGCAGATTTTATTTTCAGAAGAAAGTTTTAGCAATAGAGTAGCCACATGACTACTGGTGACCTACAAGGCAGTAGGCCCTAAACGATGATGCCTAGGGAGTCCAGAGTCAAATCTGGGTCACCGTCAGCCCTCAGAAGGCGGGTGTGAAAATCCCGAAAACTCTGAATAAAAACAAAATGAACACAACCAAACAATATGAAAAACCAAACGTTAAGGCGTCCCCTGTATGCGACGCGCGGTGTATCTGGCCCGCATCAAGTGAGAAGAAACATTAGGGTCCAAGCAAAGCAAAAACCATTAGATTTGCAAGTTTAAACGTGGGAACGATGAAGGGAAAGATGGCAGAACTGGCGGACATGCTAGCTAAAAGGCGGATTGATGTGATGTGTGTGCAAGAAACCAAGATGAAAGGCTCAAAGGCGTTGATGATGGGCTTAGGATACAAGATGTTCTACAATGGAAAGGAAAACCATCGCAACGGAGTTGGGATAATACTAGCGCAAGAACTAATTCCAACAGTCGTTAAAGTTAACAGAGCTTCCGAGCGAATCATAGCAATCAAACTGGTTATTGAAGGCAAAGTCACCAACGTTATCTCGGTGTATGCACCCCAAACAAATCTTACGAACCAAGAAAAGGAAGAGTTTCGTGAAATACTAGAAGCAGTGCTGATGGACATACCAAACGAGGAACTGACAATGATTGGAGGGGATTTTAATGCGCATGTAGGAGAAGAAAATGTGGGGTACGAAAGAGTTCACGGAGGCAAAGGTTATGGAGCGATCAATGATGACGGAGGGCACTTGCTAAGATTCGCCCAAGCTTTCGACATGGCCATTGCCAACACCTTCTTCAGCAAAAGAAGATCCCATCTCATTACCTACCAAAGTGGTTCCAATCAATCCCAAATAGACTTCATGCTAGTTTCGAGACGACAGCTTAAACGAATCAAAGATTGCAAAATCATCCCAGAAACCATATCTGCGCAGCATCAGCTCCTGGTAATGGACTTCACGTTTCAGCGCCAGAAACACAGGCTCAGCAAAACAGAATTTCTTCCCCAAATCAAATGGTCAAAGCTCAAAGAGAGAAACGAAGCTTTTGCAATCACCTGCAACCTTGACAGCGAATACAATTGCGAAATCATACCAAGTCCTACGCAGTTCTGGTGCGAGTTATCTTCAAAACTCAAAGCGGCCGGGAAAGAAATACTCGAAACTACAAAAGGTGGGCGTGATAAGAGAAGAATTACATGGTGGTGGAATGAAAGAGTTGAAAGGGAAATATCAGAAAAGAAAAAGCTGCTCATGGAAAAAGAGTCAACTGACCAACGACAAGCTTGATTACAAAGAACATTGCAAAGTTGTGAGAAATGTCGTACGAGAAGCGAAAAAGAAAGTATATGAACAAGCATACAAGGAGATGGCCACCAAAAGTGGGCAAAATTTGGTATACAAGATGGCAAAGCAACGTGAAAGACAGTCAAGAGATTGTGACGGAAACGTAAAGTTCATCAAAAACAAAGAAGGCAAGCTTCTCGTAGACCAAACAAAGGTACTGGAGCGTTGGAAAGAATACTTCAATGAATTACTGAACAGCGACACAAATAGTATTGAGCTCGAGGAGACACCCCCAAACTGTAACCTAATACCACCAATCTCAAAATCAGAAGTCAGCCTTCAGCTCAAAAAGTGTTCAAGAAAGCGACAGGTCCCGACAACATACCCATTGAGTGCTGGAAATCTTTAGGAGATGAGGGAATTTCGGCGTTAACGACTCTATTTAATTCGATATTAACATATCAGAAAATACCTCCGAATTGGCAAGAAAGCTACATTATTCCAATCTTCAAAAATAAAGGCGACGCATTTGACTGCCACAATTACAGAGGCATCAAACTAATGTCACATACTTTCAAACTTTTCGAAAAAGTCATAGAAGCCAGATTAAGAGACGTAATCGATATAGGTATTGAGCAATGCGGGTTCATGAAAGGAAGGTCGACAATTGACGCGATTCATGCCGTGCGCAACATGGCAGAACGTTTCACGAGAAAGAATAAAAAGCTCTACTGCACATTGGTTGATTTGGAAAAAGCATTCGACAAAATTCCAAGATCGGTAGTATGGTGGGCTTCGAGGAAAAAGAATGTTCCTGAGATGTATATCAAGTTGGTTCAGAGTATGTATGAAAGTTTGACGTATGTAAGGAGTTCGTCAGGAACATCGAAAGGATTTACAATTAATGAAGGTGTGCACCAAGGTTCGGCCCTAAGTCCCCTACTATTCATCGCGGTGATGGACGTGATCTCAAAGAGCGTTGTCACAAATCCACCGTGGCACATACTGTACGCTGACGACATTTTACTAATGGCTGAAAACCCGCAGGAGATGTGTGAAAGTCTGAATAATTGGATAAAAGCGATTGAAAAGCTAGGCCTAAAAATTAACAAAGACAAAACTGAATTGATAGTTTTCGGAGGCTCAGAAGGTGAACAACTGGTAATTAACGAAGACTGGTCTCTTAAATCAAAGCCAACAGCAACCTACCTAGGTGCTTACCTACAATCCGATGAAAACGTCGAGCAAGAAGTTAGAAACAAACTCAAAGTTGGGTGGCTAAAATGGAGATCGTTGACAGGTGTCCTGTTCGACAAAAATATACCAATAAAAGTTAAGGGAAGGCTTACTCAATCATAGTACAACCGGCAATAACATACGGCTTAGAAACAACAGCGTTAAGGAAAAGCGATGAAAGAATACTACAAACGATGGAAATGCGCATGCTACGGATGTTTCTCGGGGTGACTTGCAAAGACAAGATCCGCAACGATCATATACTTGGAAGTTTACACATAACACCCATACAAAATAAAGTCGAAATCAACAGACTCCGATGGTTTGGACACGTTATGAGGCAAAAAGACGGGTATCTAAGCAATCTGGTAAATGCAATTGAAGTGCAAGGCAAGAATAAAAGGGGCAGACCTAAACTCACCTGGTCTCAAAGAGTAGACGCTAGCATGAGATGTCACAACCTAAATAGAAATGAGTGTAGAGATAGAAACAAATGGAGACTTAAATTGAAAGAGCTCACTGCCTCAATGGCAAAAAGCTAACAATGAAAAAAAAAAATTATAAATTTGCCATTATTTTTTTAGTATGAAAATAAATTTAATTTAAAATGAAACTACAACATATTTATAGTGTATTTTTTCAAATTTTATTCTAAAAATTATTGTTATCTTAATCTGTTGTTTTTCATTTCTCTAAAATGTTGGAACATTTTAATCATTTAATTTTTCTTCTAAATAACAGAATATATAAATTAAAATAAAATACGGCGCATCTATAGTTTTATATTTTTTAGGGCTAAATTTCTGACAACATATAAAAAATTTGAGGCATTGAGAAAAATCTATTTCATACACGTAAGCAGCACAATGACGATGGTGTTATAATTGCTTTAACAAATGGTGCAAATTGCTTTCTAAGAAATTTTATGAATTTTGATAAAAATTAGTAAAATGTTTTTTAAACAAAATAATTTCTCAAAAAACTTAAATACACCTAAGGTTGTCGAACCCATGCATCTTTGAATTACAGTATGGGACCCTTACACCTGTGAATAACACGACAAAATTTAGGTGTCTATCCCAAGTTTATATACATTAAATTAAAGTTTATAAGCATTTTTTAACGAAAATTACTTATTATTTACAACTAAGCTTAGACTATAAAAATTGATCATTTTTTTGTATATATTCAAACCCACGTTTTTGAATTATTAGAAAATTTCGATTCACCCTAGGCAGGTGAGATATTCCGGCTGGCTCGGCCTGCCCGACATATTTTTCAATTCAGGCCCGACCTGGAATTTTGTTTTCTCTATAGCCCCAATCCGGCTTAAATTAAAAAATAAGGCCCGAATTTTTTATATTAAAAGCTAAAAAATTTTTTGTTTTTCAATTTGTTATAAAATACAGAGTGATGTTATACCCTTTATTGTGTGATAAGATATTTATCCTTGATAAGGTAAAAAAATGGGGATGAAATTTAATACATAGGCCCGGCCCGTAATACCTTTTTTCAAATTCAGGTCCGGTCCGTCTAGGCGGGTTTTCAGGTCCGGACTTTGATCACTAACCTTGATGCTCAAAATATCAAAATTTTTAATTTTGCCAACTAGACAAAAATATTATGAATCCATATTCACAAAACTTTTTCTTCCGCTGTAAACTAATTGAAAAGTTATCACCCACAAGTGCCGCGCATTTTGCCCGCTGGGTCGTATTAACATCCCTGTGGGACAGGGTCATATATCAATGACGATGGCCAACGGCAAATATGACTGATACCTCAAGAGCCAAGACCTTAAAAAAAAATAAAAAAAATTTATTTATATTAAATTCAACTAAATTGGTGAAAAAACACAGGTCAACAAAATTTTGAGATTTATGAGCCAACTACAAAGACCAAACCTGCCATCTTATGGATTTTCGAATCCGTTAACCTTTTTTCTATACAGTCAGACTATAAATAATATTTCATTAAAACCCGATAATATTTATGTCCTATTTAGGTTGGGGTATTAAATATTCTCTATAACAGGCCCGATTCTAGCTTTTTCCTTTTAGGGGGGCAAAAAAAACTCGTGGGGGGGCAGAAAAAAATTTTTTTGCCGCCTTCGGCGGCAAAATTGGCAGTGACCTTCGGTCACGGCAAAAAATAAACATGTACAACAATAGAATCCATGTTCAAAATTTTTTAACAAATTAATAGTAATTTATTATATTCTTAAATTAAAAAAAAATGAGTTTATAAATTGAATATGTGAATTAAAATTAATTGTTTTAACTAAATTCAATTGTTTAAAAAGATATGAGATTTGAATTAATTGTAAGTATAATTTTATCATTTGGTATCATTGCGCATGAAAAAAATTATGATATATATGAATGATAAAAATAAATTATATAAAACTTTAGATTTTAGAAAATGAAAAGTGAAATAAGATTGATTATCATGAAAACAAAATGTATAAGTATGCTAATTTGGAAGAATATATATAAAAAAACACTGGTTATATATAACTAGTTATTAATATTAGGGTAAAAATATAAATAAAACATGAACATAAACGTTAAATGCGCATAAAAAAAGTTTGCAACCATGTTAAAATAGTAAGCAATAATTAGCTGATTATGAGCAGTGTATTGTATTGATCAAACTATTTTATCTTAGAGGATTTTAATTAAATTACAATATTCATCAAAATTCAACGCCCCTAATAATGATTTTTCGTGTTCTAAAAGAACCAAATCACCTTTAAGCAGGTCACTACTTGTCAGCCGTTATTATCCTTCTTAAAGAAGAAAATGTGGCCTCACAACTCGACGTTGAAGAGCCAATTAACAAACTTATAGGTAAAATGTTAAATAGATTAGAAAACGCATCATTGTAATCATATAAAAATTTAACAAAATCAATAGTAACACATTCTTTGTAATTATTAAGTTTCTTATTAAAAAATTTTTGGCTATAATCTCTTTAGATAATAAATTTTTATCAATATTACTTATTTTTAAAAGAGGCTCTAATTTATTTATATCTAAAATAAAGGTTAATCAAATTTATAAAGGGAATCTAAAGATTTTAAACAACTATAATCGGTAAAAAATCTATTATCAAAATATAAATAAATCAATAATATTAAAAAAAATACTTTTTACTTCATCATTAATATTTAAAATATATTCAAACTTATGAGTAGAAAATAAATAAAAATCAGAAAACCTTAGGTTTAGTTTTTCTTTTATCCATAGATAAATTATTGTCATTTAAAAAAATATTTTATCAAAACAATATTTGAATAAGTCTTCAAATGTATTTTTATTTCTTTAATTTCTAACAAACAATGGTGTATTAAATCAGAAGTTTTAAAAATATAAATCGTTCTGCATTGAAATTGATCTATAATTATTTTTAATAAATAAAATAATATTTCAGTTAAATACAAAAAAATATATAGATGATTATAAATATGGTCAAAAAACCCCGTTTCGGCCCTGTGACCTGAAGATATAAAAGTTTTTTTATTTTTAATTTTTAAAAGAGTATTTAATATTTCTGTGTAATTTAAAAAAAACAATGGGCAGGTAGTGACCACACCACCAGTGGGCAACAGCCGGGGTATGGTCCCGCATTCACTAACTACCTTGATTGCATAATGTTGAAAAAATTTATGAAGGGAAGAGAAATTATCGAAAAAATCTTTCCCTTCACTTAAAATAAGACAATCTTTTACAACAAGATGCAATCGGTGGTTAAAGCAGTGAATATACGGGACATGGTGTCCAGCTAATTTGCTTAGAAATACTTGAACACCATCCGGGCATTACGTTCGCCCCATCGTAGCATTGTGCGATTAGGTTCTTTGGTTCTAGATTATATTCTAACAAAAGATTGTTGTTAACTGAGAAAATTTCTTAGGCATCAGATTTATGAATTGGTTTCACAAATATAGAGCTTTCTGTAAAATCAAATTTTTCTATATATTTCTGTTAGTTTGATCTCTCTTGCGGATGAGAAGTATTAATGAATAGAAACACTTTTAAAAAAAGTAAATATTTTTAAGATAATATTTTTTAAATATTTTTGACGGAATTTAATTATATTATGTGGAAGAAATAAAATTACTATGTATTTTTGGGGGGGCAAATTTAATTTTTTTTGGGGGGGCAAACATAAAATTACTATGTATTTTTGGGGGGGCAAATTCAATTATTTTTGGGGGGGCAATCAAAAACTTTGGGGGGGGGGCACTGCCCCCCCAAAAGGGGTCTAGAATCGTGCCTGCTCTATAATCTAAATGTTGATGTGAGCTCAACTTAAAAATTTTATTCCCCTTACCTGAGATATAAATATAAGTTACGAGTAATTTTAATATAAAAAAACTGAATTTTTTTCTCAAGGGTATTTTTGAAGTCGAATCTGTCACTTTAATCTAAAATGGCTAATTTTTCTATATAAATAGACCTAAGAAAATAGCCGAGGCGGGAGAAACTTCAGAAAACGGATATTATGTATGAGATAAGCCATTATGGGGATCGTTTTTTTGATGGCATAATCTTTTTTCAGACTTTGATTTTTGTCAACCTGTGTAAAGTCTAAATTTTTAAATATATCAAGCTCTTCTAATAAGTTTTTATTTTCGTAGTATTTTGAAAATTCTAAAAAAAAATTTTAAATCTAATTTATTCCAGAAAAAGCATTTTATATGCATAAATTAAATTTGGCAATTTTTAAATTTTCAAAATTTTGAAATAAAAATAAACTCACTTTGCACGTGCCCTTATAAATATTTTGCACTTAATCTAAATAGTACATGTTTTTTCGCTGTTTAATAAAAGATATTATTTTTAAATACAATAGTTTAGCTGTTTTAAATATATAAATTATTTTTAATTTTTGGTTTTGAGTATTTTTTTTTAACATTACATAAATTTTTAATGTTCATGGCTCGCTTGCATAGTTCAATATAAAAAACGGTAAACGGATTTGAAAATACCTAATAGTAGAGATTCTATATCATAAATAAGCTCATATAAATTGCCGATATCATAAGATGCATGAATTTTATGTATAAAGAGTTTGCTTTAAATTATAAAAGAAATCGATCAAAATTTAATTAAAGATAATATTAATCATATTGGAAAAATATATCATTAAACATAACCTTGAAACTAGAAGAATATTTATAAAAAAATGATTAAAAAAATTTTGAACAATTGGGAAGATTGAGAAAAACGGTAAACGGTTTTGAAAAGAGGGCATACGTCACGTATTAGTCATTAATAGCCCGCCTAAAAGTTATAATTTATCGTTTGTACTTTAATTACAGATGTCAGCTTAGGAACCAATTTTAATTTTATTACACAGGTCAACAAATATCAATGTAACAAAAAATAAGTTTATGAAAAAATAAAAGCATAATCCCCATGATGGCCTTATCTCATATTTTCCGATTTTCGTAGTTTCTTCCGCCTTCGGTTCCTTAAATCCGTCTATATCGGAAAAATGGCCTTTTGATCATATTGACAGATTTGGCGACCACGAGAATACCCTATAAAAAAATTCAAGAATCTTTTTTTCATATAAAAATCCCTTGTAACTTTTATTTGTCATCTCAAATAATGAGAAATAAAATTTTTTAATATAAAGCTGTTACATCAGCATTTAGATAATACAGAATTTTTCGCGTCCAAACATAATTACGACGAGATATATTATCGGTTTTAAAAAAAAATATAAAGTTTAAATTTATAAGTTTAGCTGTTGCAAATTTGCAAAAAAAATTTCAAATTATTTTTGTTTTTGAAATTTTTTCTAAATTCAATGTTTATAGCTGATTTATTAAGTTTGATTAGAAAAAACGGTAAAAAGATTTGCAAATCCCTAGACCGGTTTGATCTCTCTAGTTAGCTCATAACTCTAAAAAATTTGTTGATATGGGCAAATTTTATTTTTTCCCATCCTTGAATTATTTTTAACCTAACTTGCTCTTTTAAAGAGTAAATCAATAATTAAACTGCTACTTGAGGAAGCTTCTCCAGTTCAATCGTGAAGGGAATAGGAATATTAGTGTTATTTGGAGCGTCAAAAGGTTTGTTATTGTATTCACCCGAGGTGTTATTAAATTCGAGCGGTTTCCCATCGAGTATAAGGGTGTCAGGGATGGAATCTAACATATCGGGATATCTGGCCGGTGGCGGCGTGTAGGTCAAATTAGAAAGGTCTATTGCATTCGGCACGGATTCTTTATGCAAAAAAATAAGCCATCGTTTATATTAAAACTCCTGAACGCCCTCTTTCCTCACTTTTATTTAAGGTTTTTATAAGTGCCATTTTAACAAAGGCTTAATGACATACTATATACATGGACTTTCGGCAAAATTAAGGGACTCGTTTTTGCTGATGACCTCGTTTTATATGCCGAAACCTTCAATCTGCTAATGTGCACGATTCTTTTACAAAAATGGGCTGATATATAAAAAATGGTAATAGATACCATACGAAATGTTTAATGTAGATGATTCTGATCAAAACATCAACTTATTTAAATTGTCGTCAAACATGTTTTAAGAAAATTTAAATATAAAGGATATTATCAAAGATAAAATGTTTAAAATTAGTTATTATGTACTACTTTTGTTCTTCCTCCACTCCTCTCATTAAAAGACACATGTAGGAGGACTGGGGCGAGATGGTACACGAAGCAAAACGGCCTTTTTTAATAACTTTTGATATAATTGTTTAACATCTTTTTTTTCGCACAGAATATACATCTATATGATATCTTAATTTGGTCAAATTTATGCAATGTACTCTAAAACTTTTTTAAATATTCAATAAATAAAATTTTATAGTCTAATCTAATAAAATTTTCACGCTGATTTTTTACAATTAATAGAAGAAATACAAAACTACATAGCTATTATTACACTGGACAACAAAATTTGGACGACCTCAAGCATCATTTATGGCAACCATTGATTGTGGTCAAGTTTTTGGTGCTGATTACGAATATGAAGTCAGAATTTTTCCCAATGCCTCAGAATTTTTGTTATTTAGGGTCAAAAACGCCATTTTGGTCATTTTAGGGGTATTTAGAGCTTTAATAACTTGATAAAAAGCAAAAAAAAATTAAAAGGGTATTTAGAAAGAGACAACCTTCATTAACAACTCAAGGTACTTTTATTTTATATAGAATCAATATTTTTTTTTATTTTTTAATTTTTTTTGAATTTACTCATTTTTTTCACACACCTTTCTTCAGACCCATTTCTTAAGCCAGACTATAAATTATTTATGCAAATAACTTTTCTAGACCAGTTTTTAACATGGAATACGAATATCAACTTAGGTTAAACTTAAATAATTTAGTCTTCACAGGTGCAGAGACTTTATCAATTAAGCACCTAGATTATACAATATAAACATAACAGTACGCACTATTTATTTAATTAAGACATGTAAAACATAATTAAAAGTATTTTAGGATTCATATTTAATTATATTTTAGAACATAAAAATAAAAAATTTAAATTTAAGCACATATTGCCCGTCATTTATTAACAGAACAAGTCATAACAAAGTACCTTATTTTGAAAAAGAAACTAAATTACAATTAGTTGTTTTTACCGCCTTCGGCTCTCTAAATCCGTCCATATCAAAAAATGGCCTTTCACAAAATTGACAGATTTTGCGACCTCGAGACTCTTAGAAATTCGAGTCTCTTTTTTTCATATAACCATCCCTTGTAACTTATATTTATCCTCTCAAATAATGAGAAACCGCCCGTCATATATCTTAACTTACGCTCGCCCTGGTCCGTGTTTTTTAGGCCCGGCCTGAGTTTACGAATAAGGCCCGAAAATTTTATATTGCAAACTATAAATTTGCTTTCAATAAAATACAGAGTGTAGAATTAACACTCGCTTAATAATAATTTTATCATTGTTCTTGTTAACAATAGATTAAATATATTAAGGCAAATGTGATATAATTTGGACCGGCCCCATAATTCTTTTTTTCCGATTCAGGCCTGGCCCTCGGCTCGTTTTAAATCTCAGCCCAACCCCGCACGGCCCGTTTTTTGATCAAGCCGTTTGGGCTTTCGGGTCCGACTTTATTCTCTAAAAGAGTACCTGCTTATGTGGGTTTAAATATAAACAAAAAATTTAATTTATATCTAACATTGTTTTTAATACAGACACCATATGAACCTTTTTGGGAGGGCACTGCCCCCCCCCCCCCCCCAAAAAAAAGGGGTCTAGAATCGTGCCTGCGTGCGCGTGCCAACGCACACGAAGCCTAAGAGGATAAAAAAACATTATTATTTTAGTTCGTTTTTTTAGTTGTAGTTTTTTGGTGGTAAAAAAAAAGGAATTATTTTTGCGTGGCTGAGTGCCGGGAGTAATCATGGAGGAAGATTGATTATTTTAATGCAATGGAATAATAAATTGTTTGAAACTAAATATAACAGTTTAGAAGAACTAATCATTCATTATTCTTAATGCCCATGCCAAGTTTAATAAACAATTGACATTTTTTCCCCAATGATTAAATTCGCCCTAATAATAATAATCCCCGTCTTTTTCCCCGCGGAGCACGGTAATATTAATACCTACCTTTGGCCCCCGAATAATAGTAATAACCTTCCCCTTTGGACCCCAGTATTCGTCAATGTCCCAGTTTTTGACAACGGCCACGAGTTTGTCACCATTAATATTATATGCCTCAGGACATAAATTATTAAGCATGACATAGTTATTTTATTAAGTAGGAAAAGTAGTTTAGGCTTATCCAATTTTTATAAACATGGGAAAATATACCAGTGGCATTAGAGAATATGTTGTAAAGTTGAAAGACATAAATTTTTAGGTTCAATAGCTTTTCATTATCCTAGAAATGCAAGATACATAGTTTTTCTTATAATAAATAAATTTTTAGGCATTTCAATAGCTTTTTATTATTCTAGTGAAAAATACATCATAAATTTTTTTTTTAAGTAAAAAAAAATAAAAAGGAGATTCACTAATATAAGAATAATATGATAGCGGAGTTAGAAAACTGGTTTCTGTAAGTGTTATAAGGTCACCCTGAATATAAGGTTCCCTTTTAGATCCCCCCCCCCCTCCTATTTAAATCCAATTGACAAATACAAATATTAAATTGATTAATTCCTGGTCTTGGCAAGGGGAGGGCGTAGAACCCATGTAACATCTAATTGCTAAAAAAAATTGCACAGATACCCGCTGAGTACAGGATAAAAAAGATTAGTTGGTCCTATTATTTTTTAAAATTTACTAGGAATTTTCAAATAAATATGTTGGTGCTTATCTCCTTATCCTTAAATTTGCATATTTAGCATAAACGTTATAACTCTATTTATATCCCTTATCATGTAATTCCAAACAAATGATATCATATTACCAAATAGATTATATCACTTAATTTTGTAAAATTTATATCAACTTACCCCTCTTTAATTAGTTTGATCTTAAATCATTAGCACCTTATTGGTGCACCCAAATATATTACGACAAAAAAAAATATTTTTCTTAGAGGGATAGGTGCGTAAATAAGACATTTTTTAAATTTTTAATTGAATTTTACATTTTGGAAACAAATCACTCATCTATCAACGTACATACAGCTGACAATTCCTGCAAGGTTCCTGAATAAAAGTTGGACTAAAATTCATCATGGGCTAGGCTACATTGGCCTAACCCACATAACTACATGCAAATTTAACACAATTTAATATAGAATTTGACCATATATGTATATTTTTAATAAATTTTAGAATATAATTCTTTCAATAGGAAAACGGTAAACGGATATGATAATTCCGAAGATGGCAGATTTGGTCTTTGAATAGCTCACTATCAAAAATTTGTAGACCTGTGTTATAATAATGATTTGCACATAAAACCCAGAGCGCCCTCAGTCTAATATTTGCCACCCCTGATCAGCCATTGGCTAAACCGCTAGTTTGCAAAACTTACCTGGCTGAAAGCCCAGTCATTGCGTGGTCAGTAGCGTAATAAAACGGGCCCTATGTATAATTGAGCAAGGCCGAATCAAGCTATCAAAAACAAAGTTAATTCGGCTCGCAGTTTGGGCCCGCCGATAATTTAACATGTCTGACAGAAAAAAGGATTAACTTTTTACTTTTCTCAAATATTTCAACTGGGCCCAAAGGCCTTTGAATTTTCAAACCACAAATTTAAAAAGGTTAGTTTTTCTGTAAGAAAGCAGCGCGAGGTGAACGTTTAAAAACAAATTATAACTTTCTTAAAATCCCACATTTAGGCTCAGAGGTATCCACCAAAATACAAATCCTTTCGTTACCAAAAAAATTGGTTGAGAAATCGGAAAAAAGAAGATATTGGAAAGAGAAAATAAAATTTGTAACTTTCGACAAAAATAGATAAGACCGTTTACCTTCTCTTTAGTTTTATTATTAAGCGAACGTTATTTTATACTGACACGTGAGTCATCTGTATTAAAAACAATGTTAGATATAAATTAAATTTTTTGTTTATATTTAAACCCACATAAGCAGGTACTCTTTTAGAGAATAAAGTCGGACCCGAAAGCCCAAACGGCTTGATCAAAAAACGGGCCGTGCGGGGTTGGCCTGAGATTTAAAACGAGCCGAGGGCCAGGCCTGAATCGGAAAAAAAGAATTATGGGGCCGGTCCAAATTATATTTGCCTTAATATATTTAATCTATTGTTAACAAGAACAATGATAAAATTATTATTAAGCGAGTGTTAATTCTACACTCTGTATTTTATTGAAAGCAAATTTATAGTTTGCAATATAAAATTTTCGGGCCTTATTCGTAAACTCAGGCCGGGCCTAAAAAACACGGACCAGGGCGAGCGTAAGTTAAGATATATGACGGGCGGGCAAGACCAAAACACGACCCAGTTTGAACTCTTACCCTAACACATAAGCAGTTAAATTATTAAAAATTCCGGATATCAGAGCGAACTTACCTCATTTTATTAAAATCATAATTTAATCGCTCGCACTGATCCATCTGTTCTTCTTTGAACTTTCGGAAGCATTTGATGGTCTCAAAACCCTCTTTTTTTATAAACTAATAGGATAATTTCCACCTTTATACAAGATATCCACCAGACATACCAAGAACACTCCTTTTTAAGTCCGATAAGCTATCTTAATAATTGCAAAATATTAGTGTATAAATTCTTTGGTATCGTTAATACACATTTTCAACTATCTATTTGATTAACTACAGAGATCAAACCTGCCATCTTAGGGAATATCAAATCCGTTTACCGTTTTTCCTAATCAAACTTAGTTAGTCAGTTATAAACATTAAAAATTTTAGAGAAAAAGGTTAAAAAAATAAAAAAGATTTAAAAACAAAAATAAATTGAAAATTTATTCTTGCATATTCACAAAAGTAAAACTGTTAAATTCAAACTTCAAATAATATTTTTATTAAAAATCGATAACACTGGACAACAAAAAAAAACAACATAAACAATTTTTCGAGGGTTTTTTAGAGAATTTTCTTGCGATAACGATCCCGGGTTTAGTTTTTTTTCCAATGCCTATTTTTTTTATTCCGCGTCCAAAGTTCGGAAAAAAATTCACAAAATTTCTTAAACTATTAATTTTCCAAAAAATCTATTGGCATATTTAGATTCCTTATAAAAAACATATCTAAAAAAGGTTATTACCTAAAATTATTAGCAATTTGCTGATCAAAAAAAGGATTTTACGACGAAAATTACTAATTTTATACAAATGAAAAAATAAAAAAAATTTAATTTTATAAAAAAATTAAAATGCCTTACGTTAATATTAAATGTTTCCGTTCTAATTATATTTTTAAACTTTTGTTACTACCCATAGGTTTTATGATATAGATCCAAAATACCCTAAAAATTGAAAAATCTCGACTTTGACACCGAATAACTAAAAATCTAAGGCATTGGCTCAAATTCTGAATTCATATTCGTGATCAGCGCCAAAAACTTGACCAAAAACCATAGTTCATAAATGATGCTCAGGGTCGTCCAAATTTTGTTGTCCAGTGTAATATATCGTGTCGTATTTAAGTTGGACGCGAAATATTTTATTTTATCTAAATGCCGATGTAAGAGCTTGATATATTAATAAAAAAAGTTTTCCATTATTTGTGATTAAAAATATAAGTTACAAGTTTAATATGCCAAAGAGTTTAAATTTTTTTATTTTAGGGTATATTTAGATTTGTCAATTTGGTCAAAAAAGGACAATTTTCGTTATAAACAGATCTAAGGAGCCAAAGACGGAAGTAACTAAGAAAAACGAAAAACATATATGAGATTAGGCCATCATAGGGATGCATTCTTTTACGTTTTCATAAAATTCACGTTTATGACATTAATATTTGTTGACCTGTGTAATAATCAGATAAACGGGGGAACTAATTTCTGGTCAACAAATTTTTGAGATATATGAGCTAACTACAGAGATCAAATCAGCCATCTTAGGGATTTTTAATTCCGTTTACCATTTCTAATTAATTTTAATCAGCTATTAATATTAAAATTTTAGAAAAAATGTCAAAAAACAAAGACAAAAAAAGAGTGAAAAAAAATAATTGTTGTATTTTAAACAGTAAAACTTCTATACTCAAACCTTAAATGATATTTTTATTTAAAACCGATAATAAATTGTGTCATAGTTGGTGCCAATTATAATTTATAATCTTAAGGTTGATGTAAGAGCTTGTTATACTTAAAAATTTTATTCCTTATTATTTGATAGAATAAATATAAGTTACAAGGAATTATATATGAAAAAATTCTTGCATTTTTTTAGGGTATTCACAAGGTCGCAAAATTTGTCAATTTGGAAAAAAGGACAATTTTATATGAACCAATCTAAATCGCCGAAGGCGGAAGAAACTCTGAAAATTGGAAAAATATATATGAGATAAGGCATTCATGAGGATGTTTTCATTTTTAATTTCATAAACCTTTTTTTCTAACATTGATAATTGTCAACCTGTGTTATAATTAAAATTAATTATTTATAATGAAATATTCAAGCCCAACTTGCCCTAATTTATTCAGTTCGGATTAGCTCATCCAGTTCTTTTTAGCACAACCCGTTTTCCTACACCTTACTTTTTAACTCCTCTCCCAATTAGATTATTAATCATGTAGAAGAATAATAATCTGATTTTGAACAATAGATTAAATCAAAGAAAAGATGTGAAATACGTGTTTAACGAACATGTATATTAAAGTAACAATAAGTTCAATCCAACCTAGCTAAGTCATAAGTTTTATACGGCCCAGTCCAGCTGAGGCGGGTTAATGAAACTCGATATAAATATTTAATATGCACATCGAATTGCGGCGCTTACAAAAAGATCTGATTCATTTTGGTCATAAATATAAAAAAAGGTCAAAAGTTGGTTTGTTAGAAGATTAGTCAAATTGACAATAAATTTGGCCAGCAAAATAATTATTACCATTTATTGTGAGATAACCAGTAGCCAAGCAGTGTAGTAGAGCGGGCAAACTAAGCACCAACAAACAAAATTGCTTTTTCTGAATGATAGAAGAAGGCAGCATAGTTGACTGTAACGAATACGGTCAATAGGCGTAAAAAGGTTTGTTAGCTACAATTAAATATATAACAAATTGCAAAATATTTTGGTCTATCCGGAAATCAATATGTATGTGCCATTAATACGCCAAATTAGTTTTTTACCCCAAAAAAGATCGCCCCTAGGCAATATTATTGCAAATGTCATAAAAAAACACTAAAAGATAAGGGTGTAGCAATTATAAGAAGAAGGAAGTAAAATTCAACCAACATCTTTTGAAAGAGTTCAAAATTAATGGAAAAACCCAAAATTGAGCTCAGTGTTTAAGCATGTTTCCTCTCAGTCCAGAAGTAAAAGAAACATTTTTACCAACTTAATAATATACAAATTTTTATATAAAATTACAATTATTTTTTTCCCCATTTCATTCTCATTCCGGCTCAAATGTCTGCAAGCTAGAGATAAAGGTCAGGCCCCAACCATCTCAGCCCTGCACTAATTAGTTTTTTTTATAAATTGCACAATAATAAGAAATATATAATAAATGTGCCATAAAAAAGGTGCATTTTATAATAAAAATAAATAACTCAAAATTCATATATAATTAACTAAAGATAAAATAAGTAATGCAAGAAAGGAAGAACAAAAGGAAATAAATGTGGAAATATGAGAATCAAAAACGCGCAAGACCCTTTTTTAAGAATTTTAACGCTTTAATAACAAAATTATGACGACTTAACATCTTATGGCAACTATTGTTTGGTCAAGTCTTTAGAGCTGATTACAATTAAGGAATCAGAAATTTAACTAATGCCTCAAATTTCTTGTCATAAAAAATAAGATTTTTTGGGGTATTTTGGACTTTTATATCACTGGTCTACAAAATCAAACCTCAACCTTCGTCAAATCAAAATTAAACCAAGCAAAATATATAATTTTAACCTAAATATTGCTCTTTTCCCAATGTTTCTGCCTAAAAAAATCCATTGTACATAAAAAAAAGTACAAGTTAACCAATTATAAAATATACAAATCAAAAAAATACATTAAGTCGTTTTTAAGATTAAAAAAAATTTATTTGAAAGCTTGGACGCTTAAACATTGAACTATTTAATAATTTTGTTACCAAATTTTTTTAAATAGACTAAAAATTTTATTTTAATGGAAATTTCTGGGTTTTTTTGTCATTTGTCAAAAGTAAATTTTAGTTTCCGAGTCTCAAGGTGTATGTCACATTTTTCATTTTAGGACATATTCCGATCTGTATTGGGGAAGCTGAAAAAATGGTCATAAAATTTATATTTAGGCCTAAAAATAGGAGGCCAATTAGGGGACGTTTGATATAGTTGAATGTGTAATTTAAAATTTTACAATCATTACGAATCGAATTTAATTAAACAAAAAAATATAGTCGTTAAATTCAAAGTTTAAGATTTTTATATAAAAAAAAACTTTTTTTATATATTTAAGTGGTGTCGGAAAGACACTTTATGTTTAAATTAAAAGTCTATGACAGGCTAGGAAAATTTCCAGTGAAAAAGGGATGAAAAATAGTACAAAAAAATCTAAATGAAAAACTTAAAAATTTATTTAATATAAATATTATAAGTTATGAGTGAATTTAATACAAAAAAAAATTATTATTAGGGTATTCTAGAGGTCGCAAATTCTGCCGATTTGGTCAAAGGGCGATTTTTTTTGATAACACCTAAGAAAAAAGCCGAAGGCAAAAACTTCGGCGGAAAATATATGCGAGATAGGGCCATAATTGAAATCATTTCAATTCAATGTTATATTTCTTATTTCAGACATTGGTCGACCTGTGTAATATTCCATATAAGGCTTGCTTTAACAAACCAACTTTGGTTTTTTGGTTTTTATAACTTTCGAATAGCTAAATCTAAATATGCGGATGGATTTTTTAAAAACTTTGTGGTTTTTGAAATACTTTTTTGAGATATAAGCCTATTAAAATTTAAGGCAGGAAAACACCTAGAATCGCATTCGCTCCTCGACAAAACCCTGTAATAAAATTTTTATTCTTTATTTTGTTAATAACACTGGACAACAAAAAAAAACAACATAAACGGTTTTTAAGGGTTTTGTAGAATTTTCTTGCGATGCCGGGTTTAGTTTTTTCCCCAATGCCTCCAATTTTTTTTTTAACCGCGTCCAAAGTTCAGAAAAAAATTCACAAAATTTCTTTAACTGTAAATTTTCCAAATATTGGCATATTCAGATTCCTTATAGAAACATATATAAAAAATATTATAGCTAAAAATTATTTGCAATTTACTATTAAGTCATTTAGGATCAAAACACTAAATTTTTAAAAATGAAAAAATAAAAAAAATTAAATATTATAAAAAAAATTAAATGCCTTACGTTAATAATGCATGTCTCCGTAATCTATATTATTAACATTGAAAATGTTGTTAAGGACGGTAGCCGAAAAATGACAAAAAACTTGGAAAATAAGTTTCCCAAGCTTGTTAAGCGCTACTTAGTCTAACGCCTACGTTTAGGGACTCCAATTTATAGGGCAGTTTTTTGTGCTTTATTTGATAGAGCCTTTTTCGAGATTTGAAAATTGTAACAGGTGTCTTAAATCAATGCCCAAAAAAATTTGCTCTCTTTTTGAAGTGTTTTTATAAAATCACAAGTTGCTCGTGAGATTGGAGAAATAAAGGACATTCAATTTTTAAAATAATTTTTTTTATATAATATACCATATAAGGACAATTTTACTTTAAGGTCAAAATTCTAACTTTTGTTCTATATACCCCTTAGAAAATTGAAACAGCTATTTTAACGGGCCACTACATATATATTAACCTTACTAAAATTCAATATCCGGTCACTTCTCTAACATGCCCAAATATGGAAAATTTGGCCGCTTTTAATGGAAGTCTTCTAAATTTTTGGGTAAAAAACTGTTATAGGGGTTTGATGTTTATCTGATAAATTATGGTCACATTGGTCTCCAATTTGATGTAAATTTTTTTATGATACCTTCATGTTTGACAGGTGTCCTCCTAGAAAAGTGCATTTTTAAGGAATTTAGGATAATTTTGCTTTCACATTCTCTCTTTTCAGGGTTTATTGAGGTAGCCCACGTATTGTACTTATATCTTACATAAATTCCCCTCTATTATTAAGGTGATAGGGTCATACAAACCCATTTCCATATAAGGGCAAAAAAAAACTTTTTTTTTACCATATTTTTCTTTTGCACTTTCGGCAGTTAATACATTCGTATAATCCAATAAAAATTACGCTGTAAAAAATGGGGGTCAACGTTTTTGTTTTTTTGGTATCCGTTCTTTTACCTGCCAGGTAAATTTTTTTTACTTGTTTTTTTACATTTTTTTATACTAGCTTATGCGGAATCCTATAAGAAAATTGATTTCACTTTTTTCTTCCCCTTTAATTAACCCCAAACAAAAAATTTGCGCTTTTTTTCCATACAAAAGTGAGTTTGGCCGATGACGTCATTTTTTGATAAATATAAAAAATTTAAAAATAATATTGGGCCGAAAAAATAACAAATCCCCATTATTATCGATTTTTTGGTCCTATTTCATACTGCCTTCTCTTGTAACCCTAATCTTAGTCTCCAATGCACTTAGTCTCCGTAATGTTAACACAATGTTAAAAATAATAATTCAATGTTAATTAATGGTAAATTAAGAGTCTAGTGCCCCTATTGCTAAACAATGTTAACATTGTTTTATTTTTAGCGTTGACAATAAAATGTTGTCTTTATGGTTGGGTCCGGTGTAAAATGTATATTACCTATTTTTTACCCGTTGTGCGTGTGGCCGTTAATTAACAAATCCGTGTACTTGTTTTTATGTCAATAAAATATCCTTTTTTCAGTTTTGAAACATAAGAGAGGTCTCTTATGCCATACACTTTTTAACATTGTTTACAGTTGTAAAAAAATTAACCTTGCTAATGAAATTTCTTAATAATTAACGGGCACATAAGAGAGGTCCCTTATGCCATAAAAAATTCACTTTTTAACATTGTTTACAGTTGTAAAAAAATTAAAAATGACCCTTGCTGATGAAATTTCTTAATAATTAACGGGCATTTTTTAATTTATACTAATTTTATTGATGCTCCATTGTTACTTTAAGTGATATAACTAATGACATATTTGCTCGGTCAAGTTCTACATTTCGCTTTAATTTGCCCTTATATTTCCACCCAAATCACAATTAAGTTCGCTCGCCCTTTTCCCCTTGGGACATTTACCCCATTTTACCAACACATCGACCTTTTTTTTCTCCTCTATAGCTTTTAAGTTAGGCCCGCTAATACTAATCTAGGATAAATTGGTATGGGGGAACATTTTCAATGTTATGTTTTGAGTACCGGCGTACTCATGCTTAAAAACTCTGCCCCTCTATCAATGTTTTACATATACTTAAATTTCAGGCTCTGATTTCCCACGGTCAATACTATATAACATAAGCATAGATACAGGGTGCAACTGGTCAGTATAGTACTCAGCGGTATAAGCTGCTTCAGCATCTGCGAGGCCTACCACCTGGGCGCGCCCGTGTCTAAATTAGTCCGCCTTAGTCACAATTTAGGGTTTTAATATGTTCGGCTCGCTTTAACCAAGCCTACCGGGGGCGCGAAGCGCCCCGCGACTATAATGTGCCCACCCTAGACACATTCCCGGGTTTAAATAAGCAAACATTCGGGGCGCGAAGCGCCTCCGCACGAATTGCGGGGTCTGGACGAGCGAGTCAAGGCGCGCGGAGCGCGCCGAAGACGAGCCAACGCGCCGCGCAGGGGCGCAAACCGCGGGCCGCGAAGCGGTCCGCGGCCGAGCCGAAGGCGCGCGAAGCGCGCCGTAGGCGAGCATGCGCCTCGGGTGTTTTTTTAAACTTTTGTCGCAACCCATAAATTTTATGATATAGAGGCCCAAAATACCCCGAAAATCTCAACTTTGACATTGTAGAACTAAAAATCTCAGGCATTAGCTAAAATTCTGATTTCATATTCGTAATTAGCACCGAAAACTTGACCAAAAACGATAGTTGCCATAAATGATGCTTAAGGTCGTCCAAATTTTGTTGTCCAGTGTTGTAATCATTCTTATTAATCCAATTTAGTGACTCATTTTTAATTTAGTAGATTTGAGAATTTAAAAATTTTATTTAATAAACAAGAAATAAGACTTTTAATAATTTGTATACAAAACATACTTTTATTTAATTTATTAGGGCCACAAAAAGTGTCACTATTAGCATTTTTATTTTTGAATGTTAATGACAGGCAATGGGCGAACAATTGAAAAATTGTTTTAGAACTATGATTATCTCTTTCGCTCTACTTTTTCCGATGATTAATATATGTTTAGGTTTAACTTATCAAACGAAATAATAAATAGATAATTTTAAAAACATAAATTTCCAAAACTGAAGTACATAAATCCATTCCTGGAAATGTAACCTTTTGTACCCAGGCACCATGAATTAAGTTTAAAAAATTGAGTATAATCGCAAGACCAGAATAGAACATTTGAAGATCGAAAAAAAGAATGGCATCAAGTTGACTCCCGAATATAATAAATTTATATCATTAGAGTCATAATATTTAGAAAGCGATAAGAGCAGCTATTAAATAAATATTTTGATAAAATTACCTGGTGAATATGAATATCAAATGACACTTATTAAATGTATTTAGCAAAAAAAATTAAGGAACTAGTTCCAAGTCCAAGTTAAATTTATTACAATTTATAGTGAGAATGTGCCTAAGGAGCATGAATTTAACATATTTAAAATCTAATTCTTTCATAAACATAGATATATTTTATTTGCATAAAATTTTGATTTTGTGAGAAATTTCAAAATTAATAAACAAATTGACATCGGGTTTTTATTCCACGCAATATTGAAGTTTAATTTTCAATATTTGATTTTGCCAATCATTCTGATTTTTTGCTGAATAGTTAGCAAATAAAATTTATCGAGTTTTTATTAATCTCATATCATATTAGCTTGATAAGTCAAATGGGTGCAAATCGATTAGCTTCGCACAGAAGGAAAATTATGATTCATGATAATGCCACTTTTTTTCTTGTATATATTGGTAGACCCAAGTTGGTGTCAAAATATTCACATAAATGGATATATTTTCAACTGGGAAAATTCTATTGAGCCTAATATAAGAAAAAATTTGAGCTTAGCTCGAGTAGAGGGTTTTTATTAGTATTAAATGCACATTAATTAAAAGTTGGCAATAAAAGCACTTCGGTATTAAAAAAAATATAACATCACAACTTCAAACATGGACAAGTAATCACCATGTCATTTCAAATAAATAAAAAAATAAAGATTCTTTCGAAAATATTCATAGTTAAACTATAAATATGTTAATAAACATTACAATAGGTTTTAACACTTTTGGGCATAACACAGGTCAACAATTTTTTGAGAGTTATGAGTCAGAGATCAAACCTGCCATCTTAGGGAATATTAAATCCGTTTACCGTTTTTATTAATCAAACTTAGTAGTCAGGTATAAACATTGAAGGTCAGAAAAACAAAAAAGAATAGCTAAACTATTAAATTCAAACTTCAAATAATATAAAATATCGTCTCGTATTTAAGTTTGGACGCGAAATATTTTGTATTATCTAATGGCAATGTAAGAGCTTGATATATTGATAAAATTTATTTCTCATTATTTGTGATTATAAATATAAATTACAAGGGATTTTTATATGCAAAAAAGATTTTTGAATTTTTTCTTCTTAGGGTATATTTTAGATCTGTCAATTTGGTTAAAAAGCAATTTTTCGTTATAAACGGATCTAAGGAGCCAAAGACGGAAGAAACTAAGAAAAACGAAAAATGGGCCATCATGGGGATGCATTCTTTTATGTTTTCATAAAATTCACGATATTGATATTTGTTGACCTGTTAGTCCTTTTTTTTAATTTACCTTTGTAACAATGAAAATGTTTTTGCGGATGCACTTATTATAAAAAGAATTTTTAAATTTCCCAAAGAACTAAATGCAGAGGGTTAAATGATATATTATGATATTTCCACAGCCCACATGTTTTGGTATCGCACTAAATGTTGAAATATTTAACAGGGCTGAGATTTCAAGCTATTTTCTATATTTCAATAGTTTAGATGAAAAAAACAAAAATTTTATCGTTTTGAAATTTCGAGGTCGGAAACGTCACATAAAACAAATCAACATAATTAACCTAAATCGGATAAAACTAAGCAGGATTAGTACTACAAGGCCTATTTTAGCTTGTTTTACGGCAAGACAAATTTCCTTCTCTCAGCATATGGAGCTATAAGAAATGCCAAAAAATGACACTTTTGCTACATCAACACTCAATTTTAAAATAAATTTTATTTTTTTAATTACAAATATTTTAAAATCTAAGGCAAAAGTATTATTTTAATTAATCTCGTTTAGGCAACTTATTTATAGAAAACACATTTTAATATTTTTATTTAAATCTTTAGCTCGCAAAAAATTTCACAATTTACATCCTTATAAGTGTTTATGAAAGACTGAGAAAATCATATAGAAAAAATGGAAAAAGGATTTAGAAATGGTACACCCTATTGAACTAATCTAAATATTCTTCATTTGATTCTGATATTTTTGTAGACCTGTGATATACTTATTTTATTATTTTTACGTTTTTTTCGGACTTCCAGTAAGGTCCAGTGTCAAACAAAGTAAACATTGTTAGTAAGGTCAATGCAGATTGGTGCATTTCAGATTTCCGGATTTCACAGGACCTTAATATAATTTTGTAACAGAAAAAAATTCTAATTTCACATTTTTAAAACACTATTTTTGATTCCTTATTTTTCATTCTTTGCGTTTTATATCATAAAACTAAATCTAATTATATTTTTAGGATAACTGCTTATGAATATTTAAAAAAAATTCAAAATTGCCAAATTTTATCAAATGTTTTTAAACTTATAGCAAATGATTGGATCCAAAGTAGGTAACTGAAAGCCCGCCCGGCCCCTCTTTAGAACGAGCCGGGCCTAAAATATGATTTCTATTCAAGTCAACATCACTTAGTATCGCACTAATTTTCGCAATCTTTAACGTGAATGTTCCGGGCGATTATACGGTTAATTTAAATCTTTTAATTAAAATGTTAAAGTCAATTTTGTTCAAACAATATTTAGCTTAAAACATTGTTATCATTTATATTGAAAGGCAAAAAATTGATGTCAACTTGTTGTTAAATTTATTTGAACTTCCTCTGTCCGTGGCCAAATACCACAAAGCAAACTGCTTTCACAACTAAAAAATGTTAACCCCCTTTCCCTATAATTATGACTAGGGCTTACTAAAATTCCAGTTGGAGTTTATGGAAGGAGTGGGCGGAAACTCCTGTGCTCCGGAGTTTTCCCGTTTTGAGCTCCTGGAGCTCAACCCGGACGGGTATTTTGGAGTTTTTTTCAAAAATGAGTTTTTTAAATTAATAGGAGGATTTAGCCACCATATGTTTTTACTACGATATGAAAAATAAAACAATAGTTTTTTTAGTTCTAAAAGAAAATTGTGGGAGAAAAATAGTATTTTGTTTTTTGTTAAATATCGAATATATTGCCACCTTGTCAATTTTAAGCCCTGGAAAATTTTTGCTTGTAACACTATTTATTAATTAATTTTTAATGCTGAAATGATGTCAATAAACTCTCCTAATGCAAAAAATTTTAATATTGAATTAATATTATTTAATTTTTTTGGTTCGGACGGTCGTGTGTTAATCTTTATATAAAGTTTTTCAATTAGGCTTTATAAATAAATTTTGTCATTAATAAGCCTGCTGAGTCAATGTCACCTTACTGTCGCAATTGTCTCTAGTTTAAATTAAATATGATTTTTTTTGTTTTTAATTTGATTTATTTATAAATTTTGGCAATATTTTTTAATATGAAGCCTGCTGAGTCGATGTCACCTGACTGTTGCAAATGATAATTTAATATTGAATAAATTTTTTCGATTTTTTTTTGTTCGGGCTGCCATATATGAGTAATTTTTGTAATTTTTAATTTTAGGCAACTAGTGACATTGTCACGGAATTGTCGCAAATGCCATTATTTAAATATTGGAAAAACTTTTTCGAGTTTTTTGTTTATAACCTTATTTATTAATAAAATTTAGTAAATTTTGTCAATTTTAAGCATGAATTGCACCTAAATATCGCAAATGTATTAAATATGAATTAATTTTTTCAATTTATTGCATTTAGCTCTTGTAAATCACGAATAAAAATTTGTATCACTTTAGGTGATAAATTTCTGACACGATGTATGGATATTTTTATAGCTTGAAATTTCAAATTTCGCGCCGTATTTGTGACCCAAGCTGTAATAAAAACAATATCACGAATAGAATTATGGCGATTTGGAGGTTTAACGAGCTTTGTTTTAATAAGTGTTTATGTATAATCCCCCTTTTTTAATTAACTAAGCCAAAGTGCGATTAAAACAAATTTTTGAATAAAGAAGTTAGCAATATCAATCTTTTTTTGACATTAACACATGAAATCCGCCTGCCCTTGCAAACTAATGTATGGTTCTTCACAAAATTCTTCGCCTTTACCATTGGAATAAGGGATGATCCAAACGAATGATAAATAAAGAATAATAAATTTTTTTTAGCGGAAGTAAAGAAATTTTAGGTAAAAAAATTGAAAGTAAGTAAATGTTATATACTTGTGTTTTTTTTGAGACCGAGCATAAAATTTTGTGAAATTTGTAGGTTATAATATGAATATGGAATTTTGATAACGCACTGGGCTGAATTTTATAAGGGGCCCGGCCTGAATTTAAAAACTAAAAGTGATAAAGTTATTATTACACGAATAAGGGAATATTACTTATACATCTGTGTTATATTGATTAATAAAATCAAAATTTTTTTTAGCTTGTAATTAAACATTTTCGGGCGGGTCGGCCGGACAAATATTTAAAAAAAAATTTCGGCTGGACCGGATAGCAAATTGGGAGGGGGAGGGGGGGGGACCAAATATATTACAGGCGAGCTAGAAAAATCGAAAAAATACGTTTAATATTAAATTATTCGCATTTGTGACAATTTGACGACATTATCACAAGATTAAAAAAAGTGATTTAAAACCACTTATATTATACCACAAGAAAGATATTTGCATAATCAGCTGCTTTTGTATTTGTTTACAACTTTATTTTATAAAAAATAAGTTTGGACAAAAAAACACAATTTCAACATTTCCAACGGGCTAATGTTAATTTTTAAACTCCCGGGGAAAAACCCCGGAGTTTAAAAACGGAAAACTCTGGGCGGTTTTTGGGAATGTTTTTTAAACGGAGTTCTGGAACTCCCGTTGAATCGGACTCCTTCTCGAATTTCGGAGTTTTGACATGCCCTAATTATGACGTAAAGTATGGTTATCTAATATAAATCTTCAATGGCTCGATGCAACTGGTGTCACCCTTAAAAATAGACTGGCCCTGCCTGATAATACAAAGTAGATGTAATACCTATTACCTTGAATTATAATATTTTAATTTATTTTGGTCCTTCATAACAAAAAAACAAAGAGCAATAAGGAGATAAAAAACACGGTCCTGCTTGAAATCATTTTTTATAAAGTTTTTCGTAAAAGTTATTGAGGTTAATTGTCTTGAAATTCATACTATTATTGTTATAATTAACACGTTTTTTGTTTTGTCGCCTAGCCATACTAATAAGGGAGGTTGCTCTTGAGTTATAATTTTGATCTTTTGTAGATTCTTCTAACTAGGTTAATTATAGTAAAATTTTAACGCTGCTGGCTTCTTAAAAGAATATACCAGCACGGAAATCATGTGTGGATGGATCGATTTATCATCTATCTATATAAAAAATCTCGTGTCATACTTTTTGTTGCCAAACTCCTCCAAAACGGCTGAACCGATTTCCACGAAATTTTTGTAGATTCTGTAAAATAGTGAGAATAGGTTTTATCTATTTTTCATACCCCAAGCTCATATGGGTGGCCCGCCCTGGGCATTATTTGTTTTCTTATAAAAATTTATAATTTTTGGACGAAATTTTTTTGCTATGACATTTAAAAATATATATAACCCTAAGATAAGACCCTTCTCCCACATCTTATGTTTTTATAGCCCTTTTTTTATTTTTTGGACAAAATTTTGTGGACAAAGTTTTTCATTTTTATTTATTTAAGATGTGGCATATAAAAACACAGACACACCTAAATTTTGAGCTTCCTATCACCAACCCATACATTTTAAATGCGTATTAGTATTCTTACCCGTTAAATCTCACAAAATAAGTCTTCTCCCACTACATAAACCGAATTAATAAGATATTTATTATTAATTCAAGTTAATATTTTCAGAACATTAAATATCAATTTATTCCCGAAAATATTTTCCAAATTTCCCGTTTATTTTTCCATTTTATCAGTCAGAATTTTGACAGGAAAGTTGTCACATTACATATAAACCTGTTTCAAATCAATTCAGCCTTCATATATTAAGTGTTCTAGAAATCGCTTGCATTTTGTACATATATATTTTTAGAGGTTACTATTAAAGAAAGTTTACGATTTTTATTACACGGTTTAAAACCATTTCGCCAAATCATTTTCCTCCATTCTTTTTTCATTATTCTTATTTCTTAATATTATTTGACTCTATCTCAATTATTTTATGCCAGCAAGACACAATGGGGCTAATTTGGGCCATCGAACTAATAGATCTGCAGGCATGAGAACTTGAAGACCCCAAAGAACAGAAAAACAAATCCAGCGAGGTAATACTGTTGCGTGTGTGAGTATGAGGCAAATGCATCCAAAAGAACCAAAAAATGCGCGAACTGAACTATTAAGATTAGTAAAAAGGCAGAACAAATGACCAGCAACACCAATCGATCATTTAAATCTGATTCATTCCTGCGTCTAGCATCTTATGCACCCGATATTTAATATTATGCTCATTCAAAATTGATAATTGGTGCTATGGATAAAGCCCGCATTGACATGCGCTTAAATTTAAAAAAGATTTAGCATGTATACGTCAGGAAGGTGCACCCCAACTGAACCATTAAACGTTTTACTCATCGGAATTGATTCAGATTCTAACCTTTCCTTAAATCAATTTTAACATTCAATTCAAGTTTCCAAATAACATCGTTCGGAGCGACATAGATAATTAAAAATAATGCTGCTGGTCAACAACTTAATTTAATATTTTAAATCAAAAGCCAAAATTTTCATAAAATGGGCCCATTGCTGCCAATGCCAAACAAACCACATAGAATTTTACAGATCTACTTTATGGGCGGTGAGAGGTGTCTAAACGCAAATACCGAAAGTCTATCATTTTTAATAAATTTTTGCGTTTTTTATTAGGATGCGCTTTAGTAATTTCTACATAAGACATAAAACGCAAAGGCCCGCATCATTTCATTTGGCGGGAAAAACTTTTTTTTTGTTTTTGGCTTAAATTGGCATTTTCGCTGTCTTTTTGATGTTAAAATTTTTGTTACACCTGGGCCTGTTTTAGACTAAATTATTTTTTAATATTTTGTTCTTAATCGACATTTTATCACTTTGATGTTTTAAGAAATTTTTGTCACACCCAGGCCTTTGCGTTTTAGACAGTTTTTTTTAAAATATTTTTATTGACATTGGCGTCCGTTGATGTTTAAAAAAAATTTTTTCTCACATCTGGGCCTTTGCGTTTCAAACTAAATTTTTTTTAATATTTTGTTTTTATCGACATTGGCGTCCCTTTGATGTTTAAGAAATCTTTGTCACACCTAGGCCTTTGCATTTCAGTAAATTTTTTTTAAATATTTTGTTATTAATCGACATTTTCGGTATACCTTTGATGTTTTAAGAAATTTTTGTCACACCTAGGCCCTTGCGTTATAAACTAATTTTTTTTGAATATTTTGTTCTTAATCGACATTTTTGGCATCCCTTTAATGTTTTAAAGAATTTTCGTCACATTTGGGCCTTTGCGTAATTGGCTCATTATTTAAATCATATTTAAAAAAGTATGCGGAGGATATTTTTTTAAGTATATTTTTGAACCTTTGATCAATGGAATATGCACATTTTTAGTATTGTATTAGTGAATCCATTAATCAAGTTTAAAACGGATAATTTGATTGGTATTCCCAATTTTTAATGCCATTAACTAATAAATTATATGAAATTGCACAAAATCATTTGTGTATTTTTAAACGGGCATTTAAATCTTTAAAAGATTATAATTTAATAGAACGAAGGAACATTAAAAAAATGGTTTGATGCATTAAGAAAAGATGATACAACCCAATCAATTAATTTTATTCATTCAACGAGTAAAGCTTTCAAAGTGCCAAAACTGAAAGGCTTCAAAAAACTACAACAATGTAAAAACGCTAAAGCAAAAAAAAATTACGAAAAAAAAAGAAATAATAGTTTGTTAAAGCATATTATTCTATTAAGATGTAAAAACTCTTCTTGTTATTCTATAGATAAATCTAGCGGCAAAAAATTGTTTTTTCTTATAAATGGAAATTTGAGCATTAAACTAAATTATTAATATTTTTTACTAAATTTCAATACATCTCAAGTTGATTAAAAGCGTTAAAATTCAACTAAAAACTTTAAAAATAATTGGAAAAAGCAATTCGCAAAAAAAGAATTCGCTCGAATGGATTCAAAAATAATCAAATTGGTAAAACACGGAAAAATAGTAAGAAGTGTAGAAGAAGGAGAGCTCTACAATTTATGCGCCGGAACCCATCGAAATACAATCGGTAAAACGCTGAAATATAAAACTAAACTCAGGACAAAGAAGAATGTAAAAATTGCCAAACCACTCTCCAAATAAATAAAATCTCTTCTATCCAAATACTTTGCTGACACCTAAAAAGACCAATTCGATTTTATTTGCAACGTTAGTTGTCTGGTTTAGGAGCAATATGGCCCCCTTAACCCAGAACATCATTCCGAATTCCTATGGATTTCCAAACCAAAATTTACATAAATTCTAAATTTGTAACATCTGTTGCGTTTCCATACGTGCAGGTAAAATGCCATCTATCTCTCTTTCAGTAATGGCTTTGTTTATGAAAAGAATTTGAGGCAATGTGGATGCTACTTTAACCATAATCAAGGCCCTTTGCATTGAGGAAGATGAAGAAGGAAAAGCCATTGCGATGTTAACCACATAAACAACAAAATCCTTCTAAGATTTAGACTATTATATGAATCCTACTATGAACAGTCTGATAATATTAAAGCGAAGGTCGAGGAAAAATTAAGCTGCGTAATTTGAAAACGTGAAAATGTGATGAGTTCATAGGATTATAGTTCGTCATTGCGACAAACGAATTGCGAAGAGCGTGGATTGCTTTTACATGCCATTTACTCAATCAATCAGGGCTGTTAATACGACCCGGTGACCCATGGGCGACCGGTCGGCGACCCACCGGCACATGCCCGGGTCGGACCCAAAATCAAAAAACGGCGTTTTTGGGTCGTTTGATCATTATTAAAATACCCTAGTATTTAAAAGCTAAAAGAGTTAAATAATGGGTCTTATAATAAGCCGGATCTAAACATAAAAATTATTTTTCACTTCCGTTACTCTATCGGCTGTTATAGGCATTTATATGCATAAAATACCATTTTAATCTTGTTTTTTCAGATATTAATGGAAAATATCTAATTATAAGAAGCTATTTTATATGATTCTAATTAGAATTTACAAAAGAACATTAAAAATTTAGCCCAACTCCCTCCCTCTTCCGGAATTTTGAGAAGATCGATGTAACAACACTTTGGTCTTTTTTAGAGATATAATTTAGAAATACTCAATTTTTTTATTAAAATCATGGATGAGATATGAAAAGTGACCCCTTGTCCACATTCAATTGACACCTCCCTTTTTCGGGTTTTAAAAAAATAAACTGAACAAAAATTGGCTATTATTTCTTTAGTGCTAACTTATAATTTTGTTATTCATTTTTTGAAACAACAATATATTTATATAGGTATATTAATTTAATTGTTTTTACATATAAAATACATTTACATCTACAAAAATTTGAACATAAAATAATTATATTTTCATAAATCCTTCCAAGCTCTACACTTCATCAGTTCAAACACCGTGTCTACTCAGAGACTGTTTCGGTCTATTGTTATCAATTTTCCCCTGCTACTAAAAACCCGCTCGCTTTTAGAAGAGGTGGCTTGAAGGGTCAAAAATGATTTAGCAATCATTGAGATTCTAGTGTAAAGGTTTTTGTTCTGGGACCACCAGAGCAAGGGGTCATCTCTATTACTAATTATATATAGGGGAATTAATATATTTATGATATTCGGTCAGTGCTGGATCCTCGTTATCATCACTTATTGTTTGACTACAACTAAATATGTAAATATTAGATATTTAAAAAAAAATCTAATAATAATTATATACTCTGGACTACGGAACGAGTCATCGAATATATTGTCGAGAAATTCATTAAATTTATTTCCAGAAGGGTGCGAGTTTGTTGAGGATTTTTGTTTATTTATTAAACTAATGAAATTATTCTCGTGGCATGCCATATTTAAATCCTTTTTTAAATAGACCGTTTTAATTCTCGGGTCCAAAGCATATCCTTTAAAATAAATATAAAAAAAATTTACCTAGAAAAATTATTTCTTCATTAAATAACTATACGTTTTCAAAATAAAAGAATTTGCACCCCTAATAAAAAAGAGTTAGGACTACAATTCAGGTTTTTTCGTATGAGTTCGACGTGGTTATTAAAGGACATAACGCCTAATCCAAACGTTATGTTCCTTTTCTGTAATAATTCGTTAAGATTGAAAGAAGGTTCCTAAAATTTTTTGTAACCTTCTAAAACTGCTGCCCGTTCATCATTAAACTTAGGGCAATTGAAATCCCCGGGCAGAGAGCTAATGTGTGGTATATTCTAAAAATAAAAATATTATAATTACTTGTAATAACTTGACCAATGTTAAATATCTAGAGCTCCATCTAATTTCCACATGTGGTATCAGTGAAGCTCCAGATTTCAGGTAAAACTCTTTAAGTTTTCCAGATTTATGGAGTTTGTTAACAAATTTGTCAACATCTGAAAAATCACATTCAATGAGAGATGCTTTGACGCATAAATTTAAGACATGAGCGAGGCATCTAAAAATATAAATAATTATAAATAACCTCATTAAAAGAAGTGTTTTGTCGTAAAGGGCTTTAAAATTATTTTTTGTTACATTTACAGCTCGGATCATTGATGATTCTAAACATAAATCAAATATATATATACCCAAATCAGTAGTTATTCCCACCAACTTATCTTTAAGTTCATACTTTGTTAAAACTTCATTTCAATTATCACATATTCTCTGCGGAATGTGGATGTGGGGAATGGACAAAATCAATTAGCAGTGAAGCATTTGTCCAGTCACTTTTTAAAGAATGTCCTACAACATTTAAACGAACAATTTACCTGTGATGGAAATGTAAGAAGTTCCATCAGTTGATTCAAGCATCTGAAGTAATGCTTATAGAACTGATTGATTCTAGAAGCTTGATGAATCTTTGTTGTAAATCCAGAAATTTTGCATTGAGTTGCTTTTTGAGGACCTGGCGGCAACTAATGTTTACAGACCCATTTAAAAATTTAAACGGCGCCATAAAATCTTCTTTTTCTATTATGTTGAATGGTAGGGTCAAGTTTACTATCAAATTCAGAATCAATGTGTCGAAAAGCGATTGGTCCATTTTTGATATGCTGGTTGAAATTGAATTTTTATTTGATATTGAAGGTGCCAATTCAAAATGGTGTTTTTTAATGTGGTGTTTTAAATGAGCTAATTATATAGATACAAAAAATTACTTGTTGATGTTTTCAAGGAAAACTCTTTGTTACACGAGTTACACCTTCTTTTGTTATTGTATGTTTTGGTGAAAAATGTATCCCACATTTTTGAAAATTATAAAATAATTCAAATAAAAGCCTAATGTTGCATTGTTTGTTTCCTTTGATCTAAGTTCGTCTGGCAATAATTTGCCCTTTCCCCTTTTTATGTTTTATTTCATCAAAATTATAAACATACATGATATTTATATATAAACATGTTTAACTTCACTTCTTTCTTACAATATTTTCCTACTTTTATATCTAGCAAAGTATAAAAACCTTTTCGAATTTTATGGCAAAATTTAATGGCCAGGCTGTTGTTTTGAAAAACCTTTCGAAACAAATTTTGCTTGTCAAAAGGATTATTTTTAAATGTGTATCTGGTAAAAAAATCGGTATGTTCAAATCAGGTCTATAGAAATAGCGGCAAAACATCGAAATTTGTAAAAATATTGTTTTCTTTGTAAAAGATAAATAATTATAAAAATATATTTCTAATAATAAAAATTAACATTAATTACATAATTAAATAGTTCAGAGCGTCTATTTTCCTTTTTAAGATTAAATTTGGATTATCTAAAATACATGAATTTCAAATAATTACAGGTTTCTAGACCTTATAAATGCATAATTTATATATTTTGACTCATATTTTATTGATTTAAAATGGGATTTTCTTAAATAGGTAGAGGTCTTTAAATATTTATAAGAATATCTAAAACCTATGTTTAACATTATCGACCAGGATCAGCTAATCCAAATAAAAAAATTTTGAAAAAGCTAATAAAAATAAGAAGTCTTTAAATTTTCAAGGGTAAATTATAGTTTCACAACTTTACCCTTTGTTTTCTTTATGGAAGTATTTAAGAGAACAATCTACGCACTACGAAAAACTCTTTTAATTTCTCAACACACAACACTCCCTCTTTCCTTTCCCCTCTACACACATAAAAGGGTAAAAAATAATTCTTTATTTTTTTATTATTTTTCAACAAAACAACCGGGCGTTTGACCCGGTCGTTTTTGGGCGCTAACCCGGTTTTGGGTCGCCGGTGAGTCGCGTTCAACGACCAGCCCTGGGTCAGATTAACAGCGCTGATCATAAACATAGTGGCCACTACCCACTTCAATTATTTATGACAAAACTTGCCTGATGTAGAAAAATCTTTCTAATACGATTGGTAATGGAAACATATAATAGATTTTAAATCCACGCCAGCCACAAACAATGCCTCTATTGCTTGCGCCTCGAGGGAAGGCTGCCGTACCATTAAGAGGTAACATAACATTTTCCGAATTTCAATATAGCTTTGCAATATGTCGCAATAGTTTATCACATGCGTTTCAATTTGTTAAAGCTATTTTTGTAGAAGAAAGAAGTATGCTTATAGCACTAGCAGCCATGGATAATCGTTTAAAAAAAATTACAGGTAATAAAGAATATTTTTGCAACAAAACCATATTTTTTACAGGAGATCGTCAGCTGCCGCTAATAATGTCTTCTCCAATTTATAAAGCACCTGTAAAGCTTGCATTTTGGCGTTGACTAAATTTCACAAACTTACGCAGTCGTACGACAATCTTTTTTCTAGTACACGATTGGGGAACGGCGATAATTAACAATTGAATATGCAAAACTCTTAAATTCTAGATTTGTTTGTTATTTAGAGACAGCGCGTAGATGTATCAAGAGAATTCGCTTGCACCCATTAAATTCAGAGGTTACGGAGTATAATAATAAAGTGCTTTGTCAAACAAATGCAAAGATCATAAACACGCGAGATATTTGTATGGATTGGTTCACTGAGAGTGAGCAGACAAATCTTAAATGAAAAATACACAATTTTACTCCAGCAGACCGGTGATTTTTGCTGCCAACTTACCGCCGCCCTACGTGATAACATCAAACATCGATATAGGCGCCGGTTGGTAAACGGAGCAATTGGAACAATTTGTATTGAAAAGACAATCCCCATTATTTCAGGCGAACATATTACACACAACACTGTTAATCTGACCCAGGGCGGGTCGTTGACCGCGACCCAAACCCGGGTTAGCGCCCAAAAATGACCGGGTCAAACGCCCGGTTGTTTTGTTGAAAATAATAATATCATAAAGAATATTATTTTTTACCCTTTTATGTGTGTAGAGGGGAAAGGAAAGAAGGATTGTTGTGAGTTGAGTAATTAAAAGAGTTTTTCGTAGTGCGTAAATTGTTCTCTTGAATACTTCCACAAAGAAAACAAAGGGTAAAGTTGTGAAATTATAATTTACCCTTGAAAATTTAAAGATTTCTTATTTTTATTAGCTTTTTCAAAATTTTTTGATTTAGATTACCTGATCATGGTCGATAATGTTAAAGTTTCAGATATTCTTCTAAATATTTAGACCTCTACCTATTTATTTAATAAAATCCCATTTTAAATCAATAAAATATATGTCAAAATATATAAATTATGCATTTATAAGGTCTAGAAACCTGTAATTATTTGAAATTCATGTATTTTAGATAATCTAAATTTTAATCTTAAAAAGGAAAATAGACGCTATGAACTATTTAATTATGTAATTAAATGTTAATTTTTATTATAGATAAATAATTTTTATAATTATTTATCTTTTTAAACAAAGAAATAACAATATTTTTAAAAATTTCGATGTTGAGCTATTTCTATAGACCTGGTTTGAACATACCGATTTTTTTACCAGATACACATTTAAAGATAATCCTTTTGACAAGATAAAATTTGTTTCGAAAGGTTTTTCAAAACAACAGCCTGGCCATTAAATTTTGCCATAAAATCTGAATAAGATTTTTATACTTTGCTAGATATAAAAGTAGGAAAATATTGTAAGAAAGAAGTGAAGTTGAATAAACATTATATATAAATATCATGTATGTTTATAATTTTGATGAAATAAAACGGGGGCAAGGGCAAATTATTGCCAGACAAACTTAGATCAAAAAAAACAAACAATGCAACGTAAGGCTTTTATTTGAATTATTTTATAATTTTCAAAAATGTGGGATACATTTTTCACCCAAACATACAATAACAAAAGAAGGTATAACTCGTGTAACAAAGAGTTTTCCTTGAACACGTCAACAAGCAATTTTTTGTATTTTATAATTAGCTCATTTAAAACACCATATTAAAAAAACACCATCCTGAATTGGCACCTTCAATATCAAATAAAAATTCAATTTCAACCAGCATATCAAAAATAGACCAATCGCTTTTCGACACATTGATTCTATATTTGATAGTAAACTTGACCCTACCATTCAACATAATAGAAAAAGAAGATTTTATGGCGCCGTTTTAATTTTTAAATGGGTCTGTAAACATTAGTTGCCGCCAGACCCTCAAAAAGCAACTCAATGCAAGATTTCTGGATTTACAACAAAGATTCATCAAGCTTTTAAAATCAATCAGTTCTATTACCAGATGCTTGGACATCATCTGATGGAACTTCTTACATTTCCATCACAGGTAAATTGTTCGTTTAAATGTTGTAGGACATTATTTAAAAAGTGACTGGACAAATGCTTCACTCCTAATTGATTTTGTCCATTTCCCACATCCACCATCCGCAGAGAATATGTGATATTTGGAATGAATTTTAACAAAGTATGAACTTAAGGATAAGTTGGTGGGAATAACCACTGATTCGGGTGTATATATATTTGATTTATGTTTAGAATCATCAATGATCCGAGCTGTAAATGTCAAAAAATAATTTTTAAGCCCTTTACGACAAAACACTACTTTCAATAAGGTTATTTATAATTATTTATATTTTTAGATGCCTCGCTCATGTCTTAAATTTATGCGTCAAAGCATCTCTCATTGAATGTGATTTTTCAGATATTGACAAATTTGTTAACAAACTCCATAAATCAAACTTAAAAAGTTTTACCTGAAATCTGGAGCTTCACCGATACCACAATATGTGGAAATCAGATGGTGCTCTAAATATTTAACATTGCTCAAGTTATTACAAGTATTTATAATATTTTTATTTTTAGAATATACCACACATTAACTGTCTGCCCGGGGATTTTAATTGCCCTAAGTTTAATGATGAACGGGCAGCAGTTTTAGAAGGTTACAAAAAATTTTAGGAACCTGCTTTCAATCTTAACGAATTATTACAGAAAAGGAACATAACGTTTGGATTAGGCGCCATGTCCTTTAATAACCACATCGAACTCATACAAAAGAACCTGAATTGTAGTCCTGACTCTTTTTTATTCAAAGCTGCAAATTCTTTTATTTTGAAATACGAAAAGTACGAAAAGTTATTTAGTGAAGAAAGAATTTTTCTAGGTAAATTTTTTTTATTTATTTTATAAGATATGTTTTGGGCCGGATAATTAAAACGGCCTATTAAAAAAGGATTTAAATATGACATGCCACGAGAAATTCATTAGTTTAATAAATAAACAAAAACCCTCAACAAACTCGCACCCTTCGGGAAATAAATTTGATGAATTTCTTGACAATATATTGGATGACTCGATCCGTAGTCAAGAGTATATAATTATTATTAAAAGATTTTTTTTAAATATCTAATATTTACATATTTAGTTATAAAAACAATAAGTTATGATAACGAGGATCCAGCACTGACCGAATATCATAAATATATTAATTTCCCTATAATTAGTAATAGAAAAGAACCTTTGCTCTGGTGGTCCCAGAACAAAAACCTTTACCCTAGATTCTCAATGATTACTAAATCATTTTTGACCCTTCAAGCCACCTCAGCTAAAAGCGAGCGGGTTTTTAGTAGCAGGGGAAAATTGATAACAATAGACCGAAACAGTCTCTGAGTAGACACGGTGTTTGAACTGATGAAGTGTAGAGCTTGGAAGGATTTATGAAAATATAATTATTTTATGTTCAAATTTTTGTAGATGTAAATGTATTTTATATGTAAAAACAATTAAATTAATATACCTATATAAATATATTGTTGTTTCAAAAAATGAATAACAAAATTATAAGTTAGCACTAAAGAAATAATAGCCAATTTTTGTTCAGTTTATTTTTTTAAAACCCGAAAAAGGGAGGTTTCAAGGTTGGATGTGGACAAGGGATCACTTTTCATATCTCATCCATATGAATTTTTAATAAAAAAAATTGAATATTTCTAAATTATATCTCTAAAAAAGACCAAAGTGTTGTTAAATCGATCTTCTCAACCGGAAGAGGGAGGGGGTTGGGCTAAAATTTTAATGTTCTTTGGTAAATTCTAATTAGAATAAATATAAAATAGCTTCTTATAATTAGATATTTTCCTAATATCTGAAAAAACAAGATTAAAATGGTATTTTATGCATATAAATGCCTATAACAGCCGATAGAGTACCGGAAGTGAAATTTAATTTTTATGTTTAGATCCGGCTTATTATAAGACCCATTATTTGACTCTTTTAGCTTTTAAATATTAGGGTATTTAAATTATGATCAAACGACCCAAAAACGCCGGTTTTTGATTTTGGGTCCGACCCGGGCGGGTGCCGGTGGATCGCCGACCGGTCGCCCATGGGTCACCGGATCGTATTAACAGCCTTGATTACACATATGTTACAATACTGATTGGTCGACGTATTTTGTTTTATTTTTTCCGGGCGTCTTAACCGACCACGACATGCAATATGTTAAACAAAAGGGTATTCTATTAGCAGGTACTCTTTAAAATCAAAAACGCATATAACCGCTTTTGGTAATAAGGCAAAAAAATGTCGGAGGGATCAATTGCAACTAACTCCTGCGAGCGCAATAACGGTTCACAAAGCACAGGGAGGCGCATATGACGAAATAATTTGAATATGACGCCAAAAATTACAATTTGAGTATATGGCCCTCTCTCGTATAATTAGTTTAGACGGTTTGTATCTGACTAACACGCAAAATAATCACCATTATCATATATCAGCAAACATTAAACAAGACTACTGCCTATAAATGAAGGGACTCTCAACTGTGGGTCTGGTAACTACACAGGATAATAAATATGGCTAAATCAAAGTCATCACTTTCATTAATTGTTGCGCAGAGGTTATCAGCACACGCGGCTGATATTTTGTCTGATGTTGCCCTACCCAGGAGTTTTGCGGCCCCTCTTGTGATGGACGGCTAGACCTGTGCATCCCTTTAAAAGTGTCCAAGTTTTTCGACAGGCGGTGTAGCCATTAAAGTAGAAAATTCAATATATAGACATGTTATAGGCATTAATTAGCCAGACAAAGGTATGTAACTGCGGAGATATATGCAGTATTAAACTTAATTTTAACGAAAAGGGGCTGCTTCTCATATCCTTATATATAACCCCCTTCAGGATTAAATCGCACGTGCAATTTTTTGATATGAATACTAAACCCGACGAGATTTTTAATAACAAATAATCTTACTCCAATAATAATCGGCGGCGAAATATTAATTTAAATACAAAAAAAGGTAAAAAAATTTGTTGACTACACGGAAAAGCGGTTCGGCTTGTTCCTAACCTCTACGCGTGTCCACGACACGCCATCTCAAACTATCGATGGTTTTTGACGGAGTTCCTTCGTTAAGCGGCAGATTTTATGTTTCATACTTTTCATACCATTTCCTTTTGATACCGCATGGAATATATAAATTAATTCAAAACAAGAACATCTAACCATGAATCACTTGTGTATTAATTAACATATTAACATTTTTTTATTAAATATACTAATTCATGTTTAAACAATTTAGAGTTAGATATGTGATTTGGTTGAAATAATAAAAAATGTTTAGAGTAAACATGATTAGCTATAAGTTCCATTGTTAAATTATAAAAAACAATGTTAACAAGGATTATGTTGAAACAATTTTATTTCTTAATATATGAGTAGCCTTTTTATTAAAAAACTAATAAAGATGTTGATAATAGGGCTGTAGGATATTTTTAATTTTTTTAATTTGTCCTTATCCTTGTTATTCAAGTTATTATGGAAATAATGTGCCTGGTAACATTTTCCAATGTACGCGCATTCTGTAGGATACAATGGTACGATAATAATAAGGTTTAAAACGCAAGTCAGGCGCTGTAATTTAAATGGACGCTAAAAAGGGGTAGGTCCGTTTCTAGACGAACGAGTAGAGGCGCGCCGAAAACGGGGATACGCCGCGAAGCGGTCCGCGATTTAGCCGATATTTTTTTTATTTTATTTTTTCCTTTTAATTAATAAAAATATCACATTTTTCACTATGGCACATAATGCATTTTTTCTCCAATTTTATAAACTCTATATGAATATAATGAATTGACTAAGCTATATATAACACAGGTCGACAAATATCAATATCGGGGAAAAAGAGTTTTTGATATTAAAGAGGTAATTTTAATAATTGCTTTATCTAATATATATTCGTTTTAATTTCTTCCGCCTTCTATTTTACTCCCTACATATAAAGCGGCTTTTTTGACCAAAGTGACTACTGCAATTTCGAGAATACAATGAAAAAACTTAAAATTATTTTTATGTTAGTATTAATAAAAACATCAATTTTTTTATTAATATCCGGATCCACTTTATAAAATAAAAATTTGCATCAAATGGCAGTTAAGAATATATACAAAAAGTAAATACACTAATAAACATAATTAGGTACAAGAAGAGTTCATTTTGTTTTTTATATTTTTTTCGGTGTTTAGAGTTCATTCAAGCATAAATGTTGTTTTCAGTGCTAAAAATGAAGGCCAAAGGGCATAAAAATAATATTTTCTCGGCTCAAAAAAGGGGGAAAAAGTTCATGGTAATTTTAAATTTGAACAAAAAAGCTCATAAAAATGAGGTAACAGCCTTTCCAAAAATGGGAGGAAAGCCCTAATATCTGGCTAAACTCTTATTAATTTTTTTTAAAATTTTATGAAAGATTAGAAAAATTAACTATAAAATTATACAAAACTCAAGCAGAATATCTTACATTTAAATATGTTTTTTTTGATTTAAGCTAAAACCCTTTGTTTATTAATAAAAACAAAAAAAATTGGCCTATAATTTGAAGCCCAAGAAGCCCTCTAGATATAAGCTCCTTATTTGTTAAATTGGGGCTTTTTATAAAAGGCCATTTTATATGCAAAAAATGTATATTTTTTATTTTTTGGCCTTTGAAGTGTAGGCTTTATTAGTAGAAAAGCCCTTAAAAAATTCCCTTTAAGGTCTGGCTCTATTTTCCCTGGTTTTTGCATGTAACCTTGTAAAAATTGACAGATGCGTC
Organism: Acutogordius australiensis; assembly: GCA_030555515.1. Taxonomy (NCBI): domain Eukaryota; kingdom Metazoa; phylum Nematomorpha; class Gordioida; order Gordea; family Gordiidae; genus Acutogordius; species Acutogordius australiensis. Next base: position 28,756,848 of record CM060244.1, on the reverse strand, counting down.
CTGTATTATTTTATTTTTTTTAAATTTACAAATTTTTTTAGCAATTTTAATTGTGGGTGGTCTCCCAAAAGGTCTTATTTACAATATAAAAAAATGATTTGCGTCCAAGCTAATTTAAAAATGTATAATTTACTTATTACAAATTAAGCCATGGGATGAGTCCGCCAAAAAGTTTAAAGTAAATTTGAAAAAATCGATGTGTCCAAGAATAATTTTTTTTTACAAATTTAAGTGGGATGTGTCCACCTGTCTAAACTAGATTTTAAATCGATGCGTCCAAGGTTTAATTTAAAAAATTGAATTTGAATAATTTTTATTTTTTGACCGTAGGTGTGTGTCTTAAAGCGGAAGTGTACTATATTAAATTTAAAAATTTAACACTTTTTTTTTAAAAAAAATGAGTTTTTTTGATAAATTTAAGTGGGACGTGTCCGCCAAGGTGTCTAAACTAGATTTTGAAAAAAAAAACGACGCGTCTATGGTTTAATTTAAAATTTTTAATTTTTTTTGATAAAATGTAAGTGGGATGAGTCCGTCATGTCCAAAATAGATTATGAAAAACGATGTTTTCAAAGTTAAATAAAAATTTAATATTTTTTTTGAAAAATTTTGAGTTTTTTTTGACAAATTTAAGTGGGACGTGTCCCCCAAGGTGTGAAAACTAGATTAAAAAAAAGAAATGTGCCCAAAGATGATTTAAAAAATTTATTATATCAAAATTTTTTAACAATCGTGGGTTGTGATTGTGACTACCAAAAAGGGGATGCGTCTGAGGTGTAATTTAAAAATTTTTAAATCTTTTTTTGATAAATTTAAATAGGATGAGCTCGCCAAGTTGTCTAAACTAGATTTTAAAAAAAAACGTCTAGTTAAATTTTAAAATTAAATAATTTTTTGAAAATTTTGAGTTTTATTGACAAATATAAGTTTAAGCGTGTCAAATAGGTGTCTTTACTGAATTTTAAAAAGAATGAAGCGTTAAAGGTGACATTTGAAAATTAAGTAATTTTTTAAAAACTTTGATTTTTTTTTAATAAATCTTAGTGGGATGAGTCTGCCAAGGTGTCTAGACTGGATTGTTATAAAAAATCGATGCGTCCAAAGAAATTTCGAATTTAATATTTTAATTTTGAGTTTTTTTGATAAATTAAAGTGGTAGGAGTCCGCCAAGGTGTCTAAAATAGATTTCGGCAAAAAACGATGCGTCCAAGGTTAATTTTTTGACAACTTGGGGTTTGTGTCTTAAAGTGGATGCGTCCAAGATTAAATTTGAAAATTGAATAATTTTTTTTAAACGTATTGAGTTTTTTGACAAAAGTGGAACATGTCCGCCAAGGTGTTTAAGCTAAATTTTAAAAAATCGATGCGTCCAAGATTTTGAAAATTTATTAAATTTTTGAAAATTTATTAAATTTTTTAAAATTTAAATTTTTATACAAATTTAGGTGCGATGAGTCGGCCAAGTAGTTTCACAATTTTCAAAAATATTAATAAATTTTTAAATTATTGGATGCATCGATTTGTAAAATCTATTTTAGTAAATTTATCAAAAAAATTATAAATTTAAATTTAACAACCCATTGATTTTAAGACAGACATTCCACGGTTGTCGATAATCAAAGTTATTTAAAAAATTAATAAATTTTTTAATTTAACTTTAGATGCATCGATTTTTTTTATAATCTAGTTTAATGAACTCATCCCACTTAAATTTATCAGAAAAAAATTATTAAACTTAACCTTGGACGCAACCACTTAAAGAAAAACTAACCATGGTGGCCAAAAAAACAAAAATTCAAAAAATAATTCATTTTTTAAATATGACCTTAGAGGCATCTATTTTAAACACCTTGGCGAACTTTTCCATTTTTAATTTGCAAAAAAAATCAAAATTTTTATAATGAATTTTACCTTGGAGGCCTATTTTAAGACAGACAACCCATGGTTGCCAAAAAAACTCAAAATTGTTAAAAAAATTATTAAATTTTAAAATAAAACCTTTAACATCGATTTTTATATAAAATTTAGTTTAGACAACTTGGCAGACTCTTCCCATTTAAATTTGCCAAAAAAAAACTCAAAATTTTTAAAACAATTATTTTTTTAAATATAACCTTCGCATCCACTTTAAAACACACAACCCATGGAGTACCAAAAAAATTCAAATTTTTTTTAACAAATTATTGTTCAAAAACCTTAAACGCGTAGATTTTTTTAAATAATTTAGTTTAGTTGGCGGACTCATTCCAGTTAAATTTGCTAAAGACAAAATTTTTAAAAATAATAAATGTAAATTAAACCTTGGACGCATCCACTTTAATACATACCCATGATGGCCAAAAATAACTCAAAATTTTTTTAAAAATTATTAGATTTTTAAATTGACGCATCGATTTTTTTTTTAATTTTGTTTAGACATCTTGGTGGACTAATCCCACTTAAAAGTGCCAAAAAAACTCAAAATTTTTGAAAAATAATGAAGTTTTTAAATTTAACCTTGGACGCATCCACTTCCCCATAGTCTTTAGACCATTTTAACCCCTGAAAGAATTTAAAAATTTAAAAAATAAAAAAAATTAAAATTCAGCTTGAAAGCATAAATTTTTCATTAATTTTACAATTGGAAAATTTATTTTTAGACAAAATACTTGTATGGATTGGCCGTTTTCTTTAGGTAATGTTTAATCGGATAAACTTACATAAATGCAACTATCAATCAACTTAAAACGCTTTAGAGGCAGAAAGAAGAAAATTAATTTTTTGACATATTAACGCCTGATAAATAAATTTGCCTTTAACGTTTGTTTCACATTTAAAAAAGCGTTTGAGACCCCAGCGTTATTGGTAAGGTATGTATCTTTTTCTAGCCCGCGTGTAAGACTATGCCAGAAATTAAAAGCTAAAAAATAGAAATTCACTAACAAATAAGGACCCTGGTTGCTATCTAACTGATATTTGCTCATTAAAAAAAACATTGTTTTTTTATGTATTTTTTGGGCACCCACTCAGATATGATACGCACCTGTTTAAAAAAAATAAATATTCTAAATCACGGTCATTTTCCCCGTCGTTGCAAAGCTTTGTGTTCGGTTACCCTGTAAAAAAGGCTGTATTGGGCAGTGCCACCTTATTTAAATACATCAGCCTAGAAATATCCTTATATGCAAAAACAAAAAGCCCAGCTATTCTGTTTTGAGAAATTACCCTTAAATCGCTCGTAACAGCCACTGTTTAAAATTGCGACATTTAGTGCGATACCTGGACTGCGGAGACGAATTTATTCAACCTTCTAAAATTATTAATTTTTCGGTAAATTCAAAAAAATCGTTTTTTCATTAAGTGCGTCGGCAACATTTCCAATTTAAAAAATTTAGATTGTAATTTAAAAATTTTGAGCCGGGCCAATTAAAAAACCAAATTTTGGGCCGGGCCTAAATTATAAAATACGTAGGGCGGAGCCCAACATGGCCCGGTACTTAAGTTAGGCATGTTAATAAGTGACCCAATGTTGGGGTATCCACGTTAAATAAATTATTCCATTACACAGGTCAACAAATTTTGAGAGTTATGAGCTAACTACGGAGATCAAACCTGCCATCTTAGGGATTTTCAAATCCGTTTACCGTTTTTTCTAATCAAACATTGAAAATTTTAGAAAAAATGCCAAAAAAAACAAAAAAGATACAAAAACAAAAATTAATTAAATTTTTTTTTGCATTTTTACAACAGCTAAACTGTTAAACTCAAACTTCAAATAATAAAGATAATATATCGTGTCGTATTTAAGTTTTGACGCGAAATATTTTGTGTAATCTAAATGCTGATGTAAGAGCTTGATATTCTAATAAATTGTATTTCTCATTATTTGAGATAATATATAAGTTACAAGGGATTTTTATAAAAAAAAATTCTTTATTTTTTTCTTTTTAGGGTATTCTAGATCTATCAATTTGGTCAAAAAAGGCCATTTTTTCGATATGGACGGATGTAAGGAGCCAAGACCGGAAGAAAATAAGAAAAACGAAATAAATGTATGAGATAAGGCCATCATGGGGATAAATTCTTTTATATTTAAAATTCACGGTTGTGTCATTGTTATTTGTTGACTTGTGTTATGAAAACCAATTTAAACCAAAGTTAGAAATTATAATTTAAAGCAAAATTTTCCATATATGGTATATTTTACAAAAAATAATATTACAGAAATAAAATGTCATTTAATACTCCCACCTCACTAGCAAGTTTAAATTGTGACTTTTTTGTGCATTGATATAAGACACCTATTACATTTATTTAATCTGAAAATGGGTCTTTCAAAAGAACATAAAAATCTAGCTTATAAATTAGGGTCACTAAATGGAGTTTGTATACTAAATAGCTTTGCAGACAAAAAAATCTTTTCCGTTTTTTTTTTGCATTTTTAGCTATCGTCTTTAACAACATTTTCAATGTTAAAATAAAAAACATTTAGGTTTAAAGGTTTGCCCATTCTTTTTCCCATATAGAGGCGTCACACCCGCTTAAAGCTTTGTCTCTTTTAACGAGCAAAACAAATCATATGCGGATAGGTTGTAGGCTTTACAGGCGGCCTAGATTTTAAAGCTCTCACTTTAGGCACACGTTTGCTTAGCGATTTCATTTTCTCTATTTATAACAGAGTTTAAAAAAAATTACATAGCTAATATTTAAATTCCTGTGAAAATATTGTATTAGTAACTGTCTTTACACATGTTTGTTGTCCGACAAATATGGCAGACAAACTAATCAATAAGCAATTAACATTCAGATTTTAAACTAGTGTAGGGTTTTTTCTAATCAACGAATTATATTTTTAATTTCGTATTTTTATTTTCAAATAACACAGGTCAACAATTTTTTGAGAGTTATGAGTTAACTACAGAGATCAAACCTGCCATCTTAGGAAATATCAAAACCGTATACCGTTTTTTTTAATCAAACTTAGTTAGTCAGTTAAACATTAAAAATTTTTAGAAAAAAAGGTTTAAAAAACCTAATAAGATTCAAAAACAAAAATTTATTAAAATTTTATTTGTGCATATTCACAATAGTTAAACTGTTAAATTTAAACTTCAAATAATAATTTCATTAAAAACCGATAATATATCGTGTCGTATTTAAGTTTGGACGCGAAATATTTTGTATTATCTAAATTCCGATGTAAGAGCTTGATGAATTAATAAAAAAAATTTTCCATAATTAGTGATTAAAAATATAAGTTACAAGGGATTTTAATATGCAAAAAAGATTCTTAAATTTTTTCTTTTTAGGGTATTTTTAGATCTGTCAATAAGCCATTTTTCGTTATAGACGGATTTAAGGAGCCAAAGAAGGAAGAAATCAATAAAAACGAATAACCTATATGAGATTAGGCCATCATGGAGATGCATTCTTTTATGTTTTTATAAATTCACGTTTCTGACATAAATATCTGTTGACCTGTGTAATTAACATTGAAAATGTTTTTTATATTTAATCGAACATCATAATAAATTATCTAATCCAATATCAAAATTATTAATTAATCCTGAGAGCGCGTTAATTCATTTGTTTTTACAAAAATTTATAAAATTCTAAAAATTATAAAATTTGAGTTTTTACATCGACGAAGGAGTCTACATATTTAAAAATCTTGATAAATTAATATCTAAATCTATATAATCATAGCTGATAATCATTCAACAAGACTCTTAGATAAATTCTAATCCTAAAACATTCATTGATATTTTTTTGTATAAATTTTTTTACATTTTTCAAAATGATGTAAATTTTATAATAAATGTTAAAATCACAAGAGATCTATGAACTTTAAATAAACTAAAGTTTTACCTTAAATTATTATATTTTTCTGTCATCCCATTCAAAATTATGCCAATTAGGAACTGATGCGAACATTATGTAACCATGTAAATATTGGTGTACTCAAAACCAATTTATCATTTCAAATAAAAAATTGATATTATTCAGTTGAATTTCAAATAAAAAAAATATTTAGGGCACATTAATAATTATTTATTTTTTTTTAAAATATTTTAAAACTTAAAATTTTTAATTTAGGTTTAAACATCAAAATATATTAGCCATTTTTAATACTTTCTTGCATCTTGTGAAATTGCTCAAAGTATAATTAATTGGCATGGGTAATAAATGCAGAATTTGCCCATACGCAAAACTCAAGTTCTATTAATATCCTCTTAACCTTAAAGCAACCAATATCAACAAATATATGATCCTCCACATATTACTCTGAATGTTAACTATCTAAGGTTACTCTTGCTACCGAAAACCTCAACTCAGTAACTGCGTAAACCGCCATTTTCTTATAACAAAAAAATGTAACCTTGTAAATAAATTAATTTCTGCTTTACATCAATTAATTCTTCGAACATTTAACCAACATGTTTTATAAAATAAAACAAGATATAAAAATAAATGAACTCCGAAATAGGTCCACCCTTACTTACAATGCTTCATTTAAGTGGTGTTAAAAAAAGGTTAATGATCATATAAATTGTAACCATCGACCACTATATTTTTGGTCGCGATCACAAAAAAATAATCACGATCACACAAAAATTGATCACAATCTCAAATGATCAAGATAGGAAAAAAGATAAAATTTATGATGAAGATCACTATGTGGTGTGATCATTTAATTGTGACTATAATCAATTAATTGTGATTGTAATCCAACAATTTTTTTTACTAAATGTGGCCATCACTGTAAAGATTTTTGTTTATTTTTAAACTCTATTGTAAATTAAAGGTCAATAAAAACATTTAATATAAGACCTTAATATAGGAGAATACTGCAATTTCACAAAACCACTATAAATGCTTGTAAAACCATATTGTTCACAAAAATCATAATGGCATATCACGTGCAAAGTGAGTTTTCATTTTCGTATTTTGAAAATTAACAAATTATAGTTTTTTAAAAATTTTTTATTTTAGAAAAAGCATTTTTGTATAAACTAAATTTGGCCACTTTTTAAAAATTTGCGATTTATTACAATAAAATTTTTCAAAATTTTGAATATTTCCGGAAATAAAAACCCACTTTGAACGTGCCTTTTAGAAGAAAGCCTAAAAAGATAAAAAAAAATATATATTGATGGATTTTTTGATATGAGGTTTAAAAAAACTAAATTTATAACACATGCTAAAAATATTTTAAAAATTATGAGCTAATTACAAAGAATCTGAACCTACCATCTAAAAATTTTCAAATTCTTTTACCGGTTTTCTAAATAATTTTTTATAATAAAATAATGTAAGAGATTTATTCCATTTTATAATTATGATATATAAGACTGAATAAATGATATGAATTAACTGAATTTATTAATATACTAACATATGAATTACTTGTAATATAAAATTATAAAAAAACTGTGTTAAAAAAATGTTATTTTAAAAATTAAACTTTTATATTAATAAAATCTATATGTGCCAGTCATGATGGTAAAAAATTCAATACATAAATCAATCAATTTTCTTTTATCAACCGTTAGTATTACAGGTTACAACATTGTAAGTCAGCTAAAAACAATGAAATATCCAAAACAGCTTAACTACGATATTCAAACTCCAAATAATGTTAAAACCCAATGTATAATGTCCTATTTAGGTTGGGGTGCCAAAATTTATAATCTAAATGTTGATGTAAGAGCTTGATTTATTTAAAACAATTATTTTCAAATTATTTGAGATAACAAATTTAGGTTTCATGTGATATTAATAAACAAAAAAAAATGAATTTTTTCTCTTTAGGGTATACTTGAGGTTGCAAAATCTGTTAATTTGGTCAAAAGTGGCCATTTTTTTGAATAGTCCTAGTAAAATAGCAAAGGCAAAAAAACTTTGGACAAAAAAGACATGGGGACCATTTCATTTAAAAGTCATAACTTTCTATATTCAGACGTTGACTTTCCAACCTGTTCAATCTAAAACATTTGATGATAAATGAATACAAATGCATGTGGGTCATTATATTATATTACACATGTCCCCAAAATTCCAATGTATTAATATATGGTCAATTCCACCTCAAATCGACAAACTTTTTCCCTCGAAGTCTCAGTTTCGGCTGAAAATTGGTACACTGGTAGGGTCCTTGGGTGCTGATAAAAACCTAAATTTTTTTTGACCGGAAGTGATTTTTGACCGAGATATGAGCAAAAATATATTTCATTTTTGCAACTTTGCGCGCATGTATCATCAAAAGTATTGTAGCTAGAGTCATAATTTTTTTTTATTTTAAAGATCGTAACAAGGGCTACCTTAGACGCAAAAAACATTAAAAAAAATTTTTTTTAAGTTTTTAAAAAATTAAAGTTAAGTTTAGACCCAAATAGCTCAAAAAACGTATCTTTATTTTTTTTTGAAAAATTTATAAAATATGGCCCTCAATAATGTTAATAAATATATGATCTCAAAAGTTTGGGACCGGCATGACTTTTTAAATAATTAAAAAAATTCAATTTTTTGCCATAATGTTGGGACCTATTTATGCCCTTTACACTATATTAGAATATGCCAATGTGCCAAATTTGACAGTATTCAAAAAGCAGGACATATGGGCAATTATGTTGGACCATAATAGTTTAAGTTTTTTGATTATTACTATTATTAAAATTACAATGAAAAAGTGAACCTCAAAACCGAAAAAAGTGAAAATTTTGCCTGTTTTCAAAATCGACTTTCTGGTTAACCAGAAAACCTTTTTTTAATATTTAACATTTATTTTACAGATAAATTATTGCTTAATAACATATGATAGCCCCAATTTTTTTCATTCGATTTTGACGCTTTTACAATAAAAATACCAAAATTTGCCAAAAAACAGCAAATTTTCAGGTGTCAAAAAACTAACGCATATTGTATTCGTCTGTGAAAGCTTAATTTTTTATTATTTTTGCATAATTAACTAATAATATTTAGAACCTATAAAATCAGTCATAATTTGACTGTTTAAGTGTTAAAAAAATAGTATGTACGTTAAGTATAGAAAATCTTAAAAGAACGAGATCGGAAATTTACAAAAAAAGAGACCATGAAATCATTCCATTATTATAATTAAATTTGTAGTTTGTTATATTATTAAAAACATTTTCTTGTGTAAAAATTCGTAAGGAACACATTTAGTTATTAAAAACTTTAGGTCAATGCCCAAATCCATATGCCTATAGAATCAAGTTACAGTGATATTTCCTCTTTCTTTGAAAGGTCTAGTGCGTCTATATTATAAACTAAGATGTAAATGGAACAAAAATTGTTGGTTTTTAAACTTTATTAAGGTCGGTTAGATATATATTGTATGCCTTGTTCTAAATAGTCTTTTAAAAACATATTTGGCATTTGTAAAAATTGGTAAAAAAGACTGAATGTCTATATTTTTTTTATATTAAATTGGATCTAATATTTGGTTTTAAAATTCATCATTGAAGCTAATTCTGCCCGTTATAATCATTTGAAGTTGTTTAATCCTAAAACTGACTTCTTTTATGTATTTATAATATCAAAAAACCATGTCACTATGTTTCATAAAATAATTGACTTTTTACGCTTATTTTAAGTTTGTTGATAATCATAAAAAAAGAACATCTGTTGATTATAATATTCAAAATAGGCCAAATATATTCTCTTTTACTTTTTTTTATCAGATTTAACGTTTTTGAGGGCTGTTTTATTTAAAGACTATTGAATAAAGGAAAAAAATGAATTTTTACAAATTTATTTACCTTATCATTTTTTCTAAAATCCTCCCAAATTTTTTTTATACAATAATTTTTACAAACTTTTTGAATTTTGCCAAGAATAAATATTGAATATTATGTAATATCTAATATTGTTCATCAAACTATAAAGGACTAGTAAAAGTTAACAAATGTAAGCATACAAATTTTATGTTTTTATTTTTTACACCTTAGAATTTTAAAAAACTTGGCAAACTTTTGTTTTTATTTCATAAAAAGCTATGGGTACGTTGTAAAATGTTGGGGGAAATTTATGTTATATAGCGATGTTTTATGTATAAAATGCAATTTTATTTTTTCAAATTGGTTTGGTAGTGACCCAGAAAGTCGGCTTTGAAGATAGGAGTAAAATACTGAAAATTACCAATTTTTTTGATCTAAAGTTCTCTTTTTCTTTATAAAATTGACCATAGTATGAATCAAATAAATAAAACTGTTATAGCCTAACACCTATGTCTAACTTATTATTTATAATTAAATTTGGCACTTTTAAATATTTTAATATAGTGCAGGGAGAAAATTTTTGTCTGAAAACCAAAAAAAAATTATTTTTTTGAATTTTTTAAAAAAAGTTATGTCGGTCCCAGACTTTTGAGTTCGAATGTTTATAAAGAATATTAAGGAGTATATTTTAGCAATTTTTCAAGAAATTTGAAAAAATGCTTTTTTAGTTATTATAAACTGAATATTCTTCATAAAATTGTAAAAATTTTAAAATAATTTTTTAAAATAATAAACATATGCAAGATAGCCCTTATTGTCCTCTTCAAAATAAAAAAAAATTAAGGCTCTAGCTATAATACTTTTTGACTTATAACCTCCCAAAGTTGCATCAAATGTGAAAATTCACCTTGCAATTTTTTTTTTCTTTTGCCCCTATCTCCGTCAAAAATCAGTTCTGGTCAAAAAAAATTTCCAGATAATGAGATACCCTTAGATACTACCTCCATGCAAAATTTCAGCCAAATCAAAAGGGGTACTCCTCCTGGACTTGCTGGATTGAGGTGGAATTGACCATATATATATGGTCAATTCTACCTCAAATCGACAAACTTTTTCCCTTCAAGTCCCAGTTTTGGCTGAAAATTGGGACACTGGTAGGGTCCTTGAGTGCTGATAAAAACCTAAAATTTTTTTGACCGGAAGAGATTTTTGACCGAGATATGAGCAAAAATATTTTTCATTTTTTTGCAAAAAAAAAATTTGAGGCAACTTTGCGCGCATATATCATCAAATGTATTGTAGCTAGAGTCATAATTTTTTTTTTATTTTGAAGATCGTAATAAGGGCTACCTTAAACGCAAAAAAATATTTAAAATTTTTTTTTTAAGTTACCAAAAAATTAAAGTCAAGTTTAGACACAAATAGCTCAAAAAACGTATCTTTATATTTTCTGAAAAATTTATAAAATATGGCCCTTAATAATATTAATAAATATATGATTTCAAAAGTTTGGGACCGGCATGACTTTTAAAATAATTTAAAAAAATCAATTTTCTGCCTTAATTTTGGGACCTATTTATGCCCTTTGCACTATATTAGAATATTGTGCCAAATTTGACAATATTCAAAAAGCAGGACATATGGGCAATTATGTTAGATCATAATAATTTGATTTATTTGATTATTACTATTATTAAATTTACAATGAAAAAGTAAACCTCAAAACCGAAAAAAGTGAAAATTTTGCCAATTTTCAAAATCGACTTACTGGTTAACCAGTCAACCTTTTTTTAATATTTAACATTTATTTTATAGATAAATTATTGCTTAATAACATATAATAGCCCCAATTTTTTTCATTCGATTTTGACTCTTCTACAATAAAAATACCAAAATTTGCGAAAAAACAGCAAATTTTCAGGTGTCAAAAAAATAAAGCAAATTGTATTCATCTGTGCAAGCTTATTTTTTTATTATTTTTGCATAATTAACTAATAATATTTAGAAGCTATAAAATCAGTCATAATTTCACTCTTTAAGTGTCACAAAAATAGTATAGTTAGGTATAGAAAATGTTAAAAGAACGAGATAGGAAAATTACAAAAAAAGGAGACCATTAAATCATTCCATTTATTTTAATTAAATTTGTAATTTGTATATTATTAAAAACATATTCTTGTGTAAAAATTTGGTAGGATCACATTTAGTTGTAAAAAACTTTAGGTCATTGCCCAAATCCATATGCCTATAGAATCAAGTGATAGTGATATTTCCTCTTTTTTTTTAATAGGTCTAGTGTGTCTTTATTATGAAACTTAGATGTAAATGGAACTAAAATTGTTGGTTTTTAAACATTATTAAGGTCGGTTAGATATATATTGTATGCCTTGCTCTAAATAGCCTTTCAAAAACATATTTTGCATTTGTAAAAATTAGTAAAAAGACTAAATGTCTATATTTCGTTTATATTAAATAAGGTCTAATATTTAGTCTTAAAATTCATCATTAAAGCTAATTCTGCCCGTTATAATCATTTGAAGTTGTTTAACCCTAAAACTGACTTGTTTTTTATATTTATAGTATCAAAACACCATATCAATATGTTTCATAAAATATTTGACTTTTTACATTTATTTTAAGTTTGTTGATATGCATAAAAAAAGAACTTCTGTTGAATCTCAATATTCAAAATAGGCCAAAAATATTCTAACTTACCATTTTTATCAAATTTAACGTTTTTGTGGCTGTTTTATTTTAAAAAATAATGAATAAAAGAAAAAAATAAATTTTTACAAATTTTCTAACCTTATTATTTGTTCAAAAATCCTTCAAAAATTTTTTTATACAATAAATTTAACAAATTTTTTGAATTTTGCCGAGTATAAATATTAAGAATTATGTATAATTTCTAATTTTGTTCATCAAACTAAAAAAGACTAGTAAAAGTGGACAAATGAAAGCATACAAATTTAAAGTTTTTATTTTTTACACCTTAAAATTTCAAAAAACTTGGCAAACTTTTGTTTTTATTTCATAATAAGCTATGGGTACAAATGTTGGGGGAAATTTATGTTATATAGCGATGTTTTATGTATAAAATGCAATTTTAAATTTTCAAATTGGTTTGGTAATGACCCAGAAAGTCGGCTTTGTTGATAGGAGTAAAATACTGTAAATTACAAATTTTTTTAATCTGAAGTTCCCATTTACTTTCCAAAATTGACAATAGTATGAATCATATAAATAAAACTGTTATAGCCTAACATGATTGCCCCTATGTCTAACTTCTTATATACAATTAAATTTGGCACTTTTAAATATTTTAATATAGCGCAGGGAGCAAATTTTTGTCTGAAAATCAAAAAAAAAATTATTTCTTTAAATTTTTAAAAAAACTTATGTCGGTCCCAGACTTTTGAGTTCGAATATTTATAAAGAATATTTAGAAGTATATTTTAGCAATTTTTCAAGAAATTTAAAAAAATGGTTTTTTAGTTATTTTAAACTGAATATTTTTCATAAAATTGTTAAGTTTTAAAATAAATTTTTAAAAATAATAAACACATGCAAGATAGCCCTTATTGTCCTCTTCAAAATAAAAAAAATTAAGTCTCTAGTTATAATACTTTTTGACTTATAACCTCCCAAAGTTGCATCAAATGTGAAAATTCACCTTGCAATTTTTTTTTCTTTTGCCCCTATCTCCGTCAAAAATCACTTTCGGTCAAAAAAAAATTCCAGATTATGAGATACCCTTAGATACTACCTCCATGCAAAATTTCAGCCAAATCAAAAGGGGTACCCCTCCCGGACTTGTTGGATTGAGGTGGAATTGACCATATATATATATATTTGTTTGAAAGTGTGAATAGTCATATCATAAATTATTTAATCAATCTTCTTTTTGTAATATAATTCCCTAAATAATTTCATTTCCTCATTTTAAAATTGGTGTATATTGGTATTGTCTTTAATATAAAAACACAACAAACAAATTTTTTTAAATTTATATAAAAAAAATTAGATGATATTCTAAGAAAAAGTCACCAAAGCAGTTATTTATTAAAAAGCACAAATGTTGAAGTTACCAACTATTAACATAATAATTATATAAATTATATTAAAGTATCAAAAATTATAAATGTTCTAAGAAGCAAATAAAATATAATTTTTGCAAAAAACATAATGTTTAAAAAAATTGAAATTTAAATATCCAAATATATAAAAATTTATAGCTTTCATATGTTAAATTTTTCATGAACAAAGCCTTATAATTTAGATTTTTAACACTAACATAAGTAAGACAACAATGATTTATAGTATTTACAAAATCCACTAACAGAATGTTCTAACAAAAAAGAGTGTAATATATTTTATGGTTAATTAAGAAAACAGACTTTTAATAAACAATTGGCATATATTAATATATTTTTGGGCTAACCTCGAAGATTGATTACGTTAATTCAGAATGATAATTAATCATGTTAACCTCGACCCTATATTAATTAAATTTATTGCTAATTAAATCCTAGCCTAAGTTAATATGGTATTCAGACTAAATTAAATATAGTTAAGACCCTAACCCAAATATAATTTTAAATTACTTTAATTCTAAAATATACCTAGTTATCTGAACAAGCATGCGCATCAAAGGTTTTTCATGAAATATCAGATTTGCGTCTGTCAAAAATAGAGTGTCCTGTTTAAAAAAAAGTAGTGTTGTTTTGTGCACGTGCAAAGTGAGTTTTTATTTTTGTAAAATTTTAAAAATTATTTTTTTTCAAAATTTTTATTTTAGAAAAAGCATTTTATGTGCATATATTAAATTTGGCAACTTTTGAATTTGCGTTTTATTAGGTATGCAAAGTGAGTTTTTATTTTGGGCGCGTGTGAAAAAAAAAATTTTTGTAATAAAACGCAAATTTTTTAAAAGTTGCCAAATTTAATATATGCACATAAATGCTTTTTCTAAAATAAAAAATTTTTGAAAAAATTTAAAAAAAAAATAAATTTTCAGAATTTTCAAAATTTTACGAAAATAAAACTCACTTTGCAGCCCTTTCGTAAAATTTTAAAAACTCCGAAAATTTTAAACATTTTTTATTTCAGAAAAAGCATTTTATGTGCATATATTAAATTTGGCAACTTTCTAAAAATTTGCGTTTTATTACAAAAATTTTTTTTTTAAATTTTGAAATTTTTAAAGGCGCGTTCAGACTTTGTTTGTTTTTGAGAAAAATTTTAAGAATTTTAGAAATTTACAAATTTTAAAAATGCAGTTTTTGCATCGATATTTTTTCTTTAACATTATATTTTTTAATTTATTTTAGAGCATACATAAATTAGGTTCGGGTAATAAATGCAGAAGGAATAATGTGCAGGCGATATTTCTTGATACCGGAATAGACAATTTAAATTTTACCAAATGCAACCACTTATTTATTATATTAAAATAAATGAATATTGTCTAAAAATATTAAATGCATTAATTCTCACTAATATTATTAAAAATAGTAAAAATCATACAATCTGTTTTATTTCCATTGATATTTGATTTTATCGGAGAAGGCATGGTGAAAAATAAGTTGTTTTAAACAATAAAAGGATTAAAAAAAACTTATCGTTAACGGTACATAATGAAATTTAATTTTTATTGTGCTGGTTCAATTACCTCATTTTTTAAATAATTTTTAAAAAAAATTTAAGGGGTGCGGCGTTTAGAGTTCATTCGTTTTATATTAATTTCAAAGAAAATTATCTATTTTTGTTATTTTACAACCGGGGTAATTGCTTTTTATAAAAGAAATCTTATAATTTGATTATCATACATGACTTGAATTTTTAAAATTAAAAAAAATTTTAACATTAAACTTATTTTTATTTTCTACAATAACTCTGAAAGCACTCTTATAAATGTATCTTTATTTTATAAAAGTAACATTAAAATTATAAACTGCTTAAAATTTAATTTTTAGGTTTCTAATAATATTAATAACTGCCCCCAATATAAAATATTGTATGAAGTAAATGATGGTTATTTAGGTAAACATTAAATAAAATTTCAAATTTTTTTAAAAATTTGAAATTTTTAGAAAATTGAATAAACTTTTAACGTGCTTTATATAACATTGTAATGATTGCACCTTAAACGTTAATTTATATTTAAAAAAAAAGATATTATCGTAACGCGCTAGTGAGATCCTTTTAACCTTAAGCATCTATGAAATTTAATAGCTATGGACATTTTTTTTGTTCTAAATAAGAATAAGGCACCTTGATTATAAACTATTTCACAGGTTAACAAATTTTTAAGAATTATACTAACTACAGAGATTAAACCTGCCATAGGATTTTCAACTCCGTTTACCGTTTATAACCAAACTTGTCAATTTAGCTATAAACATTGAAAAAATTAGAAAAAAAAATCAAAAATAAAATAGATTCACAATAAAATAAATTAATTTTTTTTGGATATTCACAACTAGTTAAATTAAAACTTCAAATAATATTTTTACAAAAACAGATAATATATTGTGATGTATTTAAGTTTGGATGCAAAATTCTATGTATTATCTATATGATGATGTAAGAGCTTGATATATTAAAAAATTTTATTTTATTTTGGATGATAGATATAAGTTACAAGGGAGTTTTACATGAAAAAAAGATATTAGCTTTTTTTTAGTATTTTCGAGGTCGCAAAATCTGTCAATTTGTAAAAAGGGCATTTTTTGATATGGAGCCGACGTCGGAAGAAACCACGAATCAGGGAAAACACATATGAGATAGGTCCATCATGGGTTAAGTTTTAATAAACATATATCGGCATTGATATTGGTTGACCTGTGTTATAAATTATCATTAATGATTTACATGTTCATTTATCATAGAGATGAAATAAACTTTAAATGGCATATTAAATTCTTTATGGCATTAAATAGATTTTCTTAAAAAACTTAATTTAAATACTATTTATATTATTGTGTTTGTACCTCTAGCACATTTAAAGAGTTATTCAAGGACAAATATTATAAAAATAAAAAATCATATTACGGTAATTTATAGGCAAAATATTAATATATAACATTGATATGGAATAATACCTTTATATATTAATCAAAACTATAAAAACTTTTAAATAAGGCTGTAGTTTTTCAAATTTAAACTATTGAGCATCTCTTCATTGCGTGTAAATTTAATGTGTTTATCTAAAGCTAAGTTAGTTATAAAAGTGTTAGAAAATTATGTTAAGTTAAGAAATAGAAAGTTCACTTATTTTTATTTGACATTAATTTAAAAAAAAAATGGTTTAATGTACAATAATTGAAAATTAAAATTTTTAGTAAATGAACTCTGAACGCGCCAGCATAATTTATAATTTAAGATGTGCTTGGGTCTATATGAGCTTTATAGTGCCACTTGCGGGGTAAGCATATTAGGTAATAAGACTAATATAGATTTTAAATATAGGATTATGAATCATTTAGGTTATGCTCGTTTTTGTGTTTATAGCTCCAAAGTTTGTTAATATTCGAAAGGAAATTAGTTTAAAATATTATTTATTATTATTGATTGAGGTTATTAATTTATTTAATTTGAGTTAGTTTGATCCGAATATTTATATTTAATTCAAGCGTTAAATATTGAATCTAGGCCCGATTAAATTTATATATAATAATTTTAAATTTAAATTCATTTTATACGTCGGATATTAAACTTTCAAAATTATGCGCGATGCAATTGGCATAAGTATTTTATTTATACTAAATCAAAATAAACAACTAATTTACCACGACACCTTTAAAATCTCATTATTATATGATGTTTTTACAAAAATGTTATAATTCTTAATTTTTGAACAAATGAATGAACTGGACACACTTTTATAAAAAATTTAAAAAAAATTAGATTTAAAACTATAACAATTTCTATTTGTGAACGCTTCCGAGTTTATTGATTTTATCCGCTATTGATAAATTTATCGAATAGTTCCTGAAATAAAGGAGGTTATAAAGTACGCTCGCCCCACACAAGGCAATTCATGTAACATTTTTACCTTCCTAACCGCAGATTAATGTAACGTTTTTTGCCCTACACCAAAAATTTAAAATAAAAAGATGGCTACCCGTCCGAAAATATGCAGCGGAGGTGGGCAATTAACACTATGAGATAAAGTAAGTATTACGAATTGAAGTCGCCTACTTTATTCATGGCCTAATGTACTTTATCAATTATAACCAATAATCTAACCAAACATAATAATTATTTATACTTTATTTTCATCTAATAACATATCAATATATAATCACTATAACAATAAAAGTGTTATAAAAATATCACTAAATGCCAATTATAAATTAAATGTGTAAAATTTGTCATGTTTCTTATTTAATTTAACATAAAAGTGAGTATTGTATAGTTGAAAAAAAATATTTAAGGCATCAAATGTAAAATTATTATTTAAAGTTTTTAATTGAAATACTCAAAACTATAAATTAAGCATTAAATTAATATAGTTTGAACTAAAAATAATACAAAACCTAAATAAAAATAAAATTAATGTAAATAAAATAGTTCTTAGAATTATTGTAAATTTATAAAAGTAATGCTAATCTTTAATAAACAATTGTAATATAAAAAAAAATTTATATGGTTGATAAAAAGGATTAAAATAAAAAATTTATATGGAGTCTAATTAAGTAAAAATTACTTTCATGGAATTAATAATGCCTTATAAAAATTTCTTAAACTCTAATATACTAAAAATTTATATTTTACGGTAAATATTACATTCAGCTACTACAAAATTGTCCAGCAATCATTGGTGTATCACGTGTAGTTAAAATCATATAGTGTCCTAGATTTTATATTATAAGTCATTAGGTTTGGTATATAAAAATTCCAATTATTATATCAAATTGAAGATAATGTATTATTAATAATTAAAAAATTTTACCAAGGATGCTAGCATAAGGTGTTAATTTGCATATTTTAATGTATAAAAATAAAAACTATACAAAATGAAGTATTAATTTATCAAAAATTAAGTAAATATCAATATGTAAATCTGGTTTACCATGAGGTTGAGGTAAATATATTGCTTTAGGTGGAACTGCACAATGAGTTAAACAGAAATCATTATAAGTTTTTTATATTAAATTAGACAATATGCCAATTAATAAAACAAATGTTATATTTCCATTATAAACATGAAATAATTAATATTTAGGCCTCTACATAAATATACCAAAAAAATGTATTCATATTGGTTATATATTTAGAAGTTACTAGAGCATATTGCTCAATATCAGTATCAATCTGCTATAAATATATTGATAAACCCTTAATAATATTTTGGTAATGAAAATTATCAGTTACTATAGGATTGTTCCAGTATATCATCTATTGTTTCATTACATGTAGTTGAAATCCCATCCTGTGCTATAATAAAAAATGATAAGGTATCAATAGCCCAGTATATAAAGAGAATATAATTTCAACTTAAAAATTATGTATATCAAAATAGAATAACTAGGATGCCATAAGAGGAATCCTTTATTATTAGAAGCTTTTATATAGTATATATATGTTTTAATTTAATTGTACTTTTAGATTACTTACTACATCTAACGGCAATTTTTTCCATTCGATAACCGCAAGATTGCGCCAACATAACTTCGTTTTCCCGCATTAATCATCATAAATTTTACTTCTAAATTTCGAGATTTTGTCCTATTTTAAGCTTGAACATGATACAATCAAAACAACTTTATGAATCAATAACTATGCTAACAGCCTCATTAAAGATCCTAAAATAATTATCAAATCTTTTTTGAAACGCCTAAACCTAATCGAAACTTAAATCAGCACCTATATAGATTTTACAAGAGTTTGAAACGTTACCCAGACAAATTTCAAATGTTTTATATGGAATTTACCACCTTTCAATACATACTTAAGCAACATATAGAATTATATGCTGCCATGCAAATCTACAATTTTTTGATTATTAAATATAAATGTTTTATTCATTGCACATAAATTTTATAAGTATTAAAAATTGGAACTCACTAACATCCTCAAAATAGGTATCATTTTTTGAGGAATGAATTAATTTAACATTTTCAAGAATTTCTTTGTAAAGGATTGATGTGATAAAGATATCTTATATGGTGGGGTGTCTTTCAAGCAAAAAAGAGAATCCGTTTTAGAGTTTTCTAGGTTGTAAAATTTTGATTTCTTAATGCTGTGTTGAATAAAAGATTCATCCTCATTTATATTGTTAAAATTATCTATTTTTGGAGATGCTATGTTATCATCAGCAAATGGAATATTAGCAAGCCTATATAATAACATAATTTTTTCCTCTAAAACTCTAAACTCTTTATTTGAGCCACAGTCTTTATAATTGAGTGTTTTAAATAATTGCTGGGTTTTTAAAAATTCTTCAATCAATTTTTGTTTTTAAATTTTATCTATGTCTTTTGTCAATATACCGATTTTTAAATCCCAAAGTTGTCTTCTGATTTTTAGTATTCTGGAAAGTTCATTAATAAGGTCATTAATATATTGATATGTACAATTTGAATAGGCTCCTAAATATACATAAATAATAATAACTTACGTTCATAGTTTTATTAACAGGGATGGTCTGAGTATCTTTTAGAACAATATTATAAGATAAGTACTCTACTTATAAATTCAAAAATTAAATAACTTAATCATCTTCCAGTTCTATATCACATTCTTTCAAACTTTTGTCAACCTTAGATTTTGTTTGATTTAAATTTTTTGGGCTATCTCTAGTAATTTAACAACATTTCCAGTTTGAATTAATTTTAGAAGAATGTGGCAATGTTGGTTTTGGGCAAATAATTTTCTCATTGTTTCTTCTTTGTTTTTTTCCTTTGGTTGTAAGACTATATTTTAAAGGCTAAACATATACATATATAATATTTAGACAAGCATATCTGATAATAAATAGTGAATATCACCAAAAAATTTATGATAGGTAGTAAAATTAAAAGATTTTGCTGAAAACAGATTTTTTTGCGATAAGCTAAATGATATTTAGCCTTCTATAAAGATGTCTTTTGCGGCTTCGCCAAATATATTATAACTCTTATTTTAAGCGAAAGTTTTTTTAGTGGGCAGTTTTTTCGCAATTGGCACCCGAGGAAATTTTTTTTAAAACTGAACCAATATTTTTTTTCTAAAAATTTTAAAATTTTTAAACATTTTTCCAAAAACGAACGGAGTCTGAACGCACCCAAAATAAAAACTCACTTTGCACGTGCCCTTACAAAATAAAATTTTTGAAAATAAAAACTCACTTTGCACGTGCCCTAAATTAAATAACAACCACTATATTTTTAACTAAGAGACTAAATAAAAAGTAAATAATATTTAATTTTTATAATATATTATATAAAATAAATTTTAATGAAAATAAAAAGCAAATATAAAGAATTTATGATATATTATATAAGTATTGGCCCCATATATATAGCGAAGTTAATCAAGTAATAAGAATATTAGTTAAGGGTTGTTATCTCATTCAAAATGATTGTATATATTCAGATGGAAATATGAAATTTTATCTATATGGTTGTAGGTAAAATGTTAAAGAATTATTCAAATCTTGCATAAGGGCACGTGCAAGGTGAGTTTTTATTTTAGTGAATTTTCAAAATTTTATTTTGTAATAAACGCAAAATTTAAAAGCCAAATTTAATATATACACTTAAAATGCTCTTTCTAAAATAAAAAATTTTTGAAAAAATTTTGAAAAAAATAAATTTCTTCATGAAAATAAAAACTCACTTTGCACGTGCCCTAAGAAAGAATGGTTGCAGGTAAAATGTTACAGGTTTTTTCAAATCTTCATATTAGACACCTTCCCCTTTTTTACGGAGGCCCATGTTGCTCGTTTTCAGGGGGAGTCGTTCGTTTTTTTTGGTTGTTTGAATATTAATGTTAAGCTGTGTGGCATTTGAGGTTGACGTGAATGGCAGGATTGACGTGATCGGAAAAGTAAGTTTACGATATCGGAAGGTTATCAGTCACGAGCTATCGTTTAATGCAAATGAGGTATTGTTGGCCGAATAGCAGATTGTAAAATCCCAATAGTATGGTCGCGAGCGTTAGGATTCTGCTGACCTTAATATGGTCGCATTGTTCGTTATCATATAGGGCAGCTGTCCTTAATATGGTCGCAATGGGCGTTACCATTTTGGGCTCCTAGAAAAGTTTTAATAAATTTTTGACATGGTGGCAAACCGCGTTATTATATCTTTTTTAAATATATTTTGTCTTAGGGGGAAGGGGTGTATTTTTGTTACGTTCTATAAGTCTCATGCAAATATTATAAAATTTATGCTATCAACTGCTAAATCTTTTTCGTAAATAGACGGAACTAGGGTTATTGTAGCGAGGACCTCGAATTACTTATTATGTATTGTGAATAATTATTCTTGTTGTTGTTTATAGATTGAGCTTGAGGGCAGCTAGAGATGGATTGATCCAAAGTTCTATAGGAGAGATAGGAAGCCCGCGGTTGGGGCATATGAGCCAGTGTTGTATATCGTCAGATGCTGATTTGCAGTCGTAGCAGATATTATTTAAAGATGGGTCCAGACGTGCTCTGAAGTTTGCAAGTAGATGGCAGTGTCCAGACCAGAGTTGAGCCAAGTGGGAACGGATGTTCCGGGGTAAGGTGTTTTCTCAAGGGGATACGGGAGGAGGTCGGCCGTTTAAAACTATGTTGAGCGGCTAGTTAGCTATGGTATTGTTAACTTTAGAAGTATGAATATGTTTGATTATCGTTTTTGTGGGAATATTTTTGTCAATGAAAGGGTGTATTTGGGTAAAGCATTGGGAGAAGAGGGTTCCTTTCATTCGTCTAGCTGGGGTAAGATGATGCGTCAGCTCGTGACAAGGATGGTCAGGAGATAAGCAAGACGCAAGGTATTGGTCTGCTAACATCTGACAATGGGCTTGTAAGGGTAGCATTTTGTTTTCTTGGTGAAGATGTTCAATCGGAGAGAGCTTGTGGCAACCTGTGATGGTGCGAAGAGCGGAATTTTGGGAATGTTGCAGTTTTGCAAAGTTTGTGCTAGATATATTAGAGGACCAGACCGGGGCAGCGTAGTTTAAAATCGACCTACATATTGCTTTATAACTTACTGTGAAAGTTTCCTTATTTTGGCCCCAAGTAGATCCGGCTATGGCTTTTAGTAGGTTGTTCCGCCTGTTAACTTTTTCGGATATAGAATTACCATGTTTGTTAAATGTAAATAAGGGATCAAAGGTTACGCCAAGAATTTTAGGGAATTTAACGAGTGGTAGGACAGAATCATTGATAAAAAATTTTGGGTGGTAATTAACCTGATGAGTGTGAGGAGTGAATAAGGTTACAGAAGATTTCGAGGGTGAAAACACCAGGCAACGTTCTGAAAAAATTTCGATAGGGTTTCTAAGTAGTTATTAAGTGAAATTGATAGAGATTCAATTTCAGGGCCGCTTGTAAAAAGAGTAATGTCGTCTGCATAAGAGGCAATATTAATGTTGACTGGTGGGGGCGATATCTTTGATATAGGCATTGAATAACGCAGGCGATAGCACGGAGCCCTGAGGGAGGCCCGAACGATAAGAGTTTTGGATTTGATATTGCGAAAATTGGTGTAAGCCTGTCGGCCATGAATATTATTGGAAAGCCAACGGATGATATTGGCTGGTAATGTTGAATCGTAGATTAGATTAGATAGAGTATTGTGATTCACTGTGTCAAATGCGCGGGTCAGGTCTAAGGAGACGAGAACTGTTCGATGTGCTGGTTTCTTTTGATTGAAGCCATCAGCAATCGCCGTGGAAATTTTAAGAAGGCATGAAGTAGTAGAATGCATTGCCCGAAATCCATGTTAAGGACGTGAAGGAGCTAGGTGTTTTTCACCGAACGGTATAATAAGCGACTCCAAAATCTTTACTGATGGAGAGAGCAAGGATATGGGTCTATAAGAGGAAGATACGTTTACTGATTTGTTAGGTTTTAGTATGGAAATAATGCTAGATAGTTTCCAAATTGAGGAAATGTCCGATTTTGTGATGGAAATGTTGAATAGACAAGTTAAAAATTTTATACCATGAGGACCTAGGTGTTTGAGATATAGTGAATTTAAATTGTCGGGACATGCTTTGGAAGGTTTAGCTTTTTTAATGGCAGATTCGACTGAATAAGTTGAAAAATGCAGCGAATCAGTGAGAAGAATCTTTTTTATTTTGCGGTTAATTATACGATTCTTAGGATTAGTTGTATGAGTGTTAAGAGGTAAATTGTTTGTCGAAACTATTGGCTATTAAGATATTGTGAGTGGACGCCATATTGTTGAATTTTATTGAACAATTATTAGGATTTTTGTTGCTGCCTGATAGCGATTTTAAAGTTTTCCAGAGTAAATGAGAGTTGTTTCGGTGATCGAAGCTTTGAATAAATTCCGACCATTTATTATGTTAATAGTTACTCTTAAGATCGTCGTCATCTATTATAATATGCAATACATCGAGTTTTACATATCGTTGTGAATAGATGGGTTCAAAAAGAATTAACGTAAACAATCTGTTGATCAGAAAATTTATATATGTCCTAGCGATGATGCAGGTTTCTCAGAATTTTTTTTTATTATTTTTATCGTTTGTTGACTTATGTTCTAAGGGGGAGAGGCTTTATTTTGTTACGTTTTTCGAATCTCATGCAAAAATACGTTAATCATTAATGCTAGCAACTTTTACGAAAATAGACGAAACTAGGGCCATTGAGGCGAGAACCTCGAATTTATTATATATGTAGTTAATACGTACGTTTAGTGAAGAACATTGTCATTATTGATAAAAATATGGAATTGAGTTTTTACATATCGTTGATAAAAATATGGAATTGAGTTTTTACATATCGTTGTGAATAGCTTAGTTGACAAAGAATTAACATATTGCATCAAATTTTATATATAGGGTTGGAACGGTAAATATTTGTTTGTTGAAAGTTTCCCAGGTGTGGCCAAGTTTAAGGGCTGCGTGGGTTGTGTCGGACACATCCGACAAGGTGTTTTCTGACACCAGTATATAAAATAAATTTATTAATGTAAATAAAAATAATGATATGATATATAAGTATTGGCCCCAATAGCAAAGTTAATCAAGTAATAAGAATATTAGTTAAGACTTGTTATCTCTATATTCAAAATGATGTATATATTCAGATGAAAATATGAAATTGTATCTATATGGTTGTAGGTATAATGTTAAAAAATTATTCAAATCTTGAAGAAAGAATGGTTGTAGGTAAAATGTTACAGGTTTATTCATATCTTCATATTAGACATATATAGATCTGATGAAGGCTGTGGCTTATAACTTGTTGGTTTTTTTCTTACATTTTAAAACAATCAGATTTTAACGCGTTGATGGCGCCAAGACAATTATGCAAAATTTATTTTAACCATAGGGCACGTGCAAAGTGAGTTTTTATTTTCGTAAAATTTTAAAAATCCTAAAATTTGAAAAAAAAAATTTTTTTTTTAAATTTTTTAAAAAATTTTTTATTTCAGAAAAAGCATTTTATGTGCATAAGGGCACGTGCAAAATGAGTTTTTGTTTTCGTGAAATTTTCAAAATTTTAAAATATTTTATTTTCTAATAAAACGCAAATTTTCAAAAACTTGTCAAATTTAATATATGCACATTAAATGCTTTTTCTGAAATAAAAAATTTTTGAAAAAATTTTCAAAAAAATGAATTTTCAAAACTTTCAGAATTTTCAAAATTTTTACGAAAATAAAAACTCGCTTTGCACGTGCCTTAAACTAAATTTTGCAACTTTTAAAAAATTTGCGTTTTATTTCAAAATTAAATTTTCTCAAAATTTTGAAATTTTCACAAAAATAAACTCACTTTGCACGTGCCCATATGTACGTGTTTCTATACTCATTTTAAAAAATAAAGTTAGACATAAACGAACAAAATAAGGTTGCAATATTTTAAATCAAAAATACTCTTCCTTAAATACGAGCAAAAAATTATTAATTATATATAATTTATAATAAAAAGACTATTGAATCAATAAATAACTAAAAAAATCCAAAAGCAGAAAATTAAGATTTCCAAGGTGAATAATAGCCAAAAATAATTTTTTATTTCAAAATATTTATTTTTTTGATAAATTTTTCTGAACGTTCTACTAGACCTAAAAACACTATTGATACATTTAGTTAAAAGAATTTTCATTTTTTAGTTTTTGTGTTAAAAAAAACTTACGATTTACATAATAACTTACATTGGTTTATAATTAAAGAACACTTTCTTAAAAATAAAAAAAAATAAAGTTTTTAGCTATTAAACTCTTGAAGTTTTAAAGGTTTAATTAGGGTCCGTATGGATTCTCCACTGTAGCATTCACGATACAAATTTCTCAACCTACCATTTCAGTAAAAAAAATCTGAAAAATTAGAATTTTTTATTTTTCTATATTACATTGAAAAAATCATGTGAATAAATTAAATATATTATTATTATAGATTAAATCGTGTTAGTAGGTCTATAGAACATTTAAAAAAAAATATGAATAAATATTATTAAATAAAATATTATTTTTGGCTATTACTTACCTTAAAAACTAGAAATTTTATAGAGAAATAAAATTAATACATATTTTAATTATACAATACAAACATTTTATATACTTAATGTGTAATATTATAGAATATAAAAAATAAGGTTGCAATTTTTTTATTTCAAATTTACGTTGAGGCAATATCATGGTTTTTTCATTGAAATTTACCATATGGGGTCGATACGGACCTCAATTTAATTTCTAAATTCTAAACAAATTTTGTTATCACACTTAGTCTAAATTTTAATTACTAGTTTTTAATATATATTTAAGAAAAAAGTCATAAAATTTTATATTTGAAAATATTCAAAATATAAAAAGTGCTGGGGTCCGTATGGACTCCACAGTACGAATCGCGGGTTAGGGCACGTGCAAAGTGAATTTTTATTTTTGTAAAATTTTGAAAATTTTAAAAATTTTACGAAAAATTAAACTCACTTTGCACGTGTCCTAAGAAAAAAGTCACAAAAAATTGAGCAATAATACATAATGTTAAAGATTTTTAAAATATTAAAATGTGCTGGAATCTGTATGGAATTCATAGTGCTAATCGCTAGTGTATATTTTAAAATCACGGGTGAGAGACTAACAAGCCAAATACACATTGTATTTCACCAAGACAATATCATATATCAATTTATGCATAAACAATTCTAAACAATCCCTCATTTTACATGCATGTATGATCAATTCATCTCAAATGTAAAATTTATTATATTATTTGAACTGATAAAAGCCTTAATCTTAATCAAACTAAATAAACTAACCCTAATTTTGACAGTCCCTTAACCTAACATTTCCCTGACTCTAGCTTAACCTAAAACTAACATATATCTATTCCAAATTAAATGGATGGATGTAATATCAGTATAAATGAATAGTATGTGCATTTTTGCTATGCATAACACTGCAAATATTTGAGATTTATGAGCTATGCCATCTTAGGAATTTTCAAATCCGATTAGCGTTTATTTTAGTTAAACTTAGTAAGTCAGCAATAAACATTAAAAATTTTAGAAAAAATGTCAAAAACAAAAAAGAAACACGAGCAAAATATAGAAAATTGCTTTGGAGTCTAAGGCAGTTAATTTAAACCTTATTAAATATTTTTATAAAAACCCGATAATAAATTAGGTCATTGTGGGGTGTCATATATTGTATAATCTAAATGTATTAACCACAACAATATTTTCCAACACTCAGAACATTTGCTTTAGGTGTATTTAGAAATCTTGGTAAACTTATATCTAAATCACTTTAAGGCTGCGGCTAATACTTCTTTCAAAATGTAAAAAAAATATTTCTAAAAAAAAAAAATTTTAGCGGCTAATATAATAAAATGAGAATTTAGGTTTTTTGGTCGTTCTAGGATATGCCTAACAAAATATTTTTGAAAAACAAATTTTTTTTCAAAAAATTTTATAAACTTTTATTTTTAAATTTTTTTTCACACTAGCTGCCTCAATGTTATTCAAATGCGTGCGATTTTTTTCGTCAAAACTTTTTTTTCACTAGCCGCAGCCTAAAATTCAACAAACATCTTAAAAAATTTTAACCCTAAAATTTTAAACATTGACTCAATATTTTTTTAGAAAAATTTTAAAATTTAAAGATTTTTATAAATTGAATGAGGTCTCAACGCGCCCTAGGCTGCGGCTAATACTTCTATCAAAATTGAAAAAAAAAATGTTTCTAAAACAAAAAAAATTTTAGCAGCTAATATCAAAATATGATAATTTAGGTTTTTTGGTCGTTTTGGGATATGTCTTACAAAATATTCTTTTTAACACTATATCACATATATGTGTGAATAATTTAACCCATTAGTGCCGGATGTTCCACTTTTGGAACACCAACTTTGAGGGGTCATAACTTTGGTTTGGAAAAAGATTATAAAATATATTTAATATCAGTGCAAAGATCAAGTCCTTAACTATATATAGAGATAAAAAAATTAAAAAAAAACGTTTTTTAAGTAGCTAAAATGCGGTTTAAAAATTGCAAAAAAAATTAAAGATTTTTTTTCGATTTCTAATGGTCTATAAATAGGGCTAGGGCTCTATGATAACTATTTAAAGATTAAACAGTTGGGGTCTCTAAAGGATCATAAGTGTTATATTATGTATAAATTTTAATAACTTTGGCTTAACGTGCCAAAAAATATTAAAGTTTAAAAACTTTTGTTCCATTTTTGGAACATCCGGCACATCCGATATCTAATTTTTTAGAAAATTTAAAAATAGATTTTTTTAAGAAAAACGACATAAATCATACTTAGCATAAAAGCTTAATTCTTTTTTACGATTTTTTTTAAAAAAAAAAACAACCCAGCTGTTCTTCTTGTTATGCCCGTTTTTCAAAATCTTAACGCTCTTGATTTTGCTCACGCCAATTTGGGAAACGATGAACTGTATTCCTCCAGACAATTTTGGGGATGTGACGGACGAAGAAAAAAGCAATGATGATTTGGTCGTAAATGTAAAAACTGATGTTGCTGGAACATTAGAAATTTTAATTCCTCATGAAGAATTAGATGAAGATTTGCAAAATGTCAATTGGAAAAAACATAAAACTTCAAATCGTAGACTTTCTGTAGATCCTCAATACATTGTCACTATTAGAATTTGAAAATTTAACGCGTTATAATCTTTTTCGTAAATTTTTTGATGATCGTATCTATAATTTAATCATCGAACAAAGTAAAATATATGCTTTTCAACACAATCACCATTTACAAATGGATT
Organism: Acutogordius australiensis; assembly: GCA_030555515.1. Classification (NCBI taxonomy): domain Eukaryota; kingdom Metazoa; phylum Nematomorpha; class Gordioida; order Gordea; family Gordiidae; genus Acutogordius; species Acutogordius australiensis. The sequence goes on along the minus strand of CM060244.1, from coordinate 28,727,722 downwards.
TATATGACTTAAAGGCATTTCCGATAATATTATTCAGCGGATACAATTCTTTACCCCGAGAACGCTTGTATTGGCTAACGATGACGTTCACTCAAAATTCGTCAGCTCCTTGATGCCAAAAGATAAATTTATTGAAATAAAAAGATATCTACACCTTGCTGATAACACTTTGATCAATAAGTCTGACAAATTGGCAAAAGTAAGACCTTTTTATGTATATTCCAAGAAAATCTTTTACAGTTTGGAGTATTTAAAGAAAATTTGTCGTTGGATGAGCAAATTATCCCTTATTTTGGAAAAAGTACTATCAAAATGTTTATGAAAAATAAACCGGTTAAATTTGGAATTAAAGTTTGGGTACTTTCTTCTTCTTGCGGATATCCTTTTTCTTTTGAAATTTACACTGGAAAATCTACGCCTTATACCGGATTATTGGGAGAACATATTATCGAAAAACTAACAAAATGTTTACAAAATCCAAAATCACATGCTATTTACTTTGATAATTTTTTCGCATCGACGAAAATTATTCGAAAACTTGGAGACAAAGAACTTAGATGTACGGGTGTCATCCGAGCCACCCGCACAGAAAAATGTCCCTTCAATGAAAAGAATCTTTTAAAGTTACCGCGAGGTAGCTTCGATTATTATGGGGATGGCAAAGTTATTCTTTGCCAATGGATGGATAATCGAGTTGTCATATTCGGCAGTAATTGGGAAGACGTCCACCCCGTTTCCATTGTTAAACGCTGGAATTCTACAAAGAAAAGTTTTGTAAAAATAAATCAACCTAAACCAATTAGTTCATATAATAGTCATATGGGAGGAGTTGACTTATTAGATCGATTTCAAAGCGACTACCGTCCTCAACTACGTTCAAAAAAATCTGGTGGTGCATGTTTTCCAACTTTTTAAACTTGGCAGACGTAGCTGCGTGGCGCTTCTATATTCACTGCGGAGGCAAAAAAGATCATTTAGAATTTATACGCGAATTAGTTAGACAAATGGCATGAAAAACAAAAAATCGCCCCTTCCGTATAATTTTTGGGAGGCCTCACGCATCATTTAAAAATCTGGATTTAATACATATCCTGACCAAAGCTGCTAAACAAGGCCGGTGCAAGCTCTGTAAGTAGAACACGCTTTTAGAATGCCAGAAATGTGAAGTTTTACTCAACAGAAAATGTTTCGCCGATTATTATAAAAAAAGACTATAGATGTGCCGGATGTTCCATTTTTGGAACAACACATAACTCACAAATAATTTTATACAATTTTTTTATAGTGGATTGTTTATATATGATGTCTAACAATAAATATTATAACAAAATTAATTTGATTTTCAAAAATTTTTGTTCTTTCGGCACTAATGGGTTAACAAGACATGCACAATTCGATATAATTAATTTGCATCATCATGGAAGAAGAAGTAATTCATGTGATGAAATTTTCTTATAATAAATTGTGATTATATTAAATTTAATTCAGTATTTCAATCCGTTGTTAAAAAAAAAGAAAAAAAAGAAAGATATTACTGTTGAACTTCTCGTAGAAGATGAGGGTTAATATCAATTTTCTAATTAATTTTTTTATAGATGGTACCATAAATATCAGTGCACTTTCAGAAGCTTTGCCTGTATGTTAATTTGTTAATTCAATTATTTTCTACTCAATTGTATTTTCTAATGTTTTTAGGAAATATATAAGCCCTCAACGGATGAAATTTTAGATTCTACTGGGGATTTTGATTTGTCTTTGCTCAAAAAAAAGAAGAAAAAGAAAAATGTTGTGACATTTGATGATATAGATGGTGGATCTAATGCCCCTGAGCATACTTTAAATGGTCAGTTTTCTTATAGATTTTACATTATTTAAAGCATATATCTTTGTTTTTGATTAGTTATTAATTATTTTTTATTTATTATTAAAATCTTTATGTTTAGACTTTATTTACATGTAATTCCCTTATGATGACTAAGTCCCAGACAGTCATAAAAAATCAATTTTAAATAAAAAAAGTTTATTAATTTTATGGCTTATTTTTTTGTGTTTTTATTAGTTTTGGATAGCAATAATGATCTTGTAAATTATTGTGTCAAACTATTTTTTTTGTATTTAATTTAACCTTTGTTAATATTTGTCAATTTATATACTACCTAAAGTTGTAAACATAAACTTAACATCTGAATTAACAAAGCATTTTTTAATTACCTTATAATTTTTTTTATTATTAAAATGAGTGTTTGGAAAATTTGTATATTACGATAAGGCATGTCAAAACTCTGGAATCGAGAAGGAGTCTATAATTCTGGAGTTTTTTTTTGAATTTGCTTTTATACATTTAATTACATAATAAGCTGCTCTTTTATTTATTTACAACCTTCATCAAACAAAATGAGTTTTGACTAAAAAATACAAATTCCTTTATTTTTAGGGTAATGTAAACTAGCAGGTTCCAAAAAATCAGGCCCAATTCTAGCTTTTCCAATTTGGGGGGGGGGGAGTGGGGCAATGAAAACTCCTGGGGGGCAAAAAATATATAAGTACACCAATTGAATCCATGTTTAAACTTACTATTATTAAAAATGTGGCCTCACAAATCGACGTTGAAGATCCAAATAACAAACTTATAGGAAAAATGAAATAAATTAGGAAACGCATTTTTGTAATCATTTAAAAATTTAACAAAATCATTAGTAACACATTCTTTGTAATTATTATTTTTTTATTTAAAATTTTTTTGCTACGTCAATTTCTTTAGATATTGAATTTTTAAAAGAGGCTATAATTTATTTATATCTAAGAAAAAGGGATAATCATATTTATAAAGGAAATCTAAAGATTCTTAATAAATATTTTCGGTAAAAAATCTATTAAAAGAATCAATGAATAAATCAATATTATCAAAATAAATACTTTTAAATTTATCATTAATAAATTATTGTCATTTAAAAAAGTATTATATATATTAAATCAGTTTTTGAAAAAATCTGGAAATGTATTTGTATTTCTTAATTGTTTAATTTCTAACAAACAATGGTGTATTAAATCAAAAGTTTTATAAATTGTTTTGCATTGAACTTGATCATTAATTTTTTTTAATAAATAAAATAATTTTTCAAATGGTAAATACAAAAAAATAAATTAATAATTAAAAATATGGTCAAAAAACCTCGACGCTTCCGCCCTATGACCTGAAGATATTAAAACTTTTATATTCAATTTTTCAAATATTATTTAATATTTTTATGTAATTTAAAAAAAAAACAATGGCGTCATGGTGACCACACAACCGATGGGGCAACAACCGGGGTATAGTCCCGCATTCACTTACTGCCTTGATTGCAATGTTGAAAAATTTTAAAGGAAAGAAAAAATTTAAAAAAAATCTTTCCCTTCACTTAAAATTTCAAGACAATCTTTTACATTAAGATGCAATCGGTGGTTAAAGCAGTGAATATACGGGACATGGAGCCATTTTGCTTAAAAATACTCGAACACCATATTTTTCCCCGGACATTACGTTCACTCCATCGTCATTGTGCGATCACCTTCTTTGATTCTAAATTATATTCTAACAAAAGATTGTTGACAAGTGAGGAAATTTCTTTGGCATCAGATTTATGAATTGCTTTCACAAATATACAGCTTTTTGTAGCATCATATTATTCTATATATCTAATAATAACAGAAATCATTTCTGTGTTAGTTAGATCTCTTTAGCGAATGAGAAGTGTTGATATGAATAAAAACATAATTTCTAAAATAATAATTTTTAGATATTATTGGGGGAGCCTAATTTAATTTTATGGGAGTGGAAGGGCAAAAATAAAATTTATATGTATTTGGGGGGGGGGGGGGGGGCAAATTTAATTTTTTTTGGGGGGGGGGCAAAATAAAATTTCTATGTATTTTTTTGGGTAAGGGGGGAGGGGGGGGGCAATCAAAAACTTTTAGGAAGCAATGCCCGCCCAAAAGGGGTCTAGAATCGTGCCTGAAAAAAAATAAAACTTTGGAACTCCAGAGTTTATGAACTCATTCCCAATGCCCGAGTTTTGACTTGCCCTATACACAGGTCAACAAATTGAGAGTTATTTATATTTGAGGACAAAAAATTACAAATCTATTGAATGAAATTTGTAATAATGAAAAAATGTAGTAGTGAAGAAGTAGAAAGTTAGTAATAATATACGTATAATAAATCAATTATTTTTAACTTAAATCTCTAGTAAGTGTATATCTTTTAGTTATATACTCATCCTATAAATCAATCAAAATTCAATGGGTTAACGAATTAGTGTGCGGCAATACCAAATCATATCTAAAAATTAGCTTTGACTAATTTTGTAATAAATCAACTAAATTTGTAAAAAAATCAATTGTAACAATTATTGGCTACCTTACCAAAGTATAGTGTTAGCTATCTATATCAATTATATATAATAAGTTAAAAATTTAATGTGAATATGCCTAGTCATCTTTAACTTTTCATAACGATTGTTTCTTATCGTAAATGAGTTCCCATATTAGTGAGGTATTGATTTGCGGTTATCGTTTTGATCGAGTATCAATTACTAGTTAACTAATTCGTGGACACTGTAAGGTTTGATTTAGGTTTAGAGTTTTACTTTTATAATTTTAAATATCAAGAACTTTTTATTTTAATCATCCAAAGGTGGGTTTGCTTTGCTTTCAGTTATACGGTTTAATGTTTTTATATTTTATGCTCGCAGCGTATAACCCTAGTTTTATAAAATATGCGGCTAATTTTAATTATACTTAAGTATGCCGATTTAATTCTTGCGTCGTAGCGGGTATATCACCGTCAAGCGGAAAATAAAAATTTTGGGATTTATTTTACGTTGGTTTAAATAAGCAACCTATAAAAGGAAATATATCAGACTAAACACTCTGGACCGTCCACCTGCCAATTTCGGACAAAATGTCACGGTTATTTATGCTTGATAATTTATGCCTAGTCATCTTTAACTTTTCATAACGATTGTTTCTTATCGTAAATGAGTTCCCATATTAGTGAGGTATTGATTTGCGGTTATCGTTTTGATCAAGTATCAATTACTAGTTAACTAATTCGTGGACACTGTAAGGTTTGATTTAGGTTTAGAGTTTTACTTTTATAATTTTAATTATCAAGAACTTTTTATTCTAATCATCCAAAGGTGGGTTTGCTTTGCTTTCAGTTAAACGGTTTAATGTTTTTATATTTTATGCTCGCAGCGTATAACCCTAGTTTTATAAAATAAGCGGCTAATTTTAATTATACTTAAATGCCGATTTAATTCTTGCGTCGTAGCGGGTATATCACCGTCAAGCGGAAAATAAAAATTTTGGGATTTATTTTACGTTGGTTTAAATAAGCAACCTATAAAAAGAAATATATCAGACTAAACACTCTGGACCGTCCACCTGCCATTTTCGGACAAAATGTCACGGAAGCATAATATAAGATAAAAAAATTAAGCAAATTTGGCAAAATATTTAAATTGTCGTATTTTTAGTAAATTATGTAATTTCGTTGTAAAAAATTGATTAGAAGCATACTACATCCTTTAATTTTCTCTCGAAAAGCTAAAATTAATGTGTTTTTATTTAAGCCTACTTTTGGTATAAATATTAATTATCTTAATAACTTTATATATATATAGGTTTTTCCATCTGGTCCCTTATGTTTGGAACCCTTGTCTAACCGCATTTGACTGGGTCTAAATTTAAAGCGCCAAAATATTTGAAAGTGCCATGTTGCACCTTATATACTATTTTATTAATAAACAATGCATTTTGGCGCAAAAGGGTCAAAATATTTGAAAAGTGCCATGTTGCACCTAATAAACAATGCATTTTGGGTAAAAGCACCTTATTTTATTTACTAGTTTTTTTTTAATCTTGATAATCAATAACACTGGACATCAAAATTTGGACGACCTCAAGCATCATTTATGGCAACCATTGATCTTGGTCAAGTTTTTGGTGCTGATTGCGAATATGAAGTCAGAATTTTTTTAAAGCCTCAAAATTTTTTCAGTGTTACAAAAACGCCACTTTGGTCATTTCAGGGGTATTTTGAGCTTTAATTAACTTGATAACAAAAAAAATTAAAAAAGGTGTTTAGAAAGAAAAAACCTTCATTGACAACTTAAGGTACTTTGAATTTTCTAAAAATTAATATTTTTTTTTATTTTATTTTTTTAATTTTTTTTACACACCTTTCTTCAGACCTAAATTCGTAAGCCACACTATAAATTATTTATACAATTAACTTTTATACACCAGTTTTTAACATGGCATACGAATATAAACTTAGTTTAAACCTAAATAATTTAGTCTTTCACTGGTGAAGAGACTTTTTCAACTAATCACCTAAAATATACAATATAAACATAACATTACGCACATATTTGATTAAGACATGTAAAACATAATTAAAAGTACTTTAGCATTCATAAGTAATTGTATTTTAGAACATAAAAATGAAATAGTTCAAATTTATGCACATATCGCCCGTCATTTCGTAACATAACGTAACAAAGTTTTTTGAAAAAGAAGCACAATTAGTTGTATTTACCGCCTTCGGCTCCTTAGATCCTTCCATATCAAAAAATGGCCTTTTTTGACTAAATTGACAGATTTTGCGACCTTGAGAATACCCTTAGAAAAACTTCGAGACTCTTGTTTTCATATAACCACCCCTTGTAACTTATATTTATCATCTCAAAAAATGAGATATAAATTTTTTTAGTATATTCAGCTCTTACATCAGCATTTAGATATACAGAATTTTTTGCGTCCAACCTACGACACGGTATGTCATCGGTTATAAAAATATTATTCGAAGTTCTAAATTTAACAGTTTATCTGTTGTAAATATGCAAAAAAACAATTTCAGTTTATTTGTGTATTTGAATCTTTAATTTTTTTGACATTTTTTCTAAAATTTATGTTTATAACTGACTAACTAAATTTGATTAAAAAAACGGTAAACGGATTCGAAAATTCCTAAGATGGCAGGTTTGATCTCTGTAGTTAGCTTAAAACTCTCGAAAATTTGTTGACATGTGTAAAAGCGAAAATTTATAGCCTTATGTCACACTAAAACTTAACTAGCCTATAAAACCAGCCGGCCCTAAACTTTATCGAAACTTAAACCTAACACTAACCCTAATTTGACCCTAATTCATATTTAATTCTAACACCAACCATAACCCTAAACATTACGTCCTAAGACTAACCTAACCCTAATACAAACTTAATATTAACTTGACTTCCAATTTATTAGAAATATTCAAGCGGCGCTCGCATATTGCTTTAAAGCCAAACAGACTTTATTAATGCCTTGATGCGGAATATGTGAATTTATCAGAAGGGAGACTGTAATAGGTTAAAAAATAATAAAAGAGAGTGTCAAAAAATAATAATGAGAATATAAGCGTAAGGAGCAGATAAGGGGCAGAGAGTCAGTGTTAGTTGAGTGTAAAAGTTCAATGAACTTAAAAATAACATTTTATATAGAGGTTTTCAGATAATAATTAAAGTTTTAATAAAGCAAAGTAATTAATTTTTTAATAATTAGATGCGTGAGACTATATTCTATCCATCGGCACCATAATTTTTTTTTTAAAAATCATATTTTTGGATTTCGCGGTCATTTTAAATTTTTTTTGGAGGCATCAGTAAAAGGACTAAAAGCGCTGTTATGATCTCCAAAAAATTCTTAACAAAAACCTGTAAATATCGTTTATGTTGTAATTTTCTGTTGTCAAATTTAATATTTTTTATAAATTTAATAAGCCTGGCTGGGCAAAAGATAAAATATTTTATGGACTAGGTCAAATTTAACCACGGCGGGCGTAAAAAATACCCTGAAGAATAACCTTTTATTTTTGCACTTATTAATTTTAGTCTATGTTCTTGACAGGTATGGTAGAAGCTGGGGAAACCAACACATGGTCTTACAATGATAAAGATTATACTTATGAAGAGGTTATTTAAAATTTATTCACTCCCTTAATCAAGCAATTTTTTATTATTTTTCAAGCAAAAATAATTATATTTAGAAAGATAAAGAAAAAAATTTGAGAGCTATAGCCTATATCAAAATTTTCACTTGTTAATATTAATTTGTTACACAGGTCAACAAATTTTTGAGTTATATGAGCTAACTACAGATATCAAACCTACTATCTTAGGGATAAATCCGTTTACCGTTTCTAATCAAAGTAAGACAGCTACAAACAATGAAAATATTAAAAAAATGTTAAAAAAGATAAAAACAAAAATAAGTTGAATTTTTTTGCATATTCACAATAGCTAAACTATTAAAACCAAACTTCAAAGAATATTTTTATTAAAAACCCATAATAGTGTCGTATTTAAGTTTAGATGCGGAATATTCAATATTATCTAAATGCTGATAAAATTTTTATATACTAATATATTTATCAATATATTTGAGATGATAAATATAAGTTTCAAGAGATTTTATAAAAAAAAACATTCTTGAATTTCTTCTTAGGGTGTTTTCGAGGTCGCATATCTGGGTCAAAAAGGCCATTTTCTGGTATGGACGAATTCTTTGAACCGAAGGCGGATGATACGAAAAACGGAAAATATGTATGATATAAGGCTATCATGGGGATGTATGCTTTTATACATTTATATTTGTTGACCTGTGTTATTGAACTTAAATAATTTATACTTCATTTTCAAATTCATTACTGTAATGTTTTTTCGTTACATTAAACAGTTACTTACGCGCGTTTTTGATATCATGCGAGACAAGAACCCAGATATAGTGGCTGGCGAAAAAAAGCGATTAGTTATGAAGCCACCTCAGGTGGTTAGGGTTGGTACTAAAAAAACATCTTTTGTCAACTTTCACGATATTTGCAAAATGTGGGTGAAATTTTTTAATTAAATTAATTGGTCCTTTAATAATTAATTCGTTTGCCCGGCTTGTTTTTGATTTTGTTCCCTTTATAGCCTTCTTGTTATATCTTTTTAAAATAAAGTTTTTTATATTTTCTTTAATTGGATTACATCGTTTATAAAATTAAATTTATTTTATAATTTTGAAAACCCTGATACAATAATCTTCCTGTTATATATTACTTGTCTTTTTATGATAGGCTTCACAGACAACCAAAACATTTACTAGCTTTCCTGTTAGCTGAATTGGGAACAAGGTGTCATTTAACATTGATAATTATGTAGTTATGCTTGCGTTATTTTAAAAATTTTAAATATTTGCCTTTTACTAAGTTGTAATTTTTGACAATACATTTTTTATTTAATAAATCTATCAAAATAGTGGTTCAGTTGACGGTAACAATCAGCTTATAATTAAGGGAAAATTCCAACAGAAGCAAATAGAAAACATCCTTAGACGCTACATAAGTTTAATTATCTCTATTATATCCGTTCCTTTAACCTATGAACCCAATATTTCTTATTTGTTTTCAAGTTTATATTTATTTTTTTTAACCTTAGTGTCATGTTTTTCAGACCCAAATTTGATTTTATTTTTCTGTAACACTCTTATAAGAATATATAATCACGTTTTTATGCCTTTTATTTTTATACATTAGAGGAATACGTGACCTGCCATACCTGTCACAGCCCTGAAACCTTACTTCAAAAGGACACGCGTCTTTACTTTTTGCAATGTGAAAAATGTGGGTCTCGATGTTCCGTTGCCGCCATCAAATCCGGTTTCCAAGCCGTGACCGGCAAGCGCGCCGCCATACGCGCCAAAGGAGGTGTTGCTTCGACTCCAGGTGCCACTGCCGCCGGCGCCTCGAGTGGCGCTACACCTATTATTCAGCAACCTATTAACATCTCTTAAGATTTTTTAATGACATGGGAGAAGAAAAAAACTTGGGTTTTTAAATACAAACTTTGTTATAACTATTTTGTTAATTATTAAGACTGTATGCCGCTTAATTATTGTCTTTATTATACCTATAAAATAAACTTATTATTTGATTGCTAAAATTATGGCTGTTTTGGTCGCCGCATTTTAAACATAAATTAGAGTGTTATTTAAATATATATTTAAAAAAAATGTCAAATTTCATGTTTACCAACTGGCTCATTGCTGAGCCGAATATTTTAGTGAGAAGCGGGTCAACCCAAAAAATAAGGCGAGAAATTTGGGAGAGCTTCTTTCATTTATGATGTTTTTGAACCGAATACCTATATTACATGGGGTTTTGACATAGACGTCAATTACGTAGAGTATGAAACTTGCATTAGGAGTTAGGGGCATATGGATTTTACGTTTCGTTTAATAATTGCTACTATATATCACTATGCTATAAGCTCGTTGAAGTGCTTAGTTTAAATTTTTATTTGAACGTACGTGCAAGTTTTCGTGCTAAATTTTTTAAGATCTAACCTAAAAAGGCGTAATTTAAAATAGCATAGAGCACGGTGCTGCTACACACCAAAGTTAGAATTAATTTACTTATTTTAATTAGTTTATATCGCGCGCAAAATTAGTTTTTATAATTTTATTTAAAAGTTTTCCCGAGTCATAAATCGTTATTTAGAAATATTATTCACATTATAAAAACATAGTGTTATATTAACAATTTAGATCCGTAGATACTCTTTTGTTAAACTGCTTATTTCTGATTTTTTATGTAACCTAAACCAAACATTACTTAATATTTTATATAAAAAAATAACCAAAGCCGTTTTTTGAGGGGAAGGGGGGGTGGCGTTAAACTGGCGCGCCTTTTTTTCTGGTTTTGGACAAGGTCAAAATTTACCTTTTAAAATTTTGTTTTCTCATGTTATTCAAATGCGAAAAGAAAAAGCTATTTAAGTTTTTTTTTGACATAAACCAAGTAAGAACGCAGTGTAAACATACAGATTGAAGAATTATAAAATGTAAGCATAGATGTACAACATGAATATAAACTAAAATAAGAAAATTACAAAAAAAGGAAAATGAAATAAATAAAAAACGGGATGGTATTGCCGTCACGCCAAGAGAAGAAACAAGCCCTTTATTTGGCATGTCACCTGCCTAATTCCTCGTTTACAGGCCCGATTATAGCTTTTCCACTTTGAGCGGGCAAAAAAAACTCGTGGGGGGGGGGTGAGGCAGAAAAAATTTTTTGCCGCAAAAAATATACATGTACAACAATTGAATCCATGTTCAAAATTTTTATTTTTAACAAATTAATAGTAATTTATTATATTTATAAAATAAAAAAAATGATTGCGTTTATAAATTGGACATGTGAATTAAAATTAATTGTTTTCACTAATATCAAATGCTTAAAAAGATATGAGATTTGGAAGTTAATTGTAAGTATAATTTTATCATTTGGTATCAATGCGCATGAAAATTAAAAATATGATATATATGAATGATAAAAATGAATTATGTAAAGCTTTGGATTTTAGAAAATGAATAGTAAAATAAGATTGATTATCATGAACACAATTTGGAAGAATATGTATGAAAAAACACTGGTAATATATAACTAGTAATTAATATTAGGGTAAAAAATTAAATAAAACATGAACATAAACGTTAAATGCGAATAAAAAAAATTTGCAACCATGTCTTAAAATTAAGCAATAATTAGCTGATTATGAGCAGTATATTGTATTAATCTAACAATTTTATGCTAGAGGTTGTTTTGTTTAATTTATAAAATTCATCAAAATTGCCCGCCCCAGTTAATGATTTTTCGTGTCCTAAAAGAACCAAATTACCTTTACGCAGGTCAATACTTGCCAGCCTACTAGAGGTTATTATCCTTCTTAAAGAAGAAAATGTGGCCTCACAACTCGACGTTGAAGAGCCAAATAACAAACTTTTAGAAAAAATGTTAAATAGATTAGTAAACGCATCTTTGTAATCATATAAAAATTAAACAAAGTCATTAGTAACACATTCTTTGTAATTATTAATAAAAATTATTTCTTTAAAAAATAAATTTTTATCAATATTACTTATTTTTAAAAGAGGCTCTAATTTATTTATATCTAAAAAAAGGATAATCAAATTTATAAAGGGAATCTAAAGATTCGAAATAAATATTATCGGTAAAAAATCTATTATCAAAAGAATCAATAAATAAATCAGTCAGGCACGATTCTAGACCCCTTTTGGGAGGCACTGCCCCCCCCCCCAATTTTTGATAGCCCCCCCCAAAAATTTTTGATAGCCCCACCCCCTCCACAATTAAATTTGCCCCCCCCCCCCCCCTAAAAAAAATAAATATTAATTTTATTTTTGCCCCCCCCCCCCCCCCCCCCAAATTAAATTTGCCCCCCAAAAATACTTTAAAATTTTATTTTTTCTTGCATAATATAATTAATTATATTTGCTCCGCCAAAAATATCTAAAAAAGATTATTTTAAAAATATTTACTTTTTTTAAGTGTTTTCATTCATCAACACTTCTCATCCGCTAGAGAGATCAAACTAAAATTTGATGTTACAGAAAGCTTTATATTTGTGAAAGCAATTCATAAATCTGATGCCTAAGAAATTTTCTCAGTTGTCAACAATTTTTTATTAGAATATACAGAACCAAAGAACCTGATCGCACAATGCTACGATGGGGCGAACCTAATGCCAGGGGAAAAAAATGGTGTTCAAGTGTTTCTAAACAAAATAGCTGGACACCATGTCCCGTATATTCATTACTTTAACCACCTGCATCTTGTTGTAAAAGATTGTCTTGAAATTTTAAGTGAAGGGAAAGATTTTTCTAATTTTTTTTCTTCCCTTCATAAATTTTTTCAATATGATGCAATCAAGGAAGTTAGTGAATGCGGGACCATACCCCGGCTGTTGCCCTATCGGTGGTGGTCACTACGACGCCATTGTTTTTTAAAAAAAAATTACATTAAAATATTAAATACTCTTTTGAAAATTTAAAATAATTTTTTTTTATATCTTCAGGTCACAGGGCCGAAGCGTCGGAGTTGACCATATTTATAATCATCAATTTATTTTTCTGTATTTATCATTTGAAAAAAAAATTAATGATCGATATTAATGCAAAACGATTTATATTTCTAAAACTTTTGATATAATAAACCATTGTTTGTTAGAAATTAAACAATTAAGAAATACAAATAAATTTACAGATTTATTCAAAAACTGTTTTGATATATATATAATACTTTTTTATATTACAATAATTTATTTATGGATAAAAGAAAAACTAAACCTAAAGATATTTCTGATATTTATTTATATTCTACTCATAAGTTTGAGAATAATTTAAATATTAATGATGAATTTAAAAGTATTTATTTTAATATTATAGATTTATTTATTGATTCTTTTGATAATAGATTATTTAATTTATTTAAAATCTATCCTTTATAAATTTGATTCTCCTTTTTTTTAGTTATAAATAAATTAGAGCCTCTTTTAAAAATAAGTTGGTTGGCTGGTTTGAGGTTTCCCCCATACCTTTCCCCACTTAGGGGTGCCATACCCGTTAGGGCTTTGACTCTTTAACCCGAGCAAAGCAATTAATATTGCCGACAGGTTAAATAGTAAGATTTGCACGCACGCCGGCGACCTAGGTTTTTGGCCTAAGCTCTTACTTTTAGACATATCGTTTAAGACCTACTGCCTAAGCAGGCCACTCAGAAGCTTTAGAGTGATTGCACATGTATGCTATTTTTCCGAAGAAAAAAGCTACTGTGTACGGATTCGAACTCGCAACCTCCTGCGTCTAAGGCAGATGGTTTGCCACTGAGCTATCTGAGGCGATTAAAAATAAGTGGCTCTATGAGTACTTAGGTACTCAAAAAAAACATTGAAAATGTTCCCCCATACCACCAATAAATCTTAAATGGGCTATTGTAGGCTAAAATAAACAAAGTGTTCAAAAAGCTGCGGCTAGTCAACTAACTATTAAAGAAAAAAAAATCGAACGCATTTGATTAATATTAAGAGAGCTAGTGTAAAAAATTTAAAAATTTTTTATGTTAAAATTTTTTTCGTATTAGCCGCAGCTAAAGAAAAACAGCCAAAAATTGTAGGCTAAAAAATAAACCAAGTGTTCGAAATTTTATAATATAGGCCTTCTAAAAGAGCTCTATTTTCTTGAGGGCTTTACACTGATAAAGGGTTGGCTTGGGGCGAAAAATTTAATATGGGCAAATGTGAAAAAACAAAAATTGATAGAACAACCGAATTTTATAACATGGTCTACAAAGTAGGGTTAGTAAAATAAAAAACTATAAAGGCTGGTTTATTGGTAATTATATTAATTACCAGTGTTTAAAATCAAAATTTTGGTATACCTAACTGGGGGTATTCGTGACCTTGACCACGAGCGGGCGATGATACGAAAAATATATAAGAAAGGATGTGCTCGTACCGATATCCATTTTTAAACGAGACCATGCTGGATTAAATTAGGAGTAGCTGCTAAAACCTCAGACACATCGTAGTGGGACACGGTCATACCCAATCGGGCTTTACAAATAATACTTTTTTTTGCCAATGTCGCCCAACATTAACGCAAAGTTCTGCTCTTAGGCAAATACATAAAGACAATCATTTTCCCCCAAAACATTACACTAAGCCAGGGGAGAGGGCCTAAATTATTGGCATAGGTTTGAGTTTACTAAAGAATAATACCCAGCCCCTTCTAGAAGCTTTTCGAAGGACTTTTTGTCACATACAAGCGTGAGATGAAGTCAATCGAAAAACATGATTATAAAAATTCACATCTGACAACACCAAACTTTTTGCAATCAATTATATTACTACTTTTTAGTTTAGGACTACCTCTAAGCACTTTATTGTAACATATACAAACTCTAACATCAACCACGAAAGATCAAATATGGTGAGAGAGAGATAGAGAGATAAGGTCGATTAAAAACATTGTGGTATATACGCGTGCAAAGCAAATTATAAAAGCGGCCTTCTGGCCTTCTCGTTGTATTTTTTAGTAAAACAGTTTATGTCTGATATACATCATACTACATAAAAATGTTTAATAAAACTTAAAAACTGCCTTAAGTAACATTTGTGCTTATATATATATTAGAGCTATAAAGATAATAATAATAGCAGAACAACCATAAACATCGAGAAGAAATAGAAAGGTTAAGGCGTTAAAATCAAGGTAATCAATCATGTTTAAAAAATGGCATTTAATGTAGTATATCTTTCGACTCCAAAATAAATTTACCAGAGGTATTTTCTGGTCTATGCTCAAAATTCGAGGGTAAATCAACGCTTTCAAATAGATATTAAAATCGAGACTCGAAGCCCAAAAAAAGGAATGCAGGCCTGAATATCTGCTTGAATATATGTTTTTCATGTTGGGATAAAATGAGAATTGATGAGAAATGATGAGAATAGAGTATTAAATATTTAGTGAAGAGCGACAAAAAACAAAATATTATCATTGTTTAAAGTAAAAGTTTAAAAAATTTTCTGGGATAAAAATGAGAATTGATGAGAATAGAGTATTGAATATTTAGTGGAAGCGTAAAAAACTTAATGACACACAAATTGCAAAATATGCAGAGGACTAAATTTCACATTAAGGTTAATTGAGAGTAGGGGAAACAATTTCAATGTTAAAATAGGCAAAAGATAACGTCCCGGTCCAAACTCAGAATGAAATAGACATAAAATAGGAAAATTTTTTGACTGGTTTAAATTAAATTGAGAAAAAAAATATATATTTAGTATGGTGAAAGGGTACCGCGCATTTATGTGTAAAAAATTTTCTTTCAGCAGTTAAAAAATTTTTACCTTTAGGGTAAAAAAGCCCCTACAGAAAAAACGGTAACGTTGACCCCTATTTTTTACATCGAATTTTTTGTTGGATTATAGAAAGGTATAAAACCAGTTTTGTTTTAAAGAAAAAATATGGTAAAAAAAAAGTTTTTTTTGACCCTAAATGCAAATGGTTGGATAGGCTCTAATACCTTAGTAATGACTGGAAATTTATTTTAAAACAAGTGACAACAAGTGATCTGTTGACATAAACACCAGAAAGAAGGAGTGGATGTAATTATTTAAAATTCCCCAAAATAACATTAATTTGGCAGGCCACCTGTTAAATATAAAGGTATCATAAAAAATCAAGCATTAAATTTGAGAGGAAGGTAACTTTAATTTATCGTATAAACATCAAACCCCTGAAATAATTACAAACCCAAAAATTTTAAGGATCTTCAAAAATGGCGTCAAAATTTTCCATTTTTGGGCATGTTAAAAAAGTTACCCGATGTTAAATTTTAGGGAGATTAATATGTATTTAAGGACACGCTGAATGAGCTATTAAAAAGATTTAAAGACCAACTAATTCAAAAGTTAGAAATTTGACTTTTAAGTGAAATTGTACTTCAATGGAATATAATATAAAAAAAATTATTTCAAAAATAAATTGTCCCATTATTCCCCAATCTCACTAGCAAGTTGCATTTAAAAAAAAACCCGTCCAAAAGAAAGTATTTTTTAGGGCATCGATTTAAGACACCTGTTACATTTTTTCAAAACCTGAAAAGGGGTTTATCAGAAAGAGCACAAAAAACTGCCCTAATATCTAGGGCCACTTAGAATAGTTTGTAGATCGATAAGCAGTTTGCAGACGGCAGAAAATTTTTTTCCCCATTTTTCCTCATTTTTTTACTATCGTCTTTAACAACATTTTCAATGTCAATGAGTAATATTGATAAAAATTTATTATCTAAAGAAATTGACGTAGCCAAATTTTTAATAAGAAAACTTAATAATTACGAATGTGTTACATATGATTTTGTTAAATTTTTATATGATTACAAAGATGCGTTTAATCTATTTATCATTTTTTCTATAAGTTTGTTATTTGGCTCTTTAACGTCAAGTTGTGAGGCCACATTTTTTTCTTTAAGAAGGATAATAACTTCTAGTAGGCTGACAAATAGAGAGAGACCTGCTTAAAGGTGATTTGGTTCTTTTAGGACACGAAAAATCATTAACTGGGGCGTTGAATTTTGATGAATTTTATAATTTAATCAAAACCTCTAGGATAAAATTGTTAGATTAATACAATACACTGCTCATAATCAGCTAATTATTGCTTACTATTTTAAGACATGGTTGCAAATTTTTTTTATGCGCATTTAACGTTTATGTTCATGTTTTATTTAATTTTTTACCCTAATATTAATTACTAGTTACATATAACCAGTGTTTTTTCATATATATTCTTCCAAATTAGCATACTTATAAATTTTTTTTATGATAATTTATATTTTTTTACTATTCATTTTCTAAAATCCAAAGTTTTATATAATTCATTTTTATCATTCATATTCATATTTTTAATTTCCATGCGCATTGATACCAAATGACAATATTATAGTTACAATTAATTTCCAAATCTCATATCTTTTTAAGCAATTGATATTAGTGAAAACAGGGCTGGGAAAACAATGAGCCAAAAAACTTTGGCTCATTTTTTCCCCTAAAACATGAAAAAAAAAGGGGGCTACAAATAAAGGGCCAAAATAAGAATCCAAAAAAGCCCTTACCAAGAAAAGGGGCAAAAAAAACCCACAAAAAGTGGCTCTTAAAAAAAGCCCCAAAAACCCCATTTTATGTTTTCTTTATAATAATTTCGAAAAATTTTGATTTTTTCTTTATAATAATGATGGGTGGGTTATTTTTTCTTGAAGCCCCTAGGAGTTTTTTTTTGAAGAAAAGGGGCTTTTTTTAAACATGCCCCTTTTCTTTAAGCAAGGGAAGGAGCTTTTCTTTTGCTATGCCCACGAGTTTTTGGGCATCTGGGGAAAAAAACTCAAAAACTTGGTAAAAAAGCCCCTTTAATTTTTTTTCCCAACCCTGAGTGAAAACAATTAATTTTAATTCACATATCCAATTTATAAACGCAATCATTTTTTTTATTTTATGAATATAATATTACTATTAATTTGTTAAAAATAAAAATTTTGAACATGGATTCAATTGTTGTACATGTATATTTTTTGCCTAATTCTAGAATCGGGCTTGAAATCAGTAATTTTAAAATAATACTTTTTAATTCATC
The DNA here is from genome assembly GCA_030555515.1 of Acutogordius australiensis. Classification (NCBI taxonomy): domain Eukaryota; kingdom Metazoa; phylum Nematomorpha; class Gordioida; order Gordea; family Gordiidae; genus Acutogordius; species Acutogordius australiensis. The sequence goes on along the minus strand of CM060244.1, from coordinate 28,709,667 downwards.
ATTAATATTTAAATTATTCTCAAACTTATGAGTAGAAAATAAATAAAAATCAGAAAAATCTTTAGGTTTAGTTTTTCTTTTATCAATAGATAAATTATTGTCATTTAAAAAAGTATTATATATATCAAAACAGTTTTTGAATAAATCTTCGAATGTATTGGTATTTCCTATGTTTAATTTCTAACCAACAATTGTATAAATCAAAAGTTTTAGAAACATAAATCGTTTTGCATTGAAATTGATCATTAATTATTTTTAATAAAAAAAATAATTTTTCAAATAATAAATACAAAAAAATAAATTGAAGATTATAAATATGGTCAAAAAACCCCGACGCTTCGGCCCTATGACTTAAAGATATAAAAATTTTCTTATTTTAAATTTTCAAAAGAGTATTTAATATTTTTATGAAATTTAAAAAAAAACAATGGCGTCCTAGTGACCACACCACCTATGGGGCAACAGCCGGGGTATGGTCCCGCATTCACTAACTTCCTTGATTGCATCATGTTGAAAAAATTTATGAAGGGAAGAAATAATATCAAAAAAATCTTTCTCTTCACTTAAAATTTCAAGACAATCTTTTACAACAAGATGCAATCGGTGGTTAAAGCAGTGAATATACGGGACATGGTGTCCAGCTATTTTGCTTAGAAATACTTGAACACCACCTTTCTCCCCGGGCATGTTCTCCTCATCGTAGCATTGTGCGATCAGGTCCATAGATTATATTCTAACAAAAGATTGTTGACAAGTGAGAAAATTTCTTAGGCATCAGATTTATGAATTGCTTTCACAAATATAAAGCTTTCTGTAAAATCAAATCTTTCTATATATCTAATAACAACAGAAATAATTTCTGTGTTAGTTTGATCTCTCTAGCGGATGAGAAGTGTTGATGAATGAAAACACTTTTAAAAAAAAGTAAATATTTTTAAAAATAATATTTTTTAGATATTTTTGGCGGAGCAAATTTAATTATATTATGTGGAAGAAAAAATAAAAATTATACGTATTGGGGGGGGGGGGCAAAAATAAAATTACTATGTATTTTTTTGAGGGGGGGGGGGGGCAAACATAAAATTACATTGTACTTGGGGGGGGGGGGGGGCAAATTCAATTTGGGGGGGGGAATCAGAAACTTGGGGGGGGGCAATGCCCGGGGTCTAGAATCGTGCCTGCTCGTTTATAACACAGGTCAACAATATTTTGAGAGTTATGATTTAACTACAGAGATCAAACCTGCCATCTTAGGGAATATCAAATCCGTTTACCGTTTTTCTTAATCAAACTTAGTCAGTTATAAACATTGAAAATTGTAGAAAAAAGGTCAAAAAACCAAATAAAATTCAAAAACAAAAATTAATTAAAATTTTATTTTTGCATATTCACAATATTTAAACTGTTAAATTCAAACTTCAAATATTATATACATTAAACACCGATAATATATCTTGTCATATTTAAGTGTAAACGCAAAATATTTTGTATTATCTAAATGCCGACGTAAGAGCTTGATACATCAATGAAATTTATTTCTCATTATTTGTGATTAAAAATTTAAGTTACAAGGAATTTTTATATGCAAAAATTTTTAAATTTTTTCTTAGGGTATATTTAGATCTGTCAATTTGGTCAAAAGCCATTTTTTGTTATAGACGGATCTAAGGAGCCAAAGACGGATGACTAAGGCAAACGGAAAACATATATGAGATTAGGCCATCATGTGGATGCATTCTTATATGTTTTCATAAAATTCACGTTTCTGACATTAATATTTGTTGACCTGTGTAATAAATTCTAACCCTAATAATCTTCTTAACAACTAATTTCTCAATATTAATAAATATTCCAGCTATCATGATTACGTCTTATCCCATATAGCTATTTTCACTTGGTTAATTTACTCCCAAATCTTTTTCAATTTTAATAATTATAGGTTCAAATATCAATCTTTAAACCAAAATGGCAAAAACTAAACTAAAAGTATTCAAACATAATTAAACGGAAGGTCTTTTCTGTGTAAAATGAACTCGTGTAATATGACATACATAAATTCATTTTACACCAAAGTAGATAAAATTACATTTTATGATATTCATTCTAAATCAAAGTTGGTTTAAGAAACACAATATATATATTTGAATAAGAAAAGCCCACAAAATAGATTTTTGAATGACACTGAGGAAGCCTATTTAGATTTGGTCGTTTTTCTTTGTATTTGAATTTGGTATTTAAATGTTACACTAACATATTTCAGTTTTACAATTATGGTGGCGTGCGATGGGCAACTTCGCTCATCTCTACCAGTTTTAACTTGACAAGGAACTGAAGGCAAAACTGTTTTTGGAAATCCTGCTGTTATCAATGTCGACATGTTAACGTGCTGTTTTCTGCTTGTCATAGACTATGGAGTAGATCGGTTCTTTCCGCTATTTCCCCTTCTCGCCACCCTTTTCATGCTTCACTCCTTATCCTAACTGATTTTGAGGCTAGCTGTTTACCATGGCCATCTATAATCGACCGATTTTACCAGCGAATTGGGGGTCTCTTTTTAAGCAAAGTTTTGCACGATTTCCCTTTTGATGTACGGGACGACGTCCATAATACATCGTTCAGTTCGCGTGGCGCGGCAGCGGTCTCTAACAATATCGGTAGATTAGTGTCATAGGCAGGTAGGACGACGTCTTTAGCTATCAGGCTTTTTGCTAAAAATTTCGGTGTGACTCTGACCAATTTTAATGTAGCTTTATCAGTGAGTGTATGTAACATATCAGCGGGTGAAGATAGGGAATGAATCTTTTGTGGAAAATCAAAAGACCCAGATTAATTTGGGCTGTTTTTCATTATTAGGTAGTGGGCATTGGGCATTGTAAAATACTTCAACTTTGTCTTTGGAAGGACACCATATTCAGGAGTGGCATAGCCAAGGTACGAGACTTCTGGCTCAAAAACTCTGACTTTGTTTTCTTTCGGTTAAGACCCGCGTAGTTTTTTGCAGTACCTGTTCAAGGTTTTTTACCTGATCTTCATGTGTGCTTCCGGTAACTAAAACAACATTAAGAAGGTTGGTTCATGAATCGCCGGAAAATGGTGGGTGCGTAGCTAAGTCCAACGGGAGATGCTTATAGATAAATAACCGTTATGGGTCGCAATGCTAAGCAATATATTGGCAGGTAAGCGTCTTACAGATACTTGGAGAATGTCTGCTCTTTATCAATCTTTCATGCCAGTTCGCGAACGTTGGAATCACATATGAAAACTCGTTAAGATTAATTGTAATCCTGTCAGCCGAAGTTGTCTGTCATTTTTTGGGACGTTGACCGTCGGTTGTTCACTCTATTGAGTTTACGGCTGATCTATAGATTTTTTACTTGTAGCAATCGCTGGATCTCTTTCTTAACTTTGTTTAAGTCATAAGAGAACCATTATTCGGCCATTTAGGACTATTATCGTCAAGTCGTTCAGTAGTCGGTCGTTTAAGACCATTATCGTTCGGTCATTGAAGACCAATATTGCCAGGTTGTTATGGACTGATCGTTCGGTCGTTTAGACATTATTGTCAAGTCGTTTAGGACTTATTCGTCGGTCGCTTAGGACCATTATCGTTCTGTCGTTTAGGACCATAATCGTCAATTCGTTCTGGACTAATTTGTGTCGGGGACCATTATCGTCCGATCGTTGAGGACTATTATTATCAGGTCGTTAAGAACTATTAATCGTTTAGTCGTTGAGGACCATTATCGTCAGGGGGTTTACCATTAGTCGTTCGGTCGCTGAGGACCACTATTATCAGGGAGGACCACTCACCATGTTTCTTGCCATGGAGATTGGAAAATCTTTTTCGGTCTATTGTTTTGACCTTAATGTCTGTTGTTCAGACTAGTTTTTAATTAGGGTTTCTGTACGAATTGATGCGCATACGTTTTAGAACGTCGTGTGCTTGTCTTTGAGACAAATTAGTTGCTCCATAATTTTATGTTACGACAATGTCTTGCAGACAATGCTATAATTCGTAAAACAGTGACATTGAGGAGCTTAATTGTTTTAAGGTGCATCATTCGCTGAAGATAGACCTTTTGCCTCAATCACGTGTACATGGTTTCTCCCTCAATAAGAATCAGTTCTCCACAAGAATAGTCGGGCCAACAAATAAAAGGGCCTAAATTTAATTACTTTAAGAATATGACCTTTAAATTTATTTAAATTATTTTTCAGTATGGTCAACGGGAGATCCTTCTGGAATAATTACATTCTCCTTCAAAGTAAATAAAACTAGATTATATGACATTTATTCTAATTCCAAGGTGGTATATGTAGGAAACATAATATATATAATTAAATAAGGAAAGTCCACAAAATAAATTTTTGATTTTTTTTTATTAAACTAATAACAAGAAAAACGACCAAATCCAAATATCAAGAGAGGCTTCTTTAAATGTTATTCAATTTTGTAAATATTTTTCATTTGAATATTATTCACCCCCGGAAAAAAGTGTCACTCATATTCACTTTTTTCTTTACTGCCATTTACTAGAATTGAGGAATTCACTGCGGCTAAATAATCCTCGTTTTAATAAAAAAGAACTTAATTTTTTTATTTTTTAGTAAAACGGAGTTTTGATAGTTTTGATAAACCTCATTTTCTTTTTTTCAATATGGAATTTTTTCAAATGAGTCGGAGTGAGGTTTTCCGAGCAATTTTTGAAAAAATTAGTTTTTTATATGGCCAAACTCATGTTTGTAATTTTTAAATTTTATTATAATAATTTAAATTTTCATAAGTTTTTTAATGAGCCAAGCTCAAATTTGTTAACTTTTTAATAATATTTCCTCAATTTGGTATTCTTGGGTAATAAATGCCGTTTTTAATTAATTAACATTCAAAAGCAATTATACCCAAAATTGGCAGCAGTTCCCTGTGATAATCGTAAAGTTCAAACTGATAAAAAAAATTTGCAACATTTTGCCTTAAGTAATTTTGGCTGCCAAAACTAGGTGCCCAAGGCCGGTAACAGTTTAAGTTTAAGTTACCAATTTCCATTATAATTTTATTATTACTAAATTAAAAATTACAATTATTGCAAAAGCAAGTTTCTTTAAGATCCTCTCGGGATGACTCTTCCAATATTTGAGAATACTAAAGTCGTTTTCAGGAAACGTAAACTCCAAGCATCGCAGATTATTTTTTAAACCAGTTAAGGTATAGTTACTAGGAACTCGTTTAAATTTTCTAAGCAAAAATTCAGTCTTCATTTGCCGCTGGCAAAGATGTCGAAGCCAACTTTCTGATGGGCACACCCTGGGATAAATGGTCAGTATATGATCCTAATTTTAAATAAAAAAATGAGAATTTATTATACTAAAAAAAATTACAAAGGAATTAATTTTAAAGGGAGTTAAATGCATATAAACCTTGAATTAGGCGGGCTGTCCTTATATAAAAATAATGCCAACTACTATAGAGATTAAAAATACTAACGAATCTGGGTGGAGGTCAAAAATTTTAGGAGATATATGTTTCACAACAATTTAATCAATATTTACCACAGCGATAATCCGTTCTTCTTTCATTAGCACCACGCTGTTTATTGCAATATTTTGTTAGTCACATCAAACCTATGTGGAGACTAACTTCTTAACATAAAATTAGTTAAATGAATATTCATAGTTAGTTTAGCCCTGGTGCCAGCCAGCCTAAAAACGTAGTGTTTAGTGAATTATTTCCTATAATTATTTTATTTTCACACTTTTTTTTTCATTTCCCCCAGAAAATATATAAAGAATGGCTATTTTTTTTATTTTATAAGAATTCCATTGCACTTATATTAAGACATCTCTCACAAATATAGGCCCCTTCCACAAACGCGATTAACATAATTCACTTTAATGGTAGAAAAATCTACAAAATATCCCAACAATGTAATAATTGGGTTAGGTTAGGTCAAAGTTAGATTGGAAATAGTTTTGGTTGAAGTTAAATTACGGTTAGGTTAAGATTAAGATAAGGTTTTCTTAGGATTTTGGAGGGGAGTATAAAAGTGCTGTTAGCCTAGGGTTGAGTGTGGCATAACGATAACGATGGAGAATCTAGGGTTAGGTTTACGACCATAATACCCAAACTAATTTTTGATTGGTTTAATCAAATTTTTTTATATTTACTGGGTGTCATCATAATTCTTCGTTGAAGACGGATGTGAAATTATAGGTTCAATTTTAGACTAATCAATAATAATTATTTGTACCGTCTCAATTCCTATATTAATTCAAGGCCGGGCTTAAATTTAATAAAAATCGGGCTGAGTCGAAAATGAAAAATAGTATTTCTGGCCAGACCGACCAGCAGATCCGGTTGTTATTCGGATAGGCCGGCTTTTCGGGTCCTGTTTTTGATAATAATTTCAATTTGATTTGCCAGATTTATCAAAAAAATTAATATGCAAATTTTTGCAGTATTTCTTAAATTTTTTACGCTAGTAATATAGGAACAGGAGTGTATATTACGTTTTTTTTAACTTATAATCTGTTTAAAAACGGCAGGTCTATTCGGTGTAAAATGAACTCGTGTAAAATGACCTTTTACACGAGTTCATTTTACACCGAATAGACTTTTACACGAGTTCATTTTACACCGAATAGTAAAAACGCTTTGCAACATATTTATTATATTAAAATGATGGTTTTCTTATGTAAAATTTTATGAGGATTCCAAATATGTTATTCAATTTTGTCTAACTCTTTTAGTTTTCAAATAAATGCAATTTTAAAATTTAAATAACTATAAGAGATAGCATATATGAATTCTTTCAAATTTATTAATAATAATAGACCAATCTAATATTATAAAACTAATTGAATTATTTCATTCGCGAAATTACATTCTCTAACTTATAATTTCTGTTAAAATATAGATAAATAAAGCCCAAATGTTAGTTCGGAATGTTATTATAAATAGATGAATTGTGACTCTTTAATTTATAACTCGTGTTGCCGAGTGGCTAGAGTTCTTATCTCCAGCCCAATCGTGCCCCGGTTCTACTCCCGATGGTACACTTTTTTAAATTTTTTTTTAATATACCCAAATGTTACCTGACTTAGATTAAAAATATTTTAGTAGTTCCTGGAGTGTTTTTATGTTATTTTAGGTAATTAAGATGATATAATATTATAATTTAAACCTTATTTTTTGTCAATAACTTTTTATTTATAAAGATACCTTTATTAGGAAACTTTGTAAATATGTTCACTGGTAGATTAAGAGCTTCTTATTTTAATTTTTATTAAAGGTGACCCACATATTTCTTATTAAATAATAATACGCCATTTTTATTTTGAAATTAATGTGTTATTATAAATTGTTTCACTCATTTAAATTTTTTTTTATTAACTTTAAAAATAAAGATCCTACTCCAACTGCGATGATTATGAATTCTTACATTTAAAATGGTTGTTTCTTAAAAAAGGGATTTCGCCCCTTAAAGTTTAAAACATATACATTTTCATCATATTTACAATTTATTTTATTTTTTCACGTATATCAATATCGTAATGTAATATTTATAGATAAAATAAATGCATCATGTATAATTTCAAATAAAGGGCAATATTGGACAATTTGTGTTGTATATTTTTTCAAATTCTATAAATTAAATTACTAATTAGTGCGATGACCACGGACTCTAGTTTTTTGATTAAGCTTTTAAGTGTTGGAGGGTATTTTTAAGCTTAAGTTTTTTGTAGACGAGGTTACGTATCTTTTTACAATTTTACTTTTAGTTGTTTTTAATTTGTTATTAGTAATATTTTGTTGTTCATCATAAAAATAAATCCCTATCCCAGTTGAGGCTCGCTCGACCTCTCTTTTTTGGTTATCATATAATTTTGTACATCTCTTAATAACAACCCCTAGTGGGTGCGCCGTCCATTCAAATTCATTTTTCAAAACAAAGTTCATACTTTCTGAATTATTGGTTGTAAACAGATCATTAATTACATGTAAATTTAAAGGTTTATAAACATTATATAATTTTAATTTTGAAGATGACATATAATCTGAAAATTTGTTTAAATTATTATATTGACTATATTGAATTATATTTAAAAATTTTAAATCAAAGTCTTCATCTATTTTAGCAAAAAAAAAGCCCATCATTATCGAAAATTTTTTTAACAATGCTATCCTTAAGGTTTTGTTGCAACCTTGTTTATCGGTAAGGAAAGCTATGAAAGTGGTTTGGGAATACCTTTTAATAAATCCTCCGAAACCGAATCGATTGTTGAAGTTTCTGGGTGCACAATAATTGGTTGGTATAATTAAATTGTTGTTATTTTCAAATTGGTAAGGAAGAGATTTTATTTTCAATAATAAATCAAAATATATATTGCTCATTATAATAAATAATTCAAAAATACAATCGCATTTTATATAGTCATTTGAGAACAACCGAAGTTTCAAGAAGCAGGAAGCAACAAAAGGGAAAAAAAGGGAATGGCTCAAACGGCAGAAAGCAGCTGAAGTAAAGTTTATGGGTCATATAATAAATTAAAAGTGCACGCAGCTCCAGGGATAAAATAATAACAACATTTAAGTGTTCAAAATAACATTTTAGGAACTGCTAGTATTTAAACTAAGTCAGGCAACACTTTGGTAAACACTTGGGTATATTAAAAAAAAATTAAAAAAGTGTACCATCGGGAGTAGAACCGGGGCACGATTGGGCTGGAGAGACGAACTCTAGCCACTCGGCAACACGAGTTATAAATTAAAGAGTCACAATTCATCTATTTATAATAACATTCCGAACTAACATTTGGGCTTTATTTATCTATATTTTAACAGAAATTATAAGTTAGAGAATGTAATTTCGCAAATGAAATAATTGAATTAGTTTTATAATATTAGATTGGTCTATTATAATTAATAAATTTGTAAGAATTCATATATGATATCTCTTATAGTTATTTAAATTTTAAAATTGCAATTATTTGAAAACTAAAAGAGTTAGACAAAATTGAATAACATATTTGGAATCCTCATAAAATTTTACATAAGAAAACCATCATTTTAATATAATTAATATGTCGCAAAGCGTTTTTACTATTCGGTGTAAAATGAACTCGTGTAAAAGCCTATTCGGTGTAAAATGAACTCGTGTAAAAGGTCATTTTACACGAGTTCATTTTACACCGAATAGACCTGCCCGTTTAAAAAGCCCCACATTAGTATCATGGCTTTGTTGTATCTATTAACATTAACAACGCAGAAATTCCAAAATTTTACTTGTTTGAGTTCACTTTGTTCCTCCGCATGTTGGGAGAAGCCGATTGAGCTCATTTGAGGAGAAAAGAAACAAAATGCATTATTTTGAGAATTATTCATTTTTAAAATTAGGAATTTTTTTCGAGGTGAGTTGCAGAAAAAAAATTTTTTCTTTTTTTTATTTGAACTTTTTCAAATAGAGGGGGGGGGGGGTAAAAATGGTAAAGATTTCAGTTCAAAATATGGCTAATTTTGCCAAAAATTTTGAACTGTAATTCTTACAAATTATTAAACACTGAAGAATATGATATTTAATGTTAAACTAACACACCGAATAGTAAAAATGCTTTGAAATAAAGTTACTTATTTAAATAATGGTTTTTTAATGTAGAATTTTATGAGGATTACAAATTTGTTAATCAATTTTGTCTAATTTAGTTTTTGATATGCGATAAACCAATGATTTTGAATTCTTACAAAGCTATTAATTAGCTAATCTAACATTCTACAAGAAATTTGATTAATTTACAAATTTCCATTTTCTTTCTTATTATTTCTGCTTTAATATACCAGGCACGATTCTAGATCCCAGGGAGCATTGCCCCCCCCTCCCTTAAAGTTTTTGATTGCCCCTCCCAAACTAAATTTACCCCCCCCCCCCCCCCCCCCAAATACGTCTAAATTTTATTTTTTCTTCCACATAATATAATTGAATTTGCTCCGCCAAAAATATCTAAAAAATATTATTTTAAAAATAGCCAGAGAGATCATACTAACACAAAAATTATTTCTGTTGTAGATATATAGAAAAATTTAATTTTACAGAAAGTTTTATATTTGTGAAAGCAATACATAAATCTGATGTCTAGAAATTTCTCACTTGTCACAATCTTTTGTTAGAATGTAATCTAAAACCAAAGAACATGATCGCACAATGCTACGATGGGGCGAACGTAAAGCCTGGGGATAAAGGTGGTGTTCAAGTGTTTCTAAGCAAAATAGCTGGAGACCATGCCCCGTATATTCACTGCTTTAACCACCGATTGCATCTTGTTGTAAAAGATTGTCTTGAAATTTTAAGTGAAGGGAAAATTTTTTTTAATATTTTTTCTTCCCTTTATAAATTTTTTAACATGATGCAATCAAGGAAGTTAGTGAATGCGGGACCATACCCCGGCTGTTGCCCCACGGTGGTGTGGTCACTATCACGCCATTGTTTTATTTTTTAAAATTACATAAAAATATTAAATACTCTTTTGAAAATTAAAAATAAATTTTTTTATATTTTCAGGTCACAGGGCCGAATCGTCGGGGTTTTTTGACCATATTTATAATCTTCAATTTATTTTTTTGTATTTATCATTTGAAAAATTATTTTATTTATTAAAATAATTAATGATCAATTTCAATGCAAAACGATTTATGTTTCTAATCCTTTTGATTTATACAATTGTTGGTTAGAAATTAAACAATTAAGAAATACAAATACATTCGAAGATTTATTCATAAACTGTTTTGATATATATAATACTTTTTTAAATGACAATAATTTCTCCATGAATAAAAGAAAAACTAAACCTAAAGATTTTTCTGATTTTTATTTATTTTCTACTCATAAGTTTGAAAATAATTTAAATATTAATGATGAATTAAAAAGTATTTATCTTAAGATTTCTGATATATTTATTAATTCTTTCTGATAATAGATTTTTTACCGATAATATTTATTTAGAATCTTTAGATCCTTTATAAATTTGATTATCCTTTTTTTAGATATAAATAAATTAGAGTCTCTTTTAAAAATAAGTAATATTGATAAAAATTCATGTTACTAATGATTTTGTTAAATTTTTATATGATTACAAAGATGTGTTTCCTAATCTATTTAACATTTTTTTTTATAAGTTTGTTATTTGGCTCTTCAACGTCGAGTTGTGAGACCACGTTTTCTTCTTTAAGAAGGATAATAACTTCTAATAGGCTGGCAAGTAGTGACCTGCGTAAAGATGATTTGGTTCTTCTAGGACTCGAAAAATCATTAACTGGGGCGTTGAATTATGATGAATTTTATAATTTAATCAAAACAACCTCTAGCATAAAATTGTTAGATTAATACAATACACTGCTCATAACTGCTAATTTATTGCTTACTATTTTAAGACATGGTTGCAAGTTTTTTTTATGAGCATTTAACGTTTATGTTCATGTTTTATTTAATTTTTTACCCTAATATTAATTACTAGTTATATATAACCAGTGTTTTTTCATATATATTCTTCCAAATTAGCATTTTTATACAATTTGTGTTCATGATAATCAATCTTATTTTACTATTCATTTTCTAAAATCCAAAGCTTTATATAATTCATTTTTATCATTCATAAGTATCATATTTTTATTTTTTCATGCACATTGATACAAAATGATAATATTATACTTACAATTAATTTCCAAATCTCATATCTTTTTAAGCAATTGATATTAGTGAAAACAATTAATTTTAATTCACAAATCCAATTTATAAATGCAATTATTTTTTTTATTCTATGAATATAATAAATTAAATATAATAAATTACTATTAATTTGTTAAAAATAAAAATTTGAACATGGATTCAAATGGTGTACATGTATATTTTTTGCCGTGACCGAAGGCGGCAAATTTTTTTTTGCCCCCCCCTCCCCCCCCCCCCCCTTAAAGTGGTAAAGCTAGAATCGGGCCTGTATTATACGTAAATAAAGATTAATGTTATTTCGGAAATTTTAATATAAATAGAAGAATTGTGAGTCATAAACTAAAAGCATGTGTTTCCTAGAGGACTGAAGTGATTCTCTCTTACTGAAGCGCCTCGCTTCTAGTCCTGAGGCCCGATTCTAGCTTTTCCAATTTGGGGGGGGGGGGGAGCAAAAATATTTGTGGGAGGGCAGAAAAATTTTTTTTTCCTAAAAATTAATAGTAATTTATTATTTTCATAAAATAAAAAATGATTGCGTTTATTAATTGTTGTGAATTATTAATTGTTTGCACTAATATCAATTGCTTAAAAAGATATGAGATTCAGAAATTAATTGTAAGTATAATATCCTTTGGTATCAATGCCATGAAAAACAAAAATATGATGTATATGAATGATAAAATAAATTATATAAACTTTGGATTTTAGAAAATGAATAGTTTAATACGATTGATTTATTATGAAAACCATTGGCGTAGGAGAGGGGGGGGGGGTTTGGGGATGAAACCCCTCCAAGCATGCCATATCCCCACCCAAATTAAAAATTTTTATTGCATACCCCCCCCCCCCCCCCTCCCCTTCAAAGCTTTACAACTTGCTACGCCCTTGATGAAAACATATTGTATAAGTATGCTAATTTGGAAGAATATATATGAATAAACACTTATATAACTAGTAATTAATATTATGGTAAAAAATTAAATAAAACGAAAACATAAACGTTTCTGCGCATAATTAAAATTTGCAACCATGTCTTAAAATAGTAAGTAATAATTAGCTGATTATGAGCAGTGTATTGTATTAATCTAACAATTTTATGCTAGAGGTTGTTTTGATTAAATTAAAAAATTCATCAAGTTTTAACGCCCCAGTTAATGATTTTTCGTGTCCTAGAAGAACCAAATCACCTTTAGGCAGGTCACTACTTGCCAGCCGACTAGAAGTTTTTATCCGTTTTAAAGAAGAAAATGTGGCCTCACAACTCGACGTTGGAGAGCCAAATAACAAACTTATAGAGAAATTGTTAAATAAGTTAGGAAACGCATCTTTGTAATCATATAAAAATTTAACAAAATCATTAGTAACACATTCTTTGTAATTATTAAGTTTTTTTATTAAATTTTTTTTTGCTACGTCAATTTCTTTAAATAATGAATTTTTATCGATAGGGGAGACGGGGGATTGCGGCCAGGTAAAATTCAAAGTCTTCTAGAAAATGAAATGCTAGGACAAAAAATTTTATACCAAATTATAGATGCAGGGCACCTTTCTTTACAATAAAATTTTTTCAAAAAAATTGAATCAGTTTGGAGTTATTTAAATTTTAATAAAAATAAAAAAATGGTGTAAATCGGTCAGGCATGGGGCATTACGGCCATTTGGTAGGGGCAATTCGGCCACCTCTATTTATTTCATTTAAAAGACAATATGGTTTTTTAAAATATCTTTGGCGGAGTGAACTTTGCTTTGGGAAATTTTAAAACTTTTTTAAATACCGGAAATCAGCTGTTCCTATTGTTACTGCGCATTTCAAAGACTGCTTACAATTATTTATTCAAATTTTTACAAAATATTTAAAGTTAATTATGATAAACAAATATGACAAACATATAAAGTATCATGCTGGGCACAAGATGAGTGTGCCCAACCTTCACATCCTCGGCATTGAAGCCAATCTTCTTTGTTAGATCGTGCGTAATATGATTTTTGCAAACTATGCAATTATTTTTTTTTAATTTTTTCTTAGGAGACATCTTCGTAAATATAGTGGATTTCATTATTTTCCCTTTACTCTTTCTAATTATATATTTTGGGATAGGAATTATTTTTTCTAGTAGTGAATTAGCCTTTGAAGTTGATTCTATTATAGAATTATCATTTGATTCACAGGCTTGTGAAGTTGATGGTAAATTTTCCATTCCTACCTCAATTTTCTCATTAGTAGTAATATCATTATGTATTTTAGTGTATTTGTCAATAATATAATCATCATCCCCAAATATTTGTGGATTGTAAGGATGTATTCCGCTTGCTCTAAATCCACTGCAAATATTCTTAATGTTCACCGATATATTAAATCTAGCTAATAGCTGAAGGGACATCATAAATATCAAATTTGTAACCAGGTTTTGATTTCATAAGATTTTCTATGTAAGTTGAATAGGCTTTTTTGAGAGGTCCAAATAAGTCTAAGGGTTGTAATCTGTAGGATGTATGGGGTGGAATTGAAAGCAGAATAATTCCATTTGCTTCACAAAAATTAATTGCCATGATGGATCTATGAGCTACATAATTATCTAGAATAAGTAAGGTTTTGTTTTCTACAGAAGGTCTAGCACATTGTTTAAAATGTTCCAAAAATATCATAAATGAATCAACATTCATCCATCTATTGCCTGTGGCTACTCCTATGCACCTTGAAGGACCACCTCTTAGGAAATGGTCCTTAAATTTTTTTCTGGGAAAAAGGAATATGGGTGGTAGACAGTTTCCTGTTGCATTAATGGATAATGCAACATTTACTAAAGATCCCTTTTCAGCAGTGGTCAAGCACTTTTGCTTACTCCCTTTAAATGCAAACACTTTGCTGGTAGCTTGAACTGTTACAAAGCCAGATTCATCCATATTATATATTGAATGGGGCTGTATTTGATATCTAAATTATATTATAAATAACTTTACCTCTCTAAAATTTCATCATATAGTTTAAAAACAATCCCACTTTTTCCTTGGAGAAGCCTTCAGCCCTGGCCATAGAAGTGGCCTCAGGGGTCCTGAGAGAAATTTCAGGATTTATTTTTCTGAATTGTTCAAGCCAGTCATTACCAGCCATGCCAGCATTTTTCCAGGAATCAGGCATTTTAATATTTAGTTTTAGTGCCACTTGGTAGACAATTACTCTAACCTTAAAAATAAAATTATAAAATATACTTGTTTAATGTTAAATCCTAAAAATATTGACCCACATTTTAATATATATGTTAATATTTACTGTTCCATATTATTAAATATAGGCATTCTGCCACAAGATTTTGGGTCTTTATTTTTTTAAAAATCTACGCAAATTTGTTCTAAAAATATCTAAAATCCTTGATATCATAGATACACACTTTCCCTAAAAATAAAATAATTTATTTTACTTGATTTATCAGGTCCATGACTTTAGAATAATCACATAATTTTTTTGTCTTTTTTAATTTATAATTTCTCACCATGTAAATTTTTCAAATCAAAAATATTAAATGAAAATTAAATGATAATGTGGCCGATTTGCCCCCGGCCGCAATGCCCCACTAAAAGTAAACTCTAAATTTTTAAAATTAAACATATTTAATTAAATTTTTATCATGTAAAACTTATATCATTGTAATGCTAGATGTTTTTTTAACTAAAAAATATTAAGTTTATTATTTTATATATAGTAAAAAAAAAATTAGACGAAAAACAATGACCCTAAAAATATCGTTAAAAACTCCAAATTTTTTTTTAAATAACTTTTTTAAAATAAATTTTTTCTTAATAAAAATTTATTGTATGCTCAATAATTACTAAAAGGAATATTTGATAAAAATTTAGATTTTTTGAATTATATTTGACTGAAATATAGCAAGTGGCCTATTTGCCCCATCGGCCGTAATGCCCCAGTCTCCCCTATTACTTATTTTTAAAAGAGGCTCTAATTTTCTATCTAAAAAAAAGGATTATCAAATTTATAAAGGGAATCTAAAGATTCTAAATAAATATTATCGGTAAAAAATCTATTATTAAAAGAATTAATAAATAAATCAATAATATTAAAAATTTATCATTAATATTTTAATTATTTGCAAACTTATGAGTAGAAAATATATAAAAATCAGAAAAATCTTTAGGTTTAGTTTTTCTTTTATCCATAATTAAATTATTGTCATTTAAAAAAGTATTATATATATCAAAACAGTTTTTAAATAAATCTCTAAATGTAATTGTATTTCTTAATTGTTTAATTTTTTAACAAACAATGGTGTATTAAATCGAAAGTTTTAGAAACATAAATCGTTTTGCATTGAAATTGATCATTAATTGTGTTTAATAAATAAAATAATTATTCAAATGATAAATACAAAAAAATAAATTGATGGTTATAATTATGGTCAAAAAACCCCGACGCTTCGGCCCTGTGACCTAAAGATATAAAAAAAATTTTATTTTTAATTTTTAAAAGAGTATTGAATTTTTTTATGTATTTATTTTTAAAAACAATGGCGTCGTAGTGACCACACCACCGATGGGGCAACAGCCGGGGTATGGTCCCGCATTCACTAACTACCTTGATTGCATCATGAAAAAATTATGAAGGGAAGGAAAAACATCACAAAAATCTTTCTCTTCACTTAAAATTTCAAGACAATCTTTTACAACAAGAATCGGTGGTTAAAGCAGTGAATATACGGGACATGGTGTCCAGCTTGCTTAGAAATACTTAAATATCACCTTTTTCTATACGTATTTTTTTTTTTTGGGGGGGGGGGGGGGGGGGGGGGGCAAAAATAAAAAATTATGTATTGGGGGGGGGGCAATGTCCCTCAAAAGGGGTCTAGAATCGTGCCTGCTAGTCCTTGAGGCTACAATTTTTATATATATATCAATATACCCAAGTGTTGCCTGAGTTCGGGTAAAAATATTTTAGCAGTCCCGAAATGTTATTTATTATAATTTAAATGTAGTTAAAAAATTTTTTAACATTAATTTTTTTGTCTTACTACAAAACTTATGGTTGCACAATGTTATACAATTAAATTTAATTTATAAAAATATCTTTTCTAGGAAACTTAATATGTTCACTGGTAGTTTTAGGCATCTTATACTCATTTGATTTAGCTAATTTTTTAAATGCTTAATTAATGAGTTTATTTATTTTTTCAATCACATTTTAAAATTTGTTATTTAATTATTTAATATTTAAAGACCTAAATGTGATGAGTAGGAACTTACATATATAGTGGTTTTTCAAATAAAAGAATTTTGCCCCTGAAGCCTAAATATATGAACAATTGTCACTGAACAAAAAGAAATTTTCACTATTATAAAAACAATTTTGTTTATTTATATATCAAAATTTAAATATAAATTTCAGATATAAAATAAAAACATCATATGTATTTACAAATAATAGTGTGAATGATCATTAATTATTTGGCAATTTAATGGTTTATAACATTATTATGGCTCTAAAGATACCGCGTTTACGTCGCAGAGCCAATGTTTTGTATGGAATACTAATAGTATTACTTTTTTCTCCCCTTATTTCGTTGACACAATAATTCTATGAAACATAATATTATTATTTAATTTTAAATATGACAAA
The DNA here is from genome assembly GCA_030555515.1 of Acutogordius australiensis. Classification (NCBI taxonomy): domain Eukaryota; kingdom Metazoa; phylum Nematomorpha; class Gordioida; order Gordea; family Gordiidae; genus Acutogordius; species Acutogordius australiensis. Next base: position 28,692,327 of record CM060244.1, on the reverse strand, counting down.
TAATTGGAAAATTTGTTACATTGACAATATTGAATTATATGTAAAAATTTTAAACCAATATCCTCATCTGTTTTAGCAAAAATTAGCCAACATTATCAAAATTTTTAAACAATCAATATTAAGGTTTTGTTGCAACTTTTCTTATCGATAGGGTATAAGCTATTAAAATTTATATCAAAAGCAAAATGCATAATTAATAGCCTGTGTTAAGGATAACTCTTAGTCTGTTTTTAAAAACTATATTATTTATATTAACTGTATTTTTTTTTCAAGAGATTCTTGCATTTTAAAAAATAAAGTTTAAAAAGTTTTTATATAAGACCTAGAGTTTAAATAGGTCCTCCAAAATAGGATGTGACTTAGTTTTTATTATTTTATTCAAAAAAATCAACCGCTGAGACACATAATTGACCTAAGTTGTAAGTTTTATTAACACAAAGTATAAGGGGTTTTGTGATAAAATATCTTTAATTAATTAAATTACACAGTGGGCATAAATCCTGATTTTTGTTAATGTTTTAAAACTCTGACATAATTTTGGTACTTAATTTGGTTTATCATTTGTTGTCTAAGAAATTATACTTTTTCCTGATTTACTTTTAATATTACACAGGTCAACAAATTTTTGAGAGTTATGAGCTAACTACGGAGATCAAACCTGCCATCTTAGGGATTTTCAAATCCGTTTACCGTTTTTTCTAATCAAACTTAGTTAGTCAGCTATAAACATCGAAAATTTTAGAAAATGCCAACAAAATAAAAAAGATTTAAAAACAAAAATAAATTGAATTTTTTTTTCTCATTACATTAGCTAAACTATTAAATTTTCCAAATAAACTTTTATTAAAATCTGATAATATGTCATGTCGTATTTAAGTTTGGACGCGAAATATTTTGTATTATCTAAATGCTAATGTAAGCGCCTGATATACTAAAGAATTTTTTTTCTCATTATTTGAGATGATAAATGTAAGTTACAAGGAATTTTTATATGAAAAAAAGATTCTTTAATTTTTTCTTGGGTATTTTCGATCTGTCAATTTGGTCAAAAAAGGCCATTTTTCGATATGGACGGATGTAAGGAGCCGAAGCCGGAAGAAATATAAGAAAAAGGAAATATATAGATGAAATAAGGCCATCATGGAGATATAATCTTTTATGTTTTTCTAAAATTCACGGTTGCGCCATTGAAATTTGTTGACCTGTGTTATAAACTTAATGTTATGGGGAATTTAGAATTAAAAATGTTATAAGATTTAACACCCAACCTAACTTTTTCTCTGACACTAGCTAACAATACACATTGCTTAGTCCTAAGGTCCAACATTTATAGTTAAATTACCATGAGGCACATACTTCTTTGGATCAACATCTACGCCTATTTATTCGACCACAAAAGCTAACATGAATTTTGAAATTGCATTTATTTAACAACTAAAAAAGCTAGACAAAATTGAATAACAAATTTAATATCCTCATAAATTTTTACATTAAAAAACTATATAAACTAGGTATTTATATTGCAAAGCATTTATACTAATCGGTGTAAAATGGACTCGTAACACGAGTTCATTTTACACCGAATAGACCTGTTCTGTCGGTTAATTAATAACTTATCGCCTTAATGCTTTTAAGGTATGGTAGTAGTTTAAGTTTAGAGGCGATTTATAAATACAAACGAGGAATTTATATCTTTGACGATTTTAAAGTTGACAATTTTTTAGTGTGACAAAATGTTGCCAAATTAATTTTAAGCAAACTAATTTTTGACAAAATGTTGCGAAATTAATTTTTAGCAAACTATTTGACAAAATGTTGCGAAATTAATTTTTAGCAAACTAATTTTTGTCAATATATTTGGGTAAGATCTCACTTGACAATTTTAAAGGTGATTTCAATAAAATTTTTTAGCGGAAAAGAAATGTCACGGAATTAATTTTTAATCAAGCAAATAAATTTGTATCAATGCTTTTTGGTCAATGCAAACGAAATGTCGCGGAATTAATTTTTAAGCAAATTTTTATCGATATTTTTGGGTCCAAGCTTATTTGACGATTTTAGATGGGTATTAAATAAATGCACTAGTAAATTTTCGATCAGGCAAACAAATTTTTATTGATATTTGGTCAATGAGGCTCATTTAACGATTTTACAGGTGTTTCAATAAATTTTTAATGCGTGAATGTCGCGAAATCAACTTTTAATCGAGCAAAAGATTTTTATTGATATTTTTTGGTCAATGAGGCTCATTTGACGATTCCACAGGTGTTATAAATTTTCTTAGTGCTAAGCGAATCAATTCTTAATCATGCAAACAAATTTTTATTGATATTTTTGGGTCAGTCAAGCTCATTTGATGATTTAACAGGTATTCAATAAATTTTTATAATGCGAAAGTAATGGCACAAAAATGTCGTGGAATCAATTTTTAATCGAGCAAACCCATTTTTGTCAATATCTTTGGGTCAGTTAGGCTAATTTAACAATTTTACCGGCGTTTTTAATAATTTTAGTTAGTGGGATAGAAATGTTACTAAAATGTCGTAATCAATTTTAAATCAAGAAAACAAATTTTTATCGATATTTTTTGGTCAATGAGCATTTGGAGATGGTGTTTTTAGAAAATTTCCTTAGTGCGAGAGAAATGTCGCGAATGAATTTTTAATCAAGCTAACGAATATGAATATTTTTGGGTCAATCTATATAAGATTTTACAGGTGATTTCAATAAATTTAATTAGTTAAAGAAATGTCGTAAAATCAACTTTAAATCAAGCAAACCAATTTTTATTATTTAATCAATGAGACTTATTTGACGATTTTGCAGGTGTTTTTAAATTTTCAGTGCGAAAGAGAGGTCACCAAAATGTCGTGTAATTAATTTTTAATCAAGCAGACCAGTTTTAACATTAAAAATGTTTTTCCAGATGCACTTATTAAAAAATCAATATTTTTGAATTTCCCGGTAAAGGGGTTGAATGATATATTATTAAACTTGCCTCCACAACATGTTTGGTAGCACACTAAATTCGCAATCTTTAACAGCTTTCTGTTATAGGCGATCATAGGGTAATTTGTCAAAAAAAATTTGTTGTGCTTTTTGTTTTTGCATTAAAAGATATACTCTAGGCTTATTAAAATTAGGTGGCACTGTCCAAAACAGCCATTGTATTTGGGATTATCAAACACAAAGTGTTTTAAATAATTTTTTATTTGCCTAGTTAGAGGGACATTTTAAACAGCAATCGACGGTAAAACGACCGTCATTTAAAATATATATTTTTTATCAACCCTGATTATCCTAACTGACTGGTCACCAGAAATAGTGGGTTTTAAAGTTTTTAAATGGTCAAAACTTATTAGTATCAGCCTATAATAATCTAACTCCTTCCTCGTTAAGGAATTCCTATTTTTTAGGCAAAATCGTTTTTGATTTTGGGCATACTTTTAAACGCGGGCGAGACACAGGTGCATTTTACTTTATCAAAACACGCCTTTGGGGGGCTTAAACATATTCCATAAATTTTAAACAAAGTAATTTTATATAAATATAATTTTCTGGGGCAAATTTATTAACAGGTGGCTAGGCAAAAAAAATCTATAACAAATTTTCCTTTCTCTACATTTTTAAAAGGCGTTTTCTAGTCGATGGAGAGTTGAACATTAGTAAGTTATTTCGATTAAACTTTACATAAAAAAAATGGGGCACCCATTTTCTAGTTTTCGTCAAAAAACTAGAATTTCCAATTTTCTTTCTATGATACATTAATTGGTTAATAATGATTTATTTTCTGCTTTTTATGCACAGAGAATGAAAAAAGCTTTTAACATTTTTACTTAGAATTTAAATTTCTATCAAATTTTTTTATGGTATAATACTTCGATTATTAATATGTGTATCAGCAATATCTTGACTTGGTCCGTGTCCTACGCCCCTAAGCAAATGCTTTAAAATTTAAAACAAAAATATACTATATATTAAAGCTTACCAAAAAAATATATTTTTACCAATATTATTGTTGTAATATTGTTTTATATTTATATAATTATAAATGTATAATTTAATTAATAAACTAATACTAATTATGTCCACATGTTTTGGTGTTGCACTAAATATCGTAATATTAAATGTAATTTTTGCGAGCGATTATAGTGTTATTGTTTAATAAAAATTATAGGCTATTTTTTAAGTTAATGTTAAAATCGATTTTGTTGAAACAATGTTATATGCTAATATACGAGTTATTTAAAAAATTTATATTGTTAAGAAAAAATGTTGATAACGCTTTAAATATGTTAAAAATATAGATGGATCTTTAAAGACATAATTTTAACGCAGTCGGCTCCTCAAAAGAAATAAAAACCAGCACAAAAATCACGTCTAGAACATGGATTGATTTAACGGATTTTATATAAATCAATCGGCTAATGGAAAGTGTTTTTTCACACTGAAATTTAACATTAAATTTAGTTATTAAAGTTTTTACTTAATTTTAATACATTTAAGTTAATTAAAATCATTTAAAACCAAAAAAATTTTAAAAAATGCATTTACGAAGTTCAATACGCCAAAAAAGGATTAGCTTAAACTTATGTAAAAAAAAAGTTTAAATTGGTAAAACGCGAAAAATTAAAGTATGATGAATGACAACTATATATACAATTTTAAGTTAATAATGTTAAAGATGTTATAAAGATTTTGTTACAAAATGTAACATTGTTAAAACAGAGTTAATTAATATATAAGTCGCCTGTAGGTATGTAGGGGTATTCTGTATTTTTTCGCACACGAAAATTTTTAACTAGCTAAATAAATGTAAAAAAATGTCAATTTTCTCCGAAAAAAAAAATTAAAGTAATTTTGATTATCCTAAATCATTTATAATTTTTGATAACTTACAAAGATAATAATTAAAAATATATTCTAAAAAATATTTTCAAGCCCTGGTCAGTTAAACTTACTTACCCACCGAAGTTTAATTATAATACCTTCCATTTTAAATATAAGACATTTGCGCATGCGCAAAAGGTTGCTCTTGAAAATCGTTGAAATGAGACGATATGAAAAGTGAAAAATACAAATTACGCTCATTTAGAAAAGGGAATTTTGGTAGGAAGAAAACTTAAAAACATCAGGTAAGTTTTTTTTTAATGTCGTGAATGTCCCTAATGGGCACATGCATCGTGTGCCCTTTGTACGTATGCTATAAATGTGGCAATTCAATTTTTTTGTTAAATTAAAATTTTCAATGAATTTATTGCTTAAATATATAAACTCAAAATTACCCGATATATAGCTCAAAATTAACCGACGCTACAATTAGTTTATATTTTTATCTGTAAAATCATATTTTATAAACCCAAATGAAACAAACAAAAGAGTTGTTGCATTAATTTTGGACTTCTGGTTTACGAAATATGGATTCTTAAAATTTGGGTATCACAATTACCTCAGTCTTCCCTATCACTGTTAAATAAATAAGATATGCTTTCCAAAATTTATGTGTTAAAAATTAATAATAAAATCAGGGTTGTTAGCATAATAAAATTTTAATTAAAATTTGTCATTTTCCTTGTAAAAAAAATTATTGTGGTTGTATGTGCCCGGCAACATTTTTAATGTTTTTATGTATACCTAAAAATAATTTTGGTTGAATTCTGGAGGACTGCCTAATGTTCGTTATATTTCTGTTTTAATCATAAATCTGGTAATAGGCAATAATGCTTATAGCGTGGACGGCATAAATTGCGGCTACCGAATTTTAATATTATAATGTAAATATCAGCCCACATTTTGATGTGTAATTCTTTAGATAGATTCCGTTCAGTTGCAGAATTTTATTCATGTGGCATATGAGCCACGACAGCAGGACTTAAATGATGCACCTGGGACACCAATTCCGGTTGACGGTACACATTAGATCCGCCCCTTCAAAATACAACGTCTAATTAAACGCTAGACTTCCCAACCAAAAATATTCTAAAGATGGTGCCAAATCATTTTTGTGTCATCATTTATTAAATATACCGTAACAGTCAGACAGAATTATAGTCATTTATAAAATATTTAAACTTTTTATAAAGCTCCTTTATCTCCCCTTTTCTTAGGTGTTCCACTTTCGTTTACCTTGCGCTAAGCATTTTTGTGAAGACATCAAATAAACTTCACTGTCATTATAGCTGCTGCATTCGTCGTTCAAGGAAGAGAAATTATTTTGCAGGCACGTATCCCTTCCTGTTCGCAATATATGCGCGACAAATACCTATTTAACAGCATCGCTAATGCAGGTTTGATAAAGCGAAAGTTATTCACATACTGGAAGTATAAAAAAGCCGCTAATTGGGTACATGAAATAAGTACCTATAATTTCTTTTAAAAAAATTCACATTTTTCAAACTTTGCTAATACGAAAGCAAAATTTTTGTTGATGATATCCATTCTAGAGATTTATATCCCAATTTTAGGATATGCGGTAATCATAACAAAAATAATATAGTTCATTAGCTTTTAAGACTTATTTCTTATAATTCCTTATTTAAATAACCAAAATTAAACACAGTTCTGGGCAACTTCCCGGCAACTTATTTAAAAAAGAAGTTATAAAATAATATGAGATGCTCAATAAAAACAGTTTTGCCATAACTTTTTACTAAAAGCAAGCCACAAAACTTGTATAAATCTATTCATTCCAAAAATGTGACAAATGTTTCCTAATATTTTTTTAAGGCGTTTATAGCCGCACATCCTCAAAAACAAGCTTCAAAAGAAGGCGGCAATATACCGGAAGACGAGTCACCCATAATAGCACATTTTCAATTGTATTATCCTGGTTATGAACCTCCGGCTACATATGCCAGTGATCACATAAGACCGGTTATTATATCCCGAGGTAACGTCACTGAGTTTTGTTTATTAAAAATACTTCCCATAGCGCCGGTCCGTCCATATAGGCAACTCAGGCAATGCTTGGGGGTGAGGGCCCCGTAACGCCAAATGTTTACCATAAAATGGGGATCTAAATGTTTTGATGAAGTTATTTAAAATTAAATATACAGAATCAATTCTCAAAATATATTTGAAAGAAATTTTAACCAGTTTTAATATACAATTTTTGATGTTGCTGCTAAGTTATCTACTAACTCTGATGCATTTTATTAGTCATGTAGGGGCGGCAAATTGATTAACTAGAGCGAGTAAAGATCAGGCCGGGTAGGTTTTCTTTGCTTAGTTCTACTATTTTTTGCAAATTTATACAACAGATTTGGGTTTTCCCTATTTTTTTCCTCAAGTTGAAGGGGCGCTATACACATTAAAATTTAAACTGGGTCGTAATATCCTGCCCGCCCGACATGTATTTTGACTTATACCCGGCCAGCCTGAACCTGCGATTGTCCGAATCTTTTTTTGGCTCGGCTCAAAATAATACGGCAAACTTTTATTCAATCTATTTTTTTCCTAAATTATCAATAAAATACAGTGTGCCGAAGTAAGACCATTTATTATAAATAAAATTGCTAAAGTTAATCCTTCTTAATAATAGCTAAAATAAATAAGGCAATAATAAAAAACCTGAAAACACCAACATTGAAAATGTTTTATTCCACAGGTCAACAAATATTTATGTCAGAAACGAGATTATTATGAAAACATAAAAGAATGCATCCCCATGATGGCCTAACCTCATATATGTTTTTTTTTTAGATTCTTCCGTCTTTGGCTCCTTAAATCCGTCCATACGAAAAATGGCCTTTTTGGACCATATTGACAGATCTAAATATACCTTATAAAGAAAAAATTTAAAAATCTTTATTGCATATTAAAATCCCTTGTAACTTATATTTTTAATCACAAATAATGGAAAATTTTTCTTATTAATTTATCAAGCTTTTACATCGGCATTTAGATAATACAAAATATTTTGCGTCTAAACTTAAATACGACACGATATATTATCCGTTTTTAATGAAAATATTATTTCAAGTTTAAATTTAACAGTTTAACTATTGTAAATATGCAAAAATATTTCAATTTATTTTTGTTTTTGAATCTTTTTGGTTTTTTAACCTTTTTTTCTAAAAAATTCAATGTTTATAACTGACTAACTAAGTTTGATTAGGAAAAACGGTAAACGGATTTGATAATCCCTAAGATGGCAGGTTTGATCTCTGTAGTTAACCCATAACTCTCAAAAAATTGAAGTTTTCGGCCCATATTTGGTCTCCAAGAATTTCAGTCATTTCCGATTAGCATTTATTACACAGGTCAACAAATATCAATGTCAGAAACGTGAATTTTATGAAAACATAAAAGAATGCATCCCCAAGATGGCCTAATCTCATATATATTTTTCGTTTTTCTTAGTTTCTTCCGGCTTTGGCTCCTTAGATCCATCTATAACGAAAAATGGCCTTTTTTGACCAAATTGACAGATCTAATAAGAAGAAAAAATTTGAAAATCTATTTCGCATATGAAAATTCTTTGTAACTTATATTTTTAATCACAAATAATGAAAAAAAAAATTTTATTAATGTATCAAGCTCTTACATCGCATTTAGATAATACAAAATAATTCGCGTCCAAACTTAAATACGACACAATATATTATCGGTTTATAATGAAAATATTATTTGAAGTTTGAATTTAACAGTTTAATTATTGTGAATATGCATAAATAAAATTTCAATTTATTTTTGTTATTGAATCTTATTTGGTTTTTTGACCTTTTTTTTTTAAATTTTTAATGTTTATAACTGACTAACTAAGTTTGATTAGGAGAAACGGTAAACAGATTTGATATTACCTAAGATGGCAGGTTTGATCTCTGTAGTTAACTCATAACTCTCAAAAAATTGCTGGCCTGTTTTATTGCTGGATCAAATGGTGAGATTATTTAATTGTTAGTCCAAGCTGTCTCAAGTTGAAAACAGTGAGCCACAAAACTGTGGCTCATTTTCTGCTCCCATGGAGAAGAGAGTGAGCCATAGAGCCAAAATATATATGTCCCGCTAAAAAAAGGGCAAAAAAAACTCGATAAATAGGGCTCAAAAAAACGCCCCGAAAAGCATATTAATTTTCTACAATTTACAAAATTTTTAATATTGTAATTTTAAAATTGTAAGAAAATTTACCTCGACCGGAGTTAATATATAAATCTTCTAAGCATAGTAGGGGAGAGCGGGGCGAGGTGGCAAATAGGGCGAAGTAATTTTTTCAAATATTTTGGGCACTGTAAAATTTAATTGGTTGAAAATGGGTTCTAAAATATATTTTGATAAGCATAACCTGAAATTGAGAAAAAAATTTAAAAGACCTCTTATTAAAAAAATAGGGTAAATTATCTGTTTTTTGGGCACTTTTTATCGAAAAAACTTTTAAATTGTTTTTACGCTTAGTCAAAATATCAATTAAATTATTAACTAAAATAGGTTTTTTTTATTAAAAAAAAGCGTTATTTAACTATTCTAAATGTTAAGCCTCCTAGAAACGCCAAACTATTAGAAATATATCGATTTAACATATTTAAGAGGGTGTAGGGCTATGTAATTGGGGGTCAGGTGGTTTTTTTTATCATATGTTCTTTTGAGAAACTATAAGCGAAAAACGTGTTTACCAAACGGAAATGCTATACAATTAGCTTTTTTTGGGAAGGGGGTGGAAAAATTTGCTCGTTGCCCTAATATCTAGTAATCTATTATATTTTTATAATCTAATGGAAACAAATTTAAAAAGAATGAGAATTGTTCCTTCCTATTGTTAACGAGTAAAAGGGGAAAAACTTAAAAATCATCTAAATAAACATTTATCATGATATATGTTTTAATTTTCTTATTTGAAAATGTTTAATGACCCCTTATATATTATTTCTTGTTTATGAACTCATTTGTCAACCAACCATCTCGCCCCCTTTATTAACCACTTCGCCTCGTTGTTGGGGCGAAGTGGCGGAAAAAAATGATTTTTTTGACTCGAAATATCTGTAAAAATATAACAGTATAAAATAAAGTTGTATATGATTTAAATACAGTATTAAAATACCTATCCTTTGAGATATACAATGATTGAATCAATTATTTAAAAAAAAGTTATGAAGATATTGAAAAAACAACCATCTCGCCCCGCTCTCCCCTACATTAATTATATTTTAAAAAAATCGTTTAGTAATTTATTTCTAAAATATGCAGTGGGGCAGCCAAGCATATTTAGAATAAATTGGGTCGGGCTGTATTTTAATTAGGTAACTCTGGAGGCCTTAAAGGATTACGGCAAAGCTTGACCTTATTTGGCCCATATCAATAATAAATGTGCTGCCTTTTAAGTTCTATTTCATGCCCCTTACACAGCTTAAACCAGGCCGTGTATTACTGCCCGGCCCACCAGACATATTTAGGCCCATCCGAAATGTTTTTCATTTTAGGCCCGGCCCGAACAAAAAAATACAGCCTGGAATTTATATATTGCAGGTTCTAAATATTTTGCTTTAAAATTTACGATAAAACATAGTAGAAGTAAGACCATTTATAGCTTAATTAAAAATTTACTTCTTATTAAATATCAAGAAAAAAAAAGAAAAAAAAAAACAACAAACCCCCCCAACCCCACCACACCCCCGCCAAGCCCCCCGGGGGGGGGGGGGCCCCCCCGGGGCGCGGGCCGGGGGAATTTTTTTTTTAATTTTCCGTTCCGAAATCATTAATATTTTTAAAAAATTTTAAAATTTTATATTGTATTTTTAATTCAATTTTAAATTCAATTTAAATTCGAAATATATTTAACTTCGCCATAGTTTAACTCTATAGGGAAATTGAAAAATTCATTTCGGCAAAATGAATGGGGACTCAAAATTCGACAGGCACGTTTTAGGTGTCAAAATTCAATTTTTTAATAAGAAAGGTAATTCGATTAGATTGTGGAGATTATGCAACTTTGAACCGCGCTCAAAATCATTTACATATTTGTGCAAAATATGGTAATAGAACCAATAATATCTATTCAATCACAACAGATAATGGTGCAAATTATTAAGCCTCAAACTTAGTATTAAAGGATACATACGAACCTGATACACCACCCGTAATAAATGAAAACAAATTAGATTATAATATTTAAATTTAATGCTAAAAAAATTTTGGCCCCTAGGATTTTTTCTAAGAAAAGGGGGTTTCTGTATATGCCCCTTTTCTTTAAGCAGGAAAAGGGGTTTTACTTTTACATGCCCATAAATTGATATGATTGGCAAAAATATACAAAAAAAATATTAAAAAAGTATTCTTTTCTTTTTACTAGGTCTGAAGCTTTCTTTTTAGGATAAGAGTATACGGCCTAATCATTAAGCCTCAAATAGTTTGAACATTTGTATATCTTACCAAATAAAAAAATTTGATAAATGTGTATTAAAAATAATAAAGGAAAGGGGTGCAATATAAATGCAATATGTGTATATGAAAACCTTAAAGCACCATGGGCAATGCCTTTGGTAATATACCTCTTTATAGTAATTTAAGTAATAACAAACCGCTTTGCTTAAAAAAGTTATATGGCAGAAACTGGAAAAGGCCATTATTATTTTATGTTACCATTGAAGGGGGAAGTTTAGGGGTGGGTCTAAATGCAAATACCCAAAACGCAAATACCGGAAGTCATCAATCATTTTAAATTTTTGTGTTTTTTATTGTGGTATTTGCGTTTTAGTAATTTGACAGAAAACGCAAAGGCCGGCATCATTAATCATTTTTGGCGGGAAAAATAACTTTTTTTCTTATATTTGGCTTAAATTGTTTTCGGTGTCTTTTTGATGTTAAAATGTAAGTTACACCCGGGCCTTTGTGTTGACTAACTTTTTTTAATTTTTTACACCTGGGCCTTTGCGTTTCAGACTAAATTTTTTTTGAATATTTTGTTTTTAATCGACATTCGACATACCTTTAATGTTCAAAAAAATTTACACGCCTTTGCGTTTTAGACTAAATTTTTTTAATATTTTTTACACCTGGGCCTTTGCGTATCAGACTAAATTTTTTTAAATATTTTTTACACCTGGGCCTTTGCGTTTCAGACTAATTTTTTTTTAATATTTTAAGCACCTGGGCCTTTACGTTTCAGACTAAATTTTTTTTTAAATATTTTTTACACCTGGGTCTTGCGTTTCAGACTAAATTTTAAATATTTTGTTTTTAATCGACATTTTCGGCATACCTTTGATGTTTAAAAAAATTTTGTTACACCTGTGCCTTTGCGTTTCAGATTAAGAAATTATAATTTGTTTAGTTTAATAGGTAGATCGCCTACAATATCAGAAACAAAGATTATCCCTATAATTAAAGTATAAAAATATATGAAGGTCATTTTCATGTAACCTTCAAACTAGGTCATAAGGTCTAGAAAAATATTTTAGGTTTAATTGAAGGCCATAAATGACCCATTCTAAAACATTTGTTTTATTATGTTAAAGAGCTAAGTAGTTCTTCATAATTCTTGATCGGATTAAAAAAAATTTAGTCTGAAACGCAAAGGCCCAGTAACAAAAATTTTTTTAAACATCAAAGGTATGCCGAAAATTTCGATTAAAAACAAAATATTTATAAAAAAATAATCTGAAACGCAAAGGCCCAGATGTAAAAAATATTTAAAAAAAATTTAGTCTAAAACTCAAAGGCCCAGGTGTAACAAAAATTTTTTTTAAACATCAAAAGTATGCCGAAAATGTCAATTAAAAACAAAATATTCAAAAAAATTTAGTCTGAAACGCAAAGGCCCAGGTGTAACAAAAATTTTAACATCAAAAGGACACCGAAAACAATTTAAGCCAAATATAAAAAAAAAGTTATTTCCGCCAAAAATGATTAATGATGCGGACCGATTATATCGGAATTCAAGTTTTAATAATTACACTGGTCGACAAATAACAACTTTATGTCGGCGACCAATTATAAACATATATATTTTGATAGTGTTTTTTGAGTACATTCCGAATATCTTTTCTGTTTTTTTTGAATAGGTCTAATTTTTTACCTAGATGGGTTTAAAAGTACCAAAAACCTCAATATGTCCTATATTTATAGGCACTTTTCGTGCCTTTAAAATAAAAATAAATAATAGAAAAATATATATTACTATTGAAAAACTCTTATATTGTTATATAACTTTTTTAGAATTTACTTATTTCATTTACTTTTTTAAATATTTGATTTTAAAAAACTCAAAATTTCCAAAAAATACGCGTCTGAAAGTCTGTGCTTCAAAATTTTATATATTAAAAAAGGGGCTACTAAATACACTACACTACATCAAGCAAGATATGTAAGTGTGAAGGATTGGCATATAATGCCAGTATTAGTAGCAGCGCGTACTAAGCCACATTAGTACCCCTTTTTTAACATATAATATTTTGAAGCACAGAACTACATCAAGATATGTAAGTAAGTGAAGGGCCGGCAGATAATGCCAGTATTAGTAGCAGCACGCACTACAATCTTTAAGAGTTTAGTAGCCCCTTTTTTAATATATAAAATTTTGAAGCACAGACTTTCAGACGCGTATTTTTTGGAAATTTTGAGTTTTTTAAAATCAAATATTTAAAAAAGTAAATGAGATAAGTAAATTCTAAAAAAGTTATATAACAATATAAGAGTTTTTCAATAGTAATATATATTTTTCTATTATTTATTTTTATTTTAAAGGCACGAAAAGTGCCTATAAATATAGGACATATTGAGGTTTTTGGTACTTTTAAACCCATCTAGGTAAAAAATTAGACCTATTAAAAAAAACGGAAAAGATATTTGGAATGTGCTCAAAAAACTCTTTCAAAATATATATGTTTAAAATTGGTCGCCATTTTTTGTCGACCTGTGTTATTATTGGCATTGAGGTCAATGCATAAACTTTTTAAAATATAAGAATGAGGTATAGAGTCATATACTGCAGGAGCGAGAGCTTACGCGGGTCGCTATTTATTTTAACAATTATTTTAATTATGTGGTTGGCCGTGGTTCACTGCATTTTCATTAGCAGCATACAAAAACAGAAATAAAATTTTTTGTTTTCGTCAAAAATAAAAACACAAGTTCAAAAACATAGATAAAAACAATTAGGCAAAAACACAATCATATAAAAATGATACTAATTAAGGCTATAATTTGAATGTCAATTTGAAATAATTAATTGAATGCATTGATCTAGCAATGGATTGGACTTTTTCAGATGAAATTTGCAACAGTTTATATCGACTTGGCGATAATTGAAATTGAGGGAATACTCAGAGAAAATGTGAATGTTTTATGTTTCCCTATAAAATTTAAAAACTTATTTATATAAAAAGCGTTGTAGAAAGAAGGTGAAAAATATAATCTAAGTCAACTTCAAAAACAAAAAATAATAAAAACAAAAATTAAATAAAAAAAAATAGATAAAAAAACGAATTTTTAGATCAAAAAAACAACCTTGTCGAAAAACTAACAAAGACTAAAAACAACGTTGACAAAAAACCATTTTAACTGAGGATTCACTGACATTTTCCAAGAAAAAGGCATTAAAAATAAAAAATGCAATACTACGATAAATATGGGCCGGTTTTACAAATCTTATTTTGCCTAATTTTAACATAAAATGATTATTCGTGTACTATAAATAGTTTATTATTTTCGTAAAATTCTAAACAATGGGAATTCCTATCTAACAAACCGCGTTTTATCAATAGAGGCAATAATGCAAAATTTATCTGTTATTTACGTATTTTTCGGAAAATGAAAATAAAATTACCGCCTATCATACAATTGATATTACTTCTAAACTCTCTATTTTATTAATAATTTAGAAACATTCAGCATGCAATATAAATTTCGGGCCGTATTTGTAAATATGGGCCCCCAGGCCAAAAATTAAATTCCGGGCCGGGCTGAACCTGAATAAAATGTGTCGGGCGGGCCTGGCCAATCATAACCCGCTTTGAGCTCTAATATGCACACATTAATTACAAATTATTTTGATTAATTACGTATATTCTTTACTAATTACAAAAATTATTTTCTTAAGGGCGCGTTCAGACTCAATTCAAATTTTTAGAAATTTTATTTTTTTTTCAAAATTTTTTAACAACTTTTTTTTCAGAAAAACTATTTAAATGCTAATAAAAATTGACGACTTTTTGTAAAAAAAACGTTCAATGTCAAAAGGTAAAAATTTTAAAATTTTTCAAAAAAATGAACTGAATCTGAACGCGCCCTAAAGCCGCTCGGTGAAAAACTGAAAAGTATAAAATTTTTAAACCTGAATACCATAAATTTTTCAAATTTGTCAAAATCCTCAATTTTCTTTGCTTATTAAAAGTTACATAACATAAAAGATACATTCTATATATTTGTAAGTTAATTTACAATAATAATGAGTTGGAATTTTATTCTTTATTTTTATAAAAATAGACTCTTATAAATATTTTATTTTTGTTCAATGCAAAGTTTTAATAGTTTTGCACCAAATTTTAACAAAAAAAAAGACTTTATTAGAAAAAATTGGTAATTTTAAATATGGTAATATTAATAAAAATTGAAAACTGAAGTTTTCTGATTTAAAAATAAATATTCTAGAGATTCATATTTTTGAGCTCAAAATGGTGAGCTTATTCTTTAATTAGGAAAGGCAAAAAGCTAGTTTGTAACTCTGCAGAATGGTACTTTTTTGTCCTTATTTGTATATAGATATATTCTAACTAGGTCTGAAAAAGTAAATATAATACCAATTTTAATCTGAAAAAACTAAATTGTAAATTTGATTTTAATAAATGAAGAGTGCGAGCTTACCTCATACACTCCGCTATAAATAAAATTGATATTTAGTTCCTCGATGTAACCTTTCAAAAAATCAATAAGGTGAAAGCAAATGGATTTTAAATTTATAAAATACAAATTGTTTTTGTATATAGTCACTAATTTCATAAAAATATTACGAATTGGAGTTATTAATACACGATAATTGGAGAAACTTTCTTGATTGAATTAGCAAAAAAAATTTTAGTTTGCAATACAAAATATCCCGGCTTAATTTCGGGCCGAATTTAAAAATAACAAAGTTTTAAGCCAGGCCCGGTCAACACAGGGTCCAGCGGGCCAGGCCTCGGCTAGGAGGAAATATCGGGCTGGTCGGTATTTTAACCGTAACCTCTGACTAGAAAATCCACACATATCCACCACATAATAGTGACTTGTTATTTAAGTAACCGCGAAATGATCGATTGGAAAATACGCGACTTTCTTACCTTTCGATACATTTTTATATTTTTAATACCATATTTTACCTGTAATTGTGCAGGGACAAATTTACATGGCAAATTTTATTTGGATCCTGACGCTCCGAAGGAGGCAAATCCTGAAAATATTAACGAACAAACGACAAATGGTATTTAATCAAATAAAGTTTTAACATTAATTCACTGGACAACAAAAAAAAACAACATAACCGATATTTTTGTAAAGAATTTTCTTGCGATAACGATCCCGGGTTTAGTTTTTCTTCCAATGCCTACATTTTTTTAAACTGCGTCCAATGTTCAAAAAAAATCCTCAAAATTTCTTAATCCAGCAAATTTATTGGCATATTTAGTATCATGAAATCAATAAACCTAATTATTAGCAATTTACTTTCAAGTTATTTATGATCAAAAAACGTTTATGACGAAAACCACTAATTTTACAAAAACATAAAAATAAAAAAAAAAAAATATTATAATTTCAAACGCCTTACGTTAAAAATAAATGTTTCTTTAATCTAAATATATTTTTTTGATTCTCCCCTTGGGTTTTTAAATATAGAAGCCCAATATACCTTGACATCAAGTAACTAAAAATCTGAGGTGTTTGCTTCATATTCGTAATCAGCACTAAAACTTGACCAAAAACGATAGTTGCCATAAATGATGCTTAAGGTCAACCAAATTTTGTTGTCCAGTGTTATGCAGGTGGTGTTCCGCAATAGATCTTTTTCACAAGTTTTTTTACACCATTATATGATACTTTCGCCTCTGGCTCCTTTTAAAAATCACTTAGAAAAAGTACTATTATAAACGGTTTAACAAAATTAAGAAGATTCAGATATATTCGTTAGTTTGCAAAGCTAATAATTAAACATGTGATTAAAAAAACTTCCTGTGTGCCAAACCTAAAATTTATCAAGTTTAATAACCCTATTTAGAATCGCGAATTCCTAAAGGTGTGGACCCGGCGAGCTTTAACCTCTATTTCAATTATGTGAAAGATCTAGACTATTCTTCCGATCAAAATCAACGAAAAATAAATTATAACTACGCGGCCTGGGGGCTTGGTAAGTTCTTTTACTCAATTCACTCTATTTTGGAAATGTCTGATAAACAATTTTCAAATTTTGGAGTTTTTTTTATAATCGAATGATGCGTTTAGATTAGTGTTTTTTATCAGGACCCGAAAGTACTTAAGTCCTTATGGACGGGGCCCAACCGGATATCAATAAATTCAGGGAGCGGACCAAAAATTATTTTTTTTGCTAAAAGGGTTGGGCCGGATATTTGTTTACATTAATTTCGGATATTTCAACAATTATATTTTAACGTATCGATTTCTGTAACTTATTACTTCATTGAATGTTTTTACACAAATGTGAAAAATTATAAACCCCGAACAACGACCTTTCTGCCAACAATTGCAGTCGATGGAAAAATTACTATAAAAAAAATACATTAATTTGGAGTAGAGATCAAAGTGGGGAACTGAAAACCCGCCCGCCAATGTCAGCCCGCCTGAGGCCGGACCGAGCCGAATCTTTAAACGGGTGAGGCCGGCCTGAAATAGAGAAAATAAAATATGGGGTTTTTATATCTTATTTTCTAATTTTTTTAACTATTGTTAAAAAGAACTAAAAATGATAAATTTAATTTCACGCAATAAAATAACTTCTATACTATGTATTTTTTTAATAATAGCAAAAATTTTGAGTTGTAGTTATTTGCTAGATTTATTTGGCGTTTGTAATAAAATATCTTGGGAAGAAACAGCTTTAATAAAATCGACGTCACTTTGTTGAAGTTTGACTAACTGGCTTAAAAAATATAAAAGTTAAATCGACAAGTTATATTATTTTGCTTGCTGAAGCTCGAGTTCGCAAGTTCCCTTCAAAAAAATCTAGTTCTTCAATTATATTAGCAAAAGCTTAATAAAAACTATTAATAAGCTTAAATTTATTGACTAATCTAGTTTCGCAGAGAAAATGTATATTTATTTTAGCCCTTCATAAACTAGACCGACAAAAATCTATAGTTTCCTTAATATATACAACTAACTATTGTATAAGAATTTTAAAAGTTTTTGCACTGCCAAATTTAATTTGTGCGAGGTACAATAAAAATAAGTCGCCTTGGGTAAAGATCCTAAATTTGTTTCAGTACGCCATTTATATGACCTGGCATTACGCTGCCCGACAAAATTGTTTAAATACAGGTTGTTTTTATTTGCAAAAATCGAATATGTTTTCGAAATGGCATCTGCCTTTTGGTTGTAAACTTCTACCTTTATATATTAGATTTTTCGTGGTCATTAGCTGATTTGCTGAAAAATTCAAATAATCATCGTCCAAGTTTATTATTTCTAGTAAAAAAATGCTCTAAAATAGTTAAGAATTTAAATGGCCAAAAATTTAAGAGAGCCAAATAAAAGGTAAACAAAGTTTAGTTTGGAGTGGGTATTCGGAGGAAAATGAGGGGTCAAACAGAGAGAAAACAATAATAGGCAAAAATGTGGAAAATAAACAACTTGTGCACTCATAAAAAGCGTGGATGGGCAAAGAGAATAAAATAAGAAAAAATATTTGTGTTTATAAAAAAAATAAAAAGTAGACCTAGATCTAGATTTTAGAAATATTTTTGTATACATAAAGTGAATTGAGTTTTAAAGATTACAAATAAAACCGGAAATTTTAAATACCGAGCAATAAGTTTTGTACAATAGAATTTAAATACAATACAGTGCGTCTAAATATTAACCTTTACAATGCACGTCTGTTTAAATCCTTTTTAAAGATCGGACGACATTAAGCGCATATATATTTGGTTGTGTTTTAGACTCAATAGGCAGCGTTGAGCCTGGTTAGTAGTTAAATTGGTGTAAGCCAACGAATCCCAAACCGTCCATTTTTCTGAAACCTAGACCTAGGTCGCCGGCGGCATTATAAACACTGCGGGGCCTGCTTTAACGTTTAAAGTCGCAAATATGAAAAAGGTCTGAAATAAATTCAACCCCAGGCTTTTTTAAGTCCTTATAATGGCTAGAAACAATACGATGATAAATATGGTCCGACTTTGATCTTTATTTTTAGTTAGAATCAATAGATTACGAGTCCGGAACAAAACCGGCATAAGGGCAATCCAAGCAATGCTGGCCGCCAAGTTAATTTTACTAAATTATAAAGTTTATAAGCAAAATATTGTAAAAGTACGCATTAATATAAGCGTAGTTTTAGAGGTGCCAATGGGTCACTGACCGGCCTTGGGCAAAAGATTACTTTACATAATGTTATATTACACAGGTCAACAAATTTTTGAGAGTTATGAGCTAACTACAGAGATCATACCTGCCATGTTAGTGATTTTCAATTCCGTTTACCGTTTTTTTTAACAAACTTAGTTAGTCAGCTATAAACATTAAAAATTTTAAAAAAAATGTAAAAAACAAAAGATTCAAAAACAAAAATAAATTAAAATTTTTTTTTGCATATTCACAACAGCTAAACTGTTAAATTCAAACTTCAAATAATATTTTTAAAACCCGATATTATATCGTGTCGTATTTAAGTTTGGGCGCGAAATATTTTGTATTATATAAAAGCTGATGTAAGAGCTTGATATATTAAAAAAAATTTATTTCTCATTAGATATGAATATAAGTTAAAAGGAATTTATAAATGAAAAAAAAATTCTTATTTCTTTTTTGGGTATTCTCAATCTGTCAATGTCAAAAATGGCCATTTTTTAGATTTGAACGGATCTAAGGCGGAAGAAACTAAGAAAAACGGAAAACATATATGAGATTAGGCTATCATAGGGATGCAATCTTTTATGTTTTCATAAACTTATTTTTTGTGACATTGATATTTGTTGACCTATGTTATATGCGACGCACATTTTTGAATTTAAGGGCCCAGCCGTTTTTAGATGGACTAAGCGGCTCGCCTGGAAAAACCCACCAACTACCTTTGGGATTGGGCCGCGCCAGGTAAACTAGAAAAAATGAAAAGTCCGCCGGAAAAGAGGGGGGAGGGCGAGTCAGGTTTGACCCCACCCCCCTGGCGACGGGTCTGTGATTTAAGACTTCAGGCCTAACCTGTGGTTTTTATAATTAATTGGTATAGTTGTTTGGGCTGTTTGTTTAGTGTAATTCGTGAAGTTTATTGATCTGTGATTGAAGTTAGTTGCTAAAGTTTTTATGGGTTTCTAGTATGGTTTATAGTATAAGGTGGTTAAGTAGATTTGTTTAAATGTATTAGTAATAAAATTTTTTTATGTCCTATTTAAAGTTATAAAAGTAATAGCGCAACCAATGCTTCTAAAAGCTTTGGATTTAATTAAGTGCTTCTAAAAATTTCTTGAGGTAATGTTAATGCATAGAACTTAATTATACTCAAAATAAATTACCAATGGGTAAAGCTGGGAATATTAAAACTTTCGAGTTAAAAAAGTCACTTTAGCCATTTTATACTTAATTTATTAATTTTCATCTACCTATTTGACCCTCATTAAACTTGATTACATAAATCTCCAGTAACATCTTGCCTATGCAGAAGCCGGTTTGATGTCGCGCACCAGGCGGCTATTTTTATAATACATACAAGTATTATCACACCCGCGATTAGCACTATGGAGTCCATACGGACCCCAGCACTTTTTATATTTTGAATATTTTCAAATATAATATATATTGTTGGCTAAATTTTTGTGACTTTTTCTTAAATGTATATTAAACAAAACTAGTAAATAATATGTCTAATAACAAAATTGGTTTAGATAGAAAGTAAATTGGGGTCCGTATGGACCAGCGTCTCCTACTCCCCAAATTTCATGGAAGAGCTACCCCCCTCGGCAAAATCTCGGGGGTAACTTTATCCCCCCCCCCCCCCCCCCCCCCCATTTTTTGCCTGATTATAAGCAGCCACTTCAAATCAATTCATTTTATTTATTATAATGAATTATTATAATGATAAATGTTTAAAATTATTGATAATTAAGTCATTATCTAATTGCAATAAAATGTCCTCTTCAGATTTTAACAAAAAAAGATTTTGTAAAAACACATCTCCCATTTTGTTACGAAGAGTTAATTTTATCTTGCTCATTGATCTCTCAGCGCCACAGCTGGAGATCGTTATTGTGAGCAAGATTTTATATATTTTTTTAAGGTTTTCAAAACTGTTATATGTTTTATTTAAAGCCCTATAAGGTAGTAAAAAATTGTCATCTGAACTAAACAAGGTTTCATCATCATCCTCATCACTTTTTTCAACGTCGTCCTCCAGATAGTTACAGAAACTCTCTGGAATATCTTTTGATTCTAGAATTTAAAAAAAAATATTAAACATTCAAATATTGGGTAGAAATGATTCCATTTATTAAAGCTTGGCGGAAAAACGGAATAAACATATTTCTTCAGAAATCAAATAAGGGTCAAGGTCGTAAAAAGCACATATCTCGTTTATATTTTCCACATTTACTTCATTGTATTTTTTTAATAAAGCTGTGGTAAAATACGAGACTTCTTTAAAAATATAAAGTATCGTCGTGTATAGATTTTTAATTGCTTCCCATTTAAGGGAAGAGTGAACCTTTAGACAGTGACTCTTAAATTTGTCACTTCGGATTTTTCTGCCTGCGCAATGGTGACTCGGCATGAAACTTTATTGGACATTATTGGAAGGCATACACAAATAGTGATAATTTCCAAGTCGAAAACTTTGGTTAACAAGGGGTACCAAAAAAGGGTAGACAAAATTTGAAAACTTGGTAATTTTAAATAATTAAAATGAATTGTAACATTTTACATATATTTAATATTTTATTCTTATTATACAAATAAAAATATAGCTTAAGAGTATATTGTTACACTTTCTTTTATTTATTTGACATTTTTCGATATAGCAACATAATGTATTATAATTTTAATATTTTAAAATACTATAAAAAAATTTTTAATAATTATTAAAAACAATTTTATAGGTGCGTTTAAAATTTTTTCCAATCTTAAATATATATAAAATATTAAAGCTATAATTAAAAAAAATAGTATTATTTAATATCACTTCTTAACCTACATTTACATATAAAAATTTTTATTTTTAAATTTTTTGATATAGTAAATTTAGGTAAAAATATGCCAAAAAGGTACTTTTTGACAACTTTAATAGCAAATAAAATGAAAACTAGATCAGGTAGGAAAAAACGGAAAGCACCATGATATTTAAATAAAATGAAAACTAGATCAGATAGGAAAAAATGGAAAGCACGATGATGTTTAGCAGAAAAAACTGCGCTAGAAAAATGTTCAAAGTTTTTGGTCTAAAATATGAAGTCATTTTTTGTCGACCAGTGTTATATATGTTTTGTGTGTAGACGTGTAAAAAATTGAGAAAAATATTATATTCTTGTTAAATAAATTACCCACTTTGACTGCTATAGTTACCCTCCTTTTCAAAATACCCCCCATAATTATACCTACCCCCTTCGGCCGATTTTTTGGAACCGCTTGGTTCCTACCCCCCCCCCCCCCCCTTCTGGAGTAGGAGACACTGGTTTGGACTACCCCACATGGTAAATTTGAATGTTGAAAGCCATTATATTCCCTCAATGTAAATTCAAACTTAAATATTTGAAAAATTATTTTTTAGTAATTTTTTTTTAAATATTTTTACATATTAAGTATATAAAATGTTTTCCGTGAATTATTCATAAAATGTTCTACCCGACCTAAAAACACGATTTGATCAATAATATTGATATATTTATTTTATTTTTATAATTTATTTAATGTAATATGAAAAAATAAAAATTTCTATTTTTCAGATTTTTTTCTACTTTGTGTCAAATAAAATTTGCTTTCATTTATGATAACTTTTATTTGTATATAATTAAAAAGGACGTATTTTTCTTTAAAATAATAAAAAAATAAAGATCATAGCTCTAAAACTCTTGAAGTTATAGAGGTTCAAAATTGGGGTCCGTATGGACACGACTATAGCATTCGCGTTACAAAAATCTCACCCTACCTTTCTCGGGTTAAAGCTGTTGAGTGCTAAGGCAATACGACGCGATATGACTAAAATTAAAAGGCTAAAACCTGAGCAGGCGTGGCAACTCTTTGCTGTCAACATCTTATAAATGATTTGCTTAAGTCCTATATGACATAGCGCCCCTAATACAAAACAGATCCTAATCTTTTTTTCTTAGAAGCCAGCTACAAAATTTCTAGCTCTCACCCGTAAATAATAATCAAATAAAAAATATTATATATCATCTAAAATTTAAGCAAGTAATATTTAAAAGAAAAGACAAAAGCAACAATGCCCCCGACCGATCCATAATTCCAAATTTTTGTCTCGCTAGAGTCGTCTAACCTTTCAAACTTCACCGGTAAGGTGCTTAATAACGAATCTTAATTTATTTATATATATTTATAGATTGCAGATGTGTAGGAAGAGCATTGCCTAATGCCAAATGCGGAATAACGGGTGGAATTGTATGTCCTAATGGATACTACTGCGATTTTGTTGATGGAACGAGGGGTAACCCCTATGGCTGTTGTTGCAGATTCTAAAGATTTCAAAACCTGCATTTTAAGGATATATTTTGAAATATCTACTTGTTTATGCCTTTGCAGTTGATTTTATATTAGATAAGGGAACACACCCAATCTTTGTTTTTCTTTAATATTATTTTCGCTGATTCTATGATAATAAAGTTCATATTAATTTTGAATAAAGCTGTCTGTGTCTTCTCATTTTCATTTTTGTAAAAATTGTTTCCATAAACGTAATTCATTAAGGCGCGTTCAGATTATCGAAATATTTTTTTTGTTATTTCGTTATAAGTATTTTTGCAAAAAGTCGTCAAAGCATTAAAAATATTCTTTCTGAAATAATATTAAAAAAAAATTTATTTTAATATTTTTAAAATTGCCAAATTTTAAAAAAAAAATGAATGAATTCTGAACACGCCTTACAAAACTTTAAATTAACGTTTTTTTGCCCCAAACACTTGTTTTTTAAGTAACGTTCAACCATGGGTATTAATTTCGAAAAAAATTTGCAATACTATTATGTCCCTCGCCATGTCTAATTTTTCTAAAAAATGAGTATATAAACGCAAGGTTCATGCCTTATTTGTATAAGCGTTTCGGTCATTGGCGTAGGAGAGGGGGGGTTTGGGGGATGAAACCCCCTCCAAGCATGCCATATCCCCACCCAAATTAAAAATTTTTACTGCATATCCCCCCACAAACTAAATACCTTTAAATATAAAATTTAATTACATTTAAAATTCCATTAATATTTGGCAAAATTTTTTTTTTGAAACCCCCCCCCCAAGCTTTACAACTTGCTACGCCCTTGGTTTCGGTGCCTATGTTAGAACGCGTTTAAAACACGTTTTGATAGATAGGAAATCCCGTTGTTTTCAATTTTACAAAAATATCATTACCAGACACGGCCTCTGCTGAACCACATAATGAAGATTTAAATTTTATTTATTGTACAGGCCTAAAGTCATTCAACGGCACTCCAGGGGTGTAATGTTTTAAACATTAATTGAAGGGCTGGTTTATTTATTTTTACAAAAAATTTTTAAAATTTGTAAATTCCAAAATTTCTAAAATTTATCTTTCTTTAAATATTGGAAACCCTTTATTTCAGATGCTATTGTAAAGATTGACGACTTTTTGTTTAATATCAAAGGGATAAAGTCTCTTAATATTTCCAATTTTCTTTTTTTGAAAACAGAATGAGCTCTGAACGCGCTTTAAAATCAGTGTTTCATAATTTTGAAAAGTATAGTTCATAAATATTGGGGAATAGCCCAGAATTGACCTAAAATCTCTATATTTTAAACCCCCCCCCCCCTTAGTTGAAACGGCTCAAATACAAAAAAAAGGAGTTTTCTTTTCTCTTTCAACTCACCTCAAAGAAAATTCCTATATTTATAAATAAAAAAATCTAAAAAATGCATTTTTTCTCTTTTCTTCTCACGCTTATTTCAATTTTCCAAACAAGCGGAAACTAACTAGTCTTTAGTGATAAGGATAATTCCGAAATTTTTGCTTTGTTAATGTTAATGATACAAAAGCCAAGACACTAACAGGGTATTTTTAAACACATTTAGTTAAAATTATCCTAACTTAAACTTCTATATATTTAACTGCAAGTGCTACCTTTATATATATTATTTTTTCTTAAATTACTTAATTTTAATCTCGTAAATCAAAATAAAAATTAGGACCCGAAAGACCACTCGGTCTAGTGCCAGCCTGTCCGGATAGGCCCGGCCCGAATTGGTCGGCTTGGCCATAAATATTATTTTCCATTTTCGACTCCGCCTACAAATAACGGGCCGGCAATTATATTTCAAACTAAATTTTTTGCTTTAATAAAGGATTAAAATGGGCCAAATTTCACGTGAGATTAGCAATTTGTACATTTTAGTTCCAAAAATGCTATGGTGTAAATCAGCCCTGCTCGGTTTTTTTCAAAATTTTTAATTAATTAAGAAAAGTGTTCAATATTTTGAAGAGTTGTAGTTAAAATAATGGAAAATTTGGCCTAAAATTTAATTCAGATATTTAATTGTTACCACCGCCCTCCCCAACTGAAAGATTTAAAATGAAAAAAAAAATTCATTTCCCTTTCAACAACTCATATATTAACAAATGAAAAAATCTTTGAAGAATAGGTTTCTCACTTCAGCTTATTTGCCCCTAACAAGCGGGTCAAACTGAACTCAAATGTTAAGTAAAAATTTAAATTTTTGCAATGTTAATAGATACAAAACCAAATAATAATGCGGGGCCTTTTAAATAGATTTACTTGAAAAAATCCTAACTCACTTATTCTGTACTGCAAAAAAATGCTATCTTTATATATGATTTTTCTTCCTAGATAACTTAAGTTTTATCTCGAAAATTAAATTGAACCCCCCCTCCCCCCCCCCCCCAAATACGTTTAAATTTTATTTTTGCCCTTCCACCCCCATACAATTAATTTTGCTCTCCCAAACATATTTAATTATTATATACTCTTTTTAAAAAGTGTTTTCACTCATATCAACACTTCTCATCCGCTAAAGAGATCTAATTAACACAGAAATTATTTCTGTTGTTATTAGATTATATAGAAAAATATGATGTTACAGAAAACTGTATATTTGTGAAAGCAATTCATAAATCTAATGTCAAAGAAATTTCACTTGTCAACAATCTTTTGTTAGAATATAATCTAGAACCATTGGCGTAGGAGAGGGGGGGGGGGGTTTGGGGATGAAACCCGCCCCAAGCATGCCATATCCCCACCCAAATTAAAAATTTTTAGTGCATATCCCCCCCCCCCCCCCCAAACTAAAATACCAATTAAATATAAAATTAAATTACAATTAATGTATTTTTAAATATTTAATT
The DNA here is from genome assembly GCA_030555515.1 of Acutogordius australiensis. Classification (NCBI taxonomy): domain Eukaryota; kingdom Metazoa; phylum Nematomorpha; class Gordioida; order Gordea; family Gordiidae; genus Acutogordius; species Acutogordius australiensis. The sequence continues at coordinate 28,665,663 of CM060244.1, read as the reverse complement.
TTAAAAACTCCCTTCCCCTCAAATTAAAATAGTTAAATATTTTTATTATATAAATTCATTACATAATTGTATCATTAATATAAAAATTTATTGCATATAATATATCAATATTATAATATTCTTAATACCATATATGTTTGTTTATATAAACATAATTTATAAAAGCCCTTAATGATTACTCAAATTTTAAAAAGCAAAATTAAGTAACAATCATTAGATTTCAAACTAAAACACTATGGCACGACCGAAGGTCGTGCCCGCACTATGCCGCCGAAGGCGGCAAAAATTTTGTTTTGAAACCCCCCCCCCCCCCCCCCAGGCTTTACAACTTGGTACGCCCTTGTCTAGAACCAAAGAACCTGATCGCACAATGCTCCGTGTAATGTCCGGGGAAAAAGGTGGTGTTCAAATAATTTTAAGCAAAATGGCTGGACACCATGTCCCGTATATTCACTGCTTTGACCACCGATTGCATCTTGTTGTAAAAGATTGTCTTGAAATTTTAAGTGAAGGGAAAGACTTTTTTGATATTTTTTCTTCCCTTCATAAATTTAACATGATGCAATCAAGGAAGTAAGTGAATGCGGGACCATACCCCGGCTGTTGCCCCATCGGTGGTGTGGTCACTACGTCATTGTTTTTAAAAAAAATAACATAATAATATTAAACACTCTTCTAAAAATTAAAAAGTTTTTATATCTTCAGGTCATAGCGCCGAAGCGTCGAGTATTTTTGACCATATTTATATTCATCAATTTATTTTTTTGTATTTATTATTTAAAAAATTATTTTATTTATTAAAAATAACTAATGATCAATTTCAATGCAAAATGATTTATGTTTGTAAATCTTTTGATATTGTTTGTTGGAAATTAAACAATTAAGAAATACAGATACATTTACAGATTTATTTAAAACCTGTTCTGATAAATATAATACTTTTTAAATGACAAATTTTAAAGTATTTATTTTAATATTATTAATTTATTTATTGATTCTTTTAATAATAGATTTTTTAACCGATAATATTTATATAGAATCTTTAAATTCCCTTTATAAATTTATCCTTTTTTTAATTATAGATAAACTTGAGCCTCTTTTAAAAACAAGTAATATTGATAAAAATTCATTATCTAAAGTAATTGACGAAGCAAAAAATTTTATTCAAAAGCCTGGACGCAAACTTTTTATACATATTTTAGACGCCTTGGCAAAAACCATTCGGGCCAATATTCAAAAACTTCAGTAATTTACTAAATTTTGCAAAATTTCATTCATACGGTTAGACATTAAGATTATCTAAAACAATGCAACCTCCATATTAAATAATTTAATAAATTAAGTATTTAAAAAAATCTTCAAAACTTAACTTAGAACAACTTTTATAAAAAATAATGGTTCGTCAATAATTTGAAAATATTAAAAACGGCATATAACACCCTGAAATACTAAATTTATGTAAAAACTAATTATTAAAGAATTAACAAATTTGAGCTTGGCCAAGTAAGGCTTATTGAAATTTAATAATTATAATAGAATTTATTAACAAATATGAGCTAGGCCATACGAAAAAACTAAGTTTCGAGCCTAAACTGCCTCACTAACTCTGAATTTATCAATACCATCAAACTCCGTTTTACCAAAAAATAAAAAATCAAAGCTTTTAAGAAATCAAAAAGAGGAATTCATTTTTTTTACCAAGGGAAATTTTTAATTTGAAAATTTTTCACCCCCGAAATAAAAAGGGTTCACTCTATTTCAGTTCCTTTATTACCTTTGAGTGAGGAGCTCACTGGGGCTGAATTTATATTTATTAACTACAGTAATAGACACTATGAATCTCAAAAACTCTAAACCTTCGACTTATAGAATCCAGTTGATACTAAATTACAAATACGCTACAAACCTTGTTTCTTAAAAAAATCAGTTTATACAGTGCTCTATTTTTAGTATTAGATTTATGGCGCGTTCAGAGTTCACATTTTTCGGGAAGGTTTTTGTAAAGATTTTTTTTTAATTGCGATTCGTTTTAATTTTTATCCCAATGCCTCCCATTTTTTAATATTGGGAATTTAAAAATCCTAATTTCCAAATATTAAACTAGCATATTAAATTCCTAAACTGGTCTAAAAAATTTAAATACTTAAAAATTTAGCGATTTACAACTTATTTAAAATAAACAAAACGGATTTGACAAAAACCAATAATTTAAAAAAAAAGTAATAAAGAAATCAAATGACTTGCGTTATAAATTGTTTATCTGTTTTTTGACTTTTGTTTCCATTTGAAATGTTAATAAATAAGCCCAACACACCCTAAAAAATATCATTTTCTACAAGGAATAATGAATAATAATCTAAGGCATTGACTAAAATTTTGATTTCATATTTGTAATCAGCAGAAAACAAAATTTTTGTCCTTAGATATTATAGTAACATGCCAATAAATTATTTGAGAACTTAAAATTTACCTATATGAAAAGTTATAGTTGTACATGTTATAAAATTGGGGCCCGCATGGACCCCAATGAAGCATTCGCGTTACAAATTTCTCACCCTAGCATTCGTGGATTAATTATATAAAAGCACTTTAAATGATTAAGGTCAACAAATATCAATGTCAGAAACGTGAATTTTTTGAAAACATAAAAGAATGCATCCCCATGATGGCCTAATCTCATATATATTTTTTGTTTTTCTTAGTTTCTCCCGTCTTTGGCTCCTTAGATCCCTCTATTACGAAAAATGTCCTTTTTTGACCAAATTGACAGATCTAAATATAAAAGAAAAAATTAAAAAATCTTTTTTGCATATAAAAATCTCTTGAATCACAAATAATGGAAAATAAATTTTATTAACATATCAAGCTCTTACATCGGCATTTAGGTAATACAAAATATTTCGCGTCCAAACTTAAATACGACACGATATATTATCGGTTTTTAATAAAAATTTTATTTGTAGTTTGATTTTAACAGTTTAGATATTGTGAATATGCAAATATAAAATTTCAATTTTTTTTTGGTTTTTTGACCTTTTTTCTAAAATTTTTAATGTTTATAACTGACTAATTAAGTTTGATTAGGAAAAACGGTAAACGGATTTGATATTCCAAGATGGCAGATCTCTGTAGTTAATTCATGACTCTCAAAAAATTGTTGACCTGTGTTATATAAATAAATAGCAATATATTAAATCACATTAATATTGAAAAAAAAATATTTATTTTAAGTTGAAAGCATTTGTTTAAGGCCGCAAATAGGCGACGGAGCTAGCTACTTTAACACATTTAATTTAATCGAAGTATTTTACCAGAAAAAAAAGCTTGCAATTTAAAATTTTATGAGTCAAAAGCTACTTTCCTCTTCTGTGCACAGTTTAGAAAAAAATACAGCACTAACCAATAATGTAAAACAAAAGACGATTATAATATCTAGTTTTTTGAATGAAAACTCGAAAAAGGGTTGGTCATGTATTTTGTGTAAAGTTTAATCGAAATAACTTAAATGTGCAACTATCCATGCAGTAGAAAACGCTGTTTTAACCCGCGAATAGTAGGGTGAGAAATTTGTAACGTGAATGCTAAGGGGGCCCATACGAACCTCAATTTTAAACCTCTATAACTTCAGTTTAATAGCTATGAACTTATTTTAAAGAAAAATACGTGCTTTTTAATTACACACTAAAATGACTTATGAAAATAAATTGTAAATTTTATTTAACAAAGTAATAAAAATTCTGACAAATGAGAATTTTTCTATATTCCATGACAAATCTTGTTAATAAACTAAATGTATCAATATTATTTATCGAATAGTGTTAGGTCTAGTAGAACATTTATAAAAAAAATTCATAAAAAAAATTTTGAAATAAAAAATTATTTTCGGCTATCATTCACCTTTAAAACTAGATATTTTATAAAGAAAAAAATTATTCTTATCAATATTATACAATACCAACATTTTATATACTAACCCATTAGTGCCGGATGTTCCACTTTTAAAACACCAACTTTGAGGGGTCATAACTTTAGTTTGGAAAAAGATTATAAAATAAATTTTATATCAGTGCAAAGATCAAATCTTTAACTATATATAGGGATAAAAAAATTAAAAAAAACGTTTTTTAAGGAGCCAAAATGCGGTTTAAAAATTGCAAAAAAATGAAAGATTTTTTTCGATTTCTAATATCCCATAAATAGGGTTCTGTGATATATTTAAAGATTAAACAGTTGGGGTCTCTAAAGGATCATAAGTGTATAAATTTTAATAACTTTGGCCTAACGTGCCAAAAAATATTAAAGTTTAAAAATTTTGGTTCCATTTTTAGAACATCCGGCACATCCGATATCTAATTTTTTATAAAAATTTAAAAATAGATTTTTTTCTAAGAAAAACGACATAAATTATACTTAGCATAAAAGGTTAATTCTTTTGGACAATTTTTTTTTAAAAAACAACCCATCTGTTCTTTTTTCTTGTTATGCCCGTTTTTCAAAATCTAATCAACGCTCTTGATTTCGCTCACGCCAATTCGGGAAACGATAAAATAACTGTGATTCCTCCAGACAATTTTGGGGATGTGACGGACGAAGAAAAAAGCGATGATGATTTGGTCGTAAATGTAAAAACTGATGTTGCTGGAACAATAGAAATTTTAATTCCTATGAAGAGAAGATTTGCAAAATGTCAATTGGAAAAAAACTTAAAACTTTAAATCGTAAACTTGCTGTAGATCCTCTCATACATTGTCACTATTAGAATTTAAAAATTTAACGCCTTATAATCTTTTTCGTAAATTTTTTGATGATCGTATCTATAATTTAATTATCGAGCAAATTAAAATATACGCTTTTCAACACAATCACCATTTACAAATGGATTTATATGACTTAGTGGCATTTCTAGCGATAATATTATTCAGCGGATACAATTATTTACCCCGAGAACGCTTGTATTGGCGTAACGAAGATGACGTTCACTCAAAATTCGCCAGCTCCTTGATGCCAAGAGATAAATTTATTGAAAAAAAAAAAGATATCTAAACCTTGCTGATAACACTTTGATCAAGTCCGACAAATTGGCAAAGACCTTTTTTAGATATATTCCAAGAAAATCTTTTACCGTTTGGAGTATTTAAAGAAAATTTGTCGTTGGATGAGCAAATGATCCCTTATTTTGGAAAAAGTCAAAATGTTTATGAAAAATAAACCGGTTAAATTTGGAATTAAAGTTTGGGTACTTTCTTCTTCTTGCGGATATCCTTTTTCTTTTGAAATTTACACTTGAAAATCTACGCCTTATACCGGATTATTGGGAGAACATATTATCGATAAACTAACAAAATGTTTACAAAATCCAACATCACATGCTATTTACTTTGATAATTTTTTCGCATCGACGAAAATTATTCGAAAACTCGGAGACAAAGAACTTAGATATACGGGTGTCATCCGAGCCACCCGCACAGAAAAAAGTCCCTTCAATGAAAAGAATTTTTTAAAGTTACCGCGAGGTAGCTTGAAAAGAATCTTTTAAAGTTACCGCGAGGTAGCTTTGATTATTATGGGGATGGCAAAGTTATTCTTTGCCAATGAATGGATAATCGAGTTGTCATAATTGGCAGTAATTGGGAAGACGTCCACCCCGTTTCCATTGTTAAACGCTGAAATTCTAAAAAGAAAAGTTTTGTAAAAATAAATCAACCTAAACCAATTAGTTCATATAATAGTCATATGGGAGGAGTTGACTTATTAGGATTTTAAAGCGACTACCGTCCTCAACTACGTTCAAAAAAATGGTGGTGGTGCATTTTTTCCAACTTTTTAAACATGGCAGACGTAGCTGCGTGGCCTTCCACATTCATTGCGGAGGCAAAAAAGATCATTTAGAATTCAGACGCGATTTAGTGAGAGAAATGGCATTACAAACACAAAATCGCCCCTTCCGTATAATTTCTGGGAGGCCTCACGCATCAAAAAACTCTGGATTTAACACATATCCTGACCAAAGCTGCTAAACAAGGCCGGTGCAAGCTCTGTAAGAAGAACACGCTTTTAGAATGCCAGAAATGTGAAGTTTTACTCCACAGAAAATGTTTCGCCGATTCTTCGGCACTAATGGGTTAATATGTAAAACTAAATTAAAAAATACCTAGAAAATAAGGTTGCAATTTTTTTAGTTTGAATTTACATACATTAAGGTAATCATGGTTTTCAGCTAATTTTGGGAACCAGACGCCACATCAAAGATTTTCAAACCCGATTAGCGTATTTGTAATTAAACGCCAGATATAAACATTGAAATAATATTAAATAAAACAAACAAGATTCAAAATCAGGCATTTTTTATATTTAAAACAGCTAAACTACTATCAAATATTCAATAATATTTATATTTAAAACCCATAATATATCAATATTAAATAACACTAGTCAGTGTCTCCTACTCCGGGGGGGGGGGGGGGGGGGGGGGGAACCAAGCGGTTCCAAAAAATCGACCGATGGGGAGGTATAGTTATGGGGGGGGGGGGGGGGTCTTTTAAAAAGGAAGGTAACTATATCAGTCAAAGTGGGTAATTTATTTAACAAGAATATAGTATTTTTCTCAATTTTTTACACGTCTACACACAAAACATATATAACACTGGTCGACAAAAAATGACTTCATATTTTAGACCAAAAACTTTGCGAAGTTTGTTTTATTATATTAAAATGCAGATCAAGAAAAATTTGAAATAATCATTGAGGATACTTCTAAATTTTGTAAAGAAAACAATGTTGATTTTAGTTTAAAACAAAAACGCGGCGAGGTGGACGTAATCAAAAGGTAAAAATAGTATATCATTCATAGCTACCGTATTAAAACATATTTTAAAGCTTTGGATCTTATCTTGATGCAATTTCACAAAAGATTTAATGACGATACTTTACAATTTTATAAAGGAGTCTCGTATTTTACCACAGCTTCATTAAAAAAATACAATGAAGTAAATGTGGAAAATATAAACGAGATATGTGCTTTTTACGACCTTGACCCTTATTTGATTTCTGAAGAAATGAAAATGTTTATTCCGTTTTTCCGCCAAGCTTTAATGAATTATTTCTACCCAATATTTGAATGATTAATCTTTTTTTAAATTCTAGAAAAAATACTCCAGAGAGTTTCTGCTATCCGGAGGACGACGTTGAAAAAAGTGATGAGGATGATGATGAAACATTGTTTAGTTCAGATGACAATTTTTTACTACCTTATGGGGCTTTAAATAAAACATACTGTTATGTTTTGAAAGGTTTATTAATTGAATTGGTTTTTATTTCATCTTTATTATGCACATAAAATAGAACATAACAATCTATAAAATAGGCTTCTCCCATCATTCTCCAACAAGGCTTCTTCCATAATTCTCCAACAACTTCCCGCCTTTGTTGTAGCGCAGAGCTACAACAAAGGAATCCCTCAGCTGTAAAACATTCCCCCCGTATCCTCTCACGAGGATACCAGGATACGCCACATCCCCCCCTTTAAAATCCTTGCCCAATAGTTGCAAATAAGCGGTAAGCATTCATCATCACGTTGTTGATGACAGTCGTGACCCGTTGTGCAGTTCAAAACAATTAATTTGCATATGTTATTATGTGCATAATTTGTTATAAAATATGCGTACAAGTTATAATACAATAATAAAAAAAATTAGACCATAGACAGAGGAATAAAATTGAGATCTTATGCTGATCCTTGCCCCCCCCCCCCCTTTTTTTTAACTATATCAAGGGTGCCCAAAGTTTTTTCTTAAATTAACCTATTTATCATTTTATTTTCTAACTACCCAAAAAACTATCTTAATATTTTAGGCTAAGCATTAGGTATCCTCAACGTCTACGGAGGACACCTCTACCCAAAAATTCCAAAATACCCCCAAAAAATTATTAATTATTTATCTTTATGCTTTTTTTTTTCATTTTATTCCTTATACTTTTTCCCAATAATTAATTTTTTTTACCCTATTTTGGTAATCAGGTAGAGATAATTAACACCTACTGCTTAACCCCCTTTTTTATAAAAACAAAATTAATCTCCAAAGTCAATAATAAATATTTCAAAACCCTCAAATTTTATTTAATTTTTTTATAACTTTTTTTTATCCAATCCCCTAATTTCCTACAATCATTATTTTAAACACCATTTTTTTACTTGTTTCTAAATACCCTTTTTTTTGGCCAAATTTATTTTTTTTAAATCCTGTGTGTCCTATTGCCCCCCAATTAACTTTCCTTTGAATAGTTATCAATTTTTCAACTCTTGTCCATGGTCCCTTTTAAAAAAAGATACACAAAAAAAATTTAAATACAATTGTTATATATATTCAATAATATATTATGTTTGTTCAAAATTTTAAATAACAATTAGCTTTTCTTTACTAAAAAAAATTGTATACAAATTAAGTATAATCAAATTTAAAATGAAAAAAAATATTTTATAGAAAATTTGTTAAACATTAACACATAGACTTTGTATCAAAATTCACGAACTTAATAATGCAACTAGTTTTGGTATATCTAATATGCTTATAAAACTTGTACTCTGGGTCAAAAAATTTTTTTACCATCAACAAGTAATATTACTGGTTTTCATCAGATATCTGTAAAGCTATTTGCCTTTTCAGATTGTACACGTTGTGATGCTCTTTTTTTTTAATTAATTTATTGGCATTGCTTTCCCAAAAACTATTGAGGCCAGTAAATGAGTTTTTGATTTTACCACTTATGTTTGTGTCAATATATAAAATCTGCCCCAAGGACAAAAACTATTGCTGTAGATCACATTTTGCAGGTCTATTATGTGCTTTATTAGTCTTTAATTATGCTTGTTTGTTAACCATCCTGTATCTTCCTATGATGAATTTTATTAGCTTTCAATCATATCACATTGAATGGATCTTCCAATAATATCAGATCACAATTGTAAAAAGTTTGTTTAGATGTGTATTATTTTGCCCAATTGGACATCTTTTTGATTTGTCAACCTATACCAGTAATTCACTTACCATTATTTTATGAGAGATTAATTATTTTCAACGTATTGAATTCATCATGTTGACCACAAAACCAAAATTTGCAATAACTAAGTGTTGGTCTATATAATATCAATTCTCCAGCACAGGTAAGGTGACTGCGCCATTTGTTATGTTTTGAAAAGTTTATTAATTGAATTGGTTTTTATTTCATCTTTATAATGCACATAAAATAGAACATAACAATCTATAAAATAGGCTTCTCCCATCATTCTCCAACAAGGCTTCTTCCATAATTCTCCAACAACTTCCCGCCGTTGTAGCGCAGAGCTACAACAAAGGAATCCCCCAGCTGTAAAACATTCCCCCAGTATCCTGTCACGAGGATATCAGGATACGCCACACATACAACAGTTTTGAAAACCTTAAAAAATATATAAAATCTTGCTCACAATAACGATCTCCAGCTGTAGCGCTGAGAGATCAATGAGCAAGATAAAATTAATTAAAACTTCTCTTCGTAACAAAATGGGAGATATGTTTTTACAAAATATCCTTTTGTTAAAATCTGAAGAGGACATTTTATTGCAATTAGATAATGACTTAATTATCAATAATTTTAAACATTTATATCATTATAATAAATAAAATTGAATTGATTTGAAGTGGCTGCTTATAATCAATCAAAAATTTGGGTGGGGGGGGGGGATAAAGTTACCCCCGAGATTTTGCCGAGGGGGGTAGCTTTTCCATGAAATTTGGGGAGTAGGTGACGCTGACACTAGTAAAAGTGAGGCAAAAACAATTGGTGGGCAAAGTTGCAGAAGTTTTTTAGAAATATGTATTTTTATAAATAGCCTAATCAATTACTTGATTCAGATAATTAGGTGTAACTTTCATTTAAAAAAAATTAGTGTTTTTTATCAAAAAATATTAAAATATCTTATGAATGTTTTATTTAGATTAAAATTGCTAATAACACAGGTCAACAATTTTGAATTATGAGTTATACAGATCAAACCTGCCATTTCAGGGAATATCAAATCCGTCAACGGTTTTTCCTAATCAACTTAGTTAGTCAGTTATAAACATTGAAAATTAGGTTAAAAACCAAAAAAAGATACAAAAATTAGAATAAATTGAAAATTTATTTTTGCATATTTACAATAGTTAAACTGTTAAAATCAAACTACAAATAAAATTTTTATTGAAAACCGATAATATATCGTGTCGTATTTAAGTTTAGACGCGAAATATTTTTTATTGTCTAAATGCCGATGTAGCTTGATATGTTAATAAAATTTGTTTTTCCATTATTTGTGATTGAAAATATAAGTTACAAGGGATTTTAATATGCAAAAAAGATTATTAAATTTTTTCTTAGATCTGTCATTTCGGTCAAAAAGGCCATTTTTCGTTATAGACGGATCTAAGGAGCCAAAGACGGAAGAAACTAAGAAAAACTAAAAACATATCTGAGATTAGGCCATCATGGGGATGCATTCTTTTATGTTTTCATAATAATCACGTTTCTGACATTTATATTTGTTGACCTGTGTAATTAGACCGCAATCCATAAATTTTATCTAATTGTAGCCTACATATTAAAGCCGCATCGGACAAGTAGCCATCTTAATCTTTTTAAATGATTTAGTCCTATTTAGGTTGGGGCTAAAAATATTCTGTACAACCTAAATGTTAATATAAGTTGATTTCCTAAAAATTTTATTTCTCATTATTTGAGATAAATTAGTTACAAATGATCAATATAAAAACACCTACAATTTAGTTAATTCTCGAGGTCAAATGTGTCAAGTTGATCGGACATTTTTTAATAACCTACGAGATAAGACCATCATGGGGATTACCCCGAGTGTCATAATTTTCATTTTTCACTCATTGAATTTTGTCGACCTGTAAGCAGGAAATTTGTTAATTTTGCAACGGACAAAAAGAGATTTAAAACGGTCCAGCAACTCTTTCCTATTTCCAAGATTAGGCCCAGCCTGTTTTGGGGGCAGGCTTTCGGGTCCCGACTGTCTCAAATTTTTATATAAGTGACCTTTGTTTCATTAAAAATATGAGACCCCAAAGTGTTTTTTGAAAAGGTAAAATGTACCTTTACCTAGGCCTCGTGCAAAATTAATCAAAAACAAATTTTGACTGACAGGAATAAATTTTAATCCATCGATTGTTGTATCAATGTCCCTCTAACTAAGCAATTTAAAATTCTAAAAGCACTTTGTATTTGACTATCCCAAATTTGTATTGGACAATGCCACCTTATAATAAGCCACCCTAGATATATTCTTTAATACAAAAACAAGAAGCCCAAAAATTATTTTCGCCACTTGTTAAGGATAGCGACAATTAAAGCGATATTAAAACATGTGGGCTGCGGAGACAAATTTAAAGATCTACAATTATTTTTTCGGGAGATTAAAAAAAATCGTTTTTTATTAAGTGCGTCCGCAAAACTTCAATGTTAAAATTTTTTATTTTGAAAAATTTCAAACCATAATTTTTAATTCAAGCCAGGCCTCAAATATAAAACATTTCGGACCAGGCATAAATAGTAGAATAAGTCGTGCAGGCTGGCCAGTATATCATGACCCTCGAACTATCTACTGAGGTAGGTATTGGCAGATTGGTATCCATCCTTAAAGAATTCTTTGTGCTGCCTTATTATTAAATTTGAAAACAGCCACTCAACACAATAAATACCACCTAGATTGCTTTTATGGTAGATTAGCTAAAGCTATAATTAAAAAATATAAAATTTAGTTCTTACAAATAAGACCCCTATGAAACCATTCATTTTAATATATAAAAATTATTGAAAATAAAATAATATTTATATATATACCATTATTCAAGGCTTGGCACAAAAACAAAAACACGTGGACTTTGAAATATTCAATTCAAACTTTGTAAAAATGTAATAGGCAGCAGCCTAAAAAACTATCAAATACAAAAACAGTAATTTTTGTAATAAAAAACAGCCTTTTTATTTATAACACAAACAACTCTGTAAAATCGCAATAAAAACAAATTTCTGTCATAAAAATTAAGCATTTTCAAATAACCAACAAAAACAACGTTGTAAATAACTAACAAAAACAAAAATAATGTTTTCTAAAACGTTAAAATAATGACAATATACCAAAAAAGACGTTAGCTTTTGTTTTTAAATGCAAAGCCTTATCATTTATATTCAAATATAAACTCATAATTGACAAAATTTTAAAATAGGTTACATTAAATTTGATAAAAAAGTGTGCTTTTAAATAGAACACAATTAGTTTTTTAAATTTTGGTAATATGAGTTTTTAGTCAATAAGATATGAATAATTGCAATTTTATTAAAAGAAACAAAATTAGTTTCACAATAAGCCTGTATTCTGTTTATTGTTGATTAGTGTTAGAATTTACATAAATAATATTTTGCGAATGTACAAACTTCTTATGCATTCTTTTTCCTGAAGGAACACCCTACAGCATAAATAAAATATAAATCATAATTTGTTAAACATCAATTTTAAATGAGGATTAATTTTTATTTGATACATTTTAGATCTAGTTATTAATTAAAACAACATTTTAATATTATAAAAAAAGCTTGGATTTCCTATTAATTTTGTACAAGCCTCTACTTTAATCCATTGGAAGCTATTCATACATAGCCAAACTAACTTAATTCTAAATTAATTTATAATTTAAATACGTTGGTATACACAGTGAGATTTTTTTGCAAGCCAAAACTAAATAGCCTAGGCCTCATTTTAACATATCATTGAGCCTGCTTAAGCAGGCAATTCAGCAGCTTAAAAGTGGTTGTAAAATGTGCTAACCATTGAATAACACCCCCTTAATTAGAATCAAACCCAAACCTACTGTGTATGGCTAAGCTAGCTGTGCCAATTATTAAATATATAAAACAAGAATAATAACCAAGTTCTTTAAACAACAAAATTAACCATTGACTCATATTTAATACTTCTATTAAAAAAATATAAAAATAGATGTGAAGTGTCTAAAACATTAATAGATTTTATAAATAAATATGAGTATCTAATAAGGTGGCACTATTAACTATTAAAGATGTAAATTAATACAAGAGTGGAAGAGGAAAGTTTTATAAAAAAGATTAGTTAAAGTCATTTTTTGTAAAAATATGTCATATTAGTAATATATTTAAGCTAATAATATTGTCTAGACCAGGTACTTCACTAAGCATATGAGAGATACTAAATTATTTAAGTCATATTAATGACATAAAAATAAATTTATTTTAAATTCTAAAGGGAGACTCATACAACAAATCATATTGCTAAATTCAGTTAAAGTGTAATTTATAAAATTTTAAAAAACATTCCAACCAAAAGAAAAACATAGCAAATTATGTCTTAACTTTTCCAATATATAGATGTGCATGGGCCTACTTTTTTATACGTTAATAAGACAATTTGACCCTATAATGCATTTTTCAGCTTTTTATATAATAATTGTGATGTTTTAACATAAACTCAGAATAAATATTAAATACCTATAAAATAATTTAATTTTTTTTAAATATATTCTTTAAAAGTTATTCAATAGATGCAGGTAAAATTCATTTCTAAATGTAAATATATTTAAACTCTGTTATTTTTTGGAAAGCCAAAAAAAAGAGAACATTAACCCTAACCCTCATTTAACCCTAACACCAACCCGAACCCTAAACATCACGCCCTAAGGCTAACCTAACACTAATACTAACCTAACATTAATCTAACTAAATATTCAAGCTGCGGCTGGATATTGTGATTAAGCCATCATAAATTTTTAAACAAACAGTTATATGAAGCAAAAATAGTTTGTTGTACTTTATATTAAACAATGTATTTTCTTGAAAAACATTTTTGAGCTAGTATTAAATTATCAAAGGATTGAAAAATATATAACTAAGTTCAATAAAATGATTTGAAAACTTATAAAGATAATTCCAAAATTAAAAACAAAAAATCTCTTCCTTCCCTGTACAAAAATAGACAAATGTTTAAACCTTCTGTTAAATGTGCTTTTCCTCCCGTTGGTTTGCATAAAACAATGGAACATCCTGCGCACTGGACAACTGTTTGGGCATGGCTGAAAACAGTGGTAATTTTATAACAACCTGGACATTTAACGTCCATGAAGTATGAATTCGGATGTTGAACCAATCTCTTCAATTTACATTTCCGTCTTTCTTCCTCGGGAGTTGGATGCAATAAATCTTTGGCTAACTAAAACATATAACAACGTAATATTTTTACAGGCATGATCGAGGTGAAAGGAAACTTAATGATTTTACTTCTTACCACAAGGGAGAGCTAATAATTGACTATTTCCTGTATTATTTTCAAATCTGTAAAAAACTTGTTTTTTTTATATATAATTATTATGAACTCATTTTATACTTTTATTATTTTGATATAACCTCTATTATATGTATTTTAATATTTTGTGCTAAATCGGATTTTACAAATTTGTACTTCAACCATTAATTAATGTCCTAAGCCAGGTTCTAAAACACAGTATATACCTTTAATAAAATTAGCAATAATGCAATATTAATTTTTTTAAGTTTGGGAGGCAATGAATGTAAGGGCTGCCGACCAAAACGATTGATGAGAGTTTTTATTGCAGATGTAGGCAGTTGTAAAAAAAATTTCTAGACGCAAATACAAAATATTCTAAAACTTTATTTAAAAGTAACTGATGTTGTTAAATATACTAAGGAGAACCTCTAACGTTGATGGAGTGGTATTATAAAAGGGGTGGGTCTGAAATGCAAATACCTATAACGCAAATACCGGAAGTCATCAATCATTTTTCGTAAATTTTTGCCTTTTTTATTGGGGTATTTGCGTTTTAGTAATTTTTACTTAATTTGACAGAAAACGCAAATACCCGCATCATTAATCATTTTTGGCGGAAAAAATAACTTTTTTTATACTTTTGGCTTAAATTGTTTTCGGTGTCCTTTTGATGTTAAATTTTTGTGACACCTGGGTATTTGCGTTTCAGACTAAATTTTTTTTTCTGAATATTTTGATTTTAATTTACGTATACGGCATTGCTTTGTTGTTTAAAGTAATTTTTTTACACCTGGGTACTTGCGTTTCACAC